>JABTTQ020003270.1:0-600000 GCA_016081115.2 Rehmannia glutinosa | reverse complement strand
GGTCTCGCAGGATCATCAGAGGCTCGGATCCCAGAATCAAGATAATGGATGAGATGCCCATACACGTAGGAGCCCTAAGGGAATGCCCTAAACCCCGGGGCATCCTCAACTAAAGTCCACAACCATAATGGGACGGTACCCCACGGATCGAGAGCGAACAGATACTTCGTGACGAACAAGATATACGCCATCTTCAGATTATCCTCTGGTCGCTCTTTAAAACGACCCGCGACGAAATGCGGCAATATCTTCGTCGGTATCAAGGACTCCCCATCGAAATACTGATGGTATACTCCTCCTGCCAGAGGGATATGCTGTGAGGAGCATGGGTCAATCGCCGAGAGGCCAAAGCGTAGCCCTGTAAACATCGCAAACTCTCGTCGCCCAAATCTGAGGTTCCGCTTACCAACGTGAAACCACAAGTCGCCCGTCTCAGATCCCTCCACCACGATTTGTTTACCGAGCAATCGGAGCATACCCTTCGAGGTCATGTATGCGTCCGAGTCGAAGTCCAAAAACACCCCAAACGGCCCATTCCTAAACTCATCTAAATTGCCCGATTCTGTCAACACCTTCTTGATATCCCCTATCAAGTGGCACTTGGTATACACATTCAGTTTTCCCCTCCAATTCTGTGCAGAACCCCATTTCCATTGCCAATTCTGTCAAAAAAAAAAAACACAAACATTAAGTTAATTGCTTGCTGACAAGTAACTAAAAATCGAGTTATATGTAACTCAAATCGAGTCACCTTAAAGTGATTTTATTTCAAATTACATGTAACTCGCAATGGTCGCATTAAAAACTGACTTAATTGTGAGTACTTGTGTAACTCGAAATCGAGTCACCTTAAAAAAGTGACTTGATTTCAAGTTACATGTAACTCGCAATGACCATAAGATGCATTCAAAACTGACTAAATTGCGAGTTACATGTGTAACTCGAAAATCGAGTTACAACTGTAACTCGCAACCCAAAAGTAATTGGATTACGAGTTACATGTAACTCGATTTCGAGTTACACATGGAACTCGCACACAGCCCGTCGTCTTCTTTCCTCTCTCACACTTTCCGCCATTAACAAATCCTAACCTAAAACAAGTATTGACAATCTAAAACAACAAAAATATATGAAATTAAGGAAATAGGGTTCGAATTATGTACTTGAGAAGAAGTCGAAGCACCCTCCATATCTCGTTGTCATCTCCTTTCGCCGTCGCCGATTTCGTAGGTTTTGGATGAGAACTATTTGGATTTCGAGATTTCGAGTGAGGAAATAGGGTTTGACTCGAAAATTGTTTGTAAAACTACTAACGGGCAACTATGTCATTTCACACTCCAAAATAACTAAAAAAGATGTGTTTATAAAAAATAGCTAAAAAATATTTTTAATTGGCCAAAAAGTCTAAAAAAAAACCCTGTGGTTTTTATTTATAGCCCATGAAAAAGGATCGGACCCATGAATTTATCACGGATGGAATTCATAAACAATCTGACGTCTTTGGCCATTATTATGTGATCACATTAATTCTCACCTTGGTATTGTCTATTTTGCCCTCTGACCTATTATTCTTTTTTTATAAAATTTATGGGTAACTTAGTAATTGTATAATAGCATCCTACACACTCATAAATGCCAAACAAACCAATGCATAAAAATCTTATAACATAAACAACTCATCTCATATTACACAATATTATTATATAATACTTGAACAATACAATCCTAACTAATTTTAAAAATTTATCCAATTTCATCAATAAAAGCAAACGTGCCCCTATTCACCAGTGCTTTATGAAATAGATCTGGAAATAATCACTTGCATCTGGATAATTTATACAGAACTACTTCCTTCAAAGCCAAAAGTTAACCATTCTTTGATTCACAATGCACAAGAGAAATTTATTAAATCCTGTTTTGTTGCGTATATTAGAAAAGAACGGACAGTTACCAGAAACTCCAAGAAAAACATTGCCATTCTATTTGTTCCCAAAAACAGGATCTTACTTCCATTTTCAAGCAATTGGTATTTGCACAGAGGAATATGATGCGCCATAAAAGATTATATAGAAGACAATTGGAGTAGGGGCCTAATTGGAACTAATATATCAAATACACTTTGCAGGTCATATTGTGAAAGTACATTTGTGCAATGAACAAAGACAGAAAATTCGAATCTTCTCTTGGCATGCCTTCGAACTATCTATTACATAGAGTACAAGAAATATGAGCACACCACCCGAGCGCGACGCATGCGACGAACTTTATCTATATTAACCAAATCCCCTCTGGTTTCAATTGCAACAGAAAATAGATACAAACGATGCAGCATAAAATAGATATAAAGGAATATCATTTTCAATGTCAATAGTGTAATCCAACATTTACAAAACTAACACTCATGCTAGCTTCAGGTATGTACTACCGGCGCCTGAAAAGAACCGGAAGAAGAGGAATACTGCATCCGAAAATCACAGGAAGACAATGAATACCGCGAACCAAGAGAGCCCATAGATAAGGAGCACAGATGTTCACTACCCAATCTTCCACCGAATCCGAAACCAACTTCTGCATCATCTTTACCATCAATTTCATGACCAAAAAGGTCAAACTCCTGCATTAAACAGGATGCGTGAACAGAATACCTACCTAAGTGAAAAACTACTAAGACCATCCGTTTGTGAAACACACGAGTTAAAGGGTTTAAAACTGACACACGAGAATGATAGAGAAAAAGGATTAAAAAAATTATGATTTCAAGCCTCAATACTGAAGCTGGCAATATGGTCAATATCGCACAAGTTACCTATCTATGATAGTTCATAACTACAACAAAGAATTAGCATTGGGGGGAATACAAACAAAATGCTGGTACAGGTATTATTTTGAAAGGCATTCTTTAAATTATAAATTATGCATCTATTTCATTATTTAATTGTATATATACAAATTATCAATAGTGATGAACACAATTGCTGTTGTTAAGCTTCTGAAGATCACTATTATGAAGAAACAAAATTCTCTGTCACTTTATATGTTATTAGTGAAAATGTTTACATTGTCACTTAAAATTTTTCCACTAAAATTTCGTTTTCTTATTGTCTTTGCATTATCAGTTCCTCCGTGATACAAATTATTTGAAATTATACTTTTGATTTTACTTACATGAAATACAACTTTTTAAGTTACTCACAGTTAATAGTTACTAATAATAGAGGCTCAATAGGAGAAAACAAGCATGAAATCCAACATGAAGAAAGCTCAACTAAAGTAAAGTGAATAAAGAGTAAAGGTTACAGTGAATACCATACGAGTGGAAGCATCTTCCAAATGAGGTACAAAACGATTAGGCTGAGCAGGCCAATAATGACGCCTTTCTCAAACGCATAACTTTTGAGCCACTATATTTCATGCATCACAGGGTTATAGAAAGTTAGACACAAATTACGTAAAGGAGCAAAGGGAAGTTCACCACTATAGAAACCAACAAAAATGTATGGTCAAGCTCTATTGAAGGGCAACATTGTCACAGAGATGAACACAAGAATTGTGACAATCAAACGTCTACCTCATAAATAGGCCATTATCAATACAGTATGTCAGCTAGTTTGATGCGCATTATATGGATTGCATAAACATGTTTACTACTTTCATCCAAGAAGGGTAAGTTTTTCAATACATCTAGCAGAAATGACAAAGGGGAAGATGGATATATTGTCAAATCAATATGTTTCTCAAAAACTATTGGGATAACTACAAAAACTACTCATGGGGTTAAGCCTAATTACACAAAAACCCAGTTATATTTTAAAATTACAAATAGCCCCTTGAGGTTTGTGTTTGTTTTACACATTACTTCCCCCTCCCTTTTAATAGCTGCAATTGGTAAAATAGATACATGTCAGTGGGTTATTTGTAATTTTGAAAGATAGTTGGGTTTTCTTTTGTGTGTGTGTGTGATTATGCCAAATTTCAAGGGTAGTATTTGTAATAATCCCAAATAAAATTTGGTTAATGAATGATGATCATTGAAGAATCATGGCGGCCATTATCTTTCATATAAGTACTTTGAACTCTTTATTTAGATTTTGGCGTTATGCACCCTTAAATCAACTCACCCAAATTATCCACAATAACGTTATTTTGGACTTATTTGCAGTGGCAAATCTGTCCACTCACCACCTCTTGAAACACACGACAAGCAAGTGAATAATCACAAGTTTTGGACTTCTTAATAAATAATAGGGTTAATTACAAAAAGTAACCTTGAGGTTTGACCTAATGACAAAAAAACCCAACTATTTTTTGAAATTACAAAAATACCCCTGAGGTTTTATTTTGTCTAACATTTAACCCCTTCATAATCAAAAACAATTTCAAAATCTCCCTTCATATTTATAAAATTATTGCAGTATACCCCTTAATTTTAACACTGAATCAAACCTCAGGGGTACTTTTTGTAATTTTGAAAGTTAGCTGGATTTTTTTGTAATTAGGTCAAACCTCGGGTACTTTTTGTAATTATCCTAAATAATATAATAAAGACACATATGGAGGAGATAGTTGTCACATATGGCTCGTGTCATCGATGTTATTTTAAATATAATTTATTCAATTGAATAGAATTAAATTAAATGTAAACAAATGAAAAGCATGTAAAATGAATGTAGACCGGCACGATAACAGGGAACCATCGATTGTGAAATCTCATCAAAACTAGTATTATTTTAACCTACCAAAAAAGAAGATAAGAGTTTACAGCATAATAATAGTTTTTTTTTGCAATAGATACACTGCCACATGGCTACTTATGGCAAAAAGTCATTGTAAAAATATATACACATACAAAAATATATTTGTAGATACACACACAGACACTAGGGCAACACCTACAACAAGCAATTATGCATGACCATAAAAACAACTCAAACTTTAAAACAAAAATACCTAAAAAGATAATGAATCAAGATGTAGTTTTCTTTTCGAAATGACCTAGACTTATTTCTTGTTAATATGTGGTGAAGTAATCAATATGAATTTATTTTATCTTATGCAATAAGAATCTAAGATGTTTATTTTATCATCTATATTAGTAAATGTAACATAATTGTAGTACATGTCACCAGTTGAGGACTTGGTTGCTAAGATTCATTACGAATTAATTAAAAATAAGGTTCTTTAAATCATTGGGCAACAAATATTTTTTTAAGAAGCTTATTTATTAAAGTGCAATACATTATATTAGCATCTAAGAAATATGAAAGTTTGTGTGATTTAAATATAATGTGAAATGGCTATATGTGGTGCAGGGAAAAAAGAAAGAAAGTATATTGATTATTGATTGCATAGAAAGGTGAAAATTATATAAAGTATGGAAACCAGTGGTTACATAGCCGAATAAAAGGTTAATTTGAAAATATAATAATTTTCAATTTTAAGAACAATATATATATATATATATTATATTGGCGAATGCCATAAAGTGGGATCCGACCTGGAGATGTCTAATAAAAGGTCATTCTGTAATTAGATAGATATAAAAGATTTATCAATTTAAACAGTTAATTTTATGGTCCTCTCCCCTCAGAGATAAAACTACCTCACTTGTTGTGAGCTATTTATTAGTATTGTATTTCAAATAACGCAAAAACTTATGTGAGACGGTGATACTTTTAGTGTAAAAAGTGATACTTTTAGTGTAAAAATGATACTTGTCTAAATACACTTAAATCAGTGTTTTTACTTTGAGTATCACTTTTTACACTAAAAGTATCCCTTTCGACACTAAAAGTATCACCGTCTCACAGTCTCACACCGTCTCACAAGAGACCTGCTGTTCAGATAATGAGTACAAACAATGCAACTAGAACAGTAATAGGCAGATGGAGTTATTTGCATAAATGTCCAACATCAGAACCATAACTCTCCATGTCAACAATTTCTACAATGGACTTTACTCCCTACTTCACGTTGAAACTTCAAACTCAAATCCATATTGATAGGAGACAAAAGGAAAAGTTTGGGGATTTGTCAAATCAGATTTAACATAAAAATTAAAATGGCTAACAAAATGGTTAAGGTTCAGGTTATGATAACAAACAAAGTGAAGTTGTTGATGCTACATTTCTTGTTTCTTGAAGCAGTTACATGTACATAGAGAGAAAGAGGTGCGCCAGTGGGGCTCTAGGAAAGGGTAGGGGTGCATATCAATTAAATTTCAAATTAAGTAGATATTAATTGTCCAAAACGGGTGATATGGACTAGATTAAAGTTTTCCAGGGCTGATGGTGAGCAATTGGGTTTGAATAAGGAACCAGAGAATGACCGACAAAAGGCATATAAAAATATTATGGCATGGATTAAATTTCGATGCTGCTGAATTCTCTCGGCTTTGCTAACAATTTTTTGGAGGAAAACACAATGACTTGTGAGAAGCGGTCCAAGCGGCAGAAATTGCATATTTAGACCCACATGATAGGGGCCTCAACAATTTAGCACAATGATTTATGGATTATAGAAGACTCGGTTCTTTTTCAAATGAAGCAATTTTGGCCCAAACTTCTTTGGTATGTCAATAGCAGAACCACACATGAGATTGACACACTGACAGGATAAAATATGATTCCACTTTGAATGACCCAGACATAAGTTAAAGTCAACATAAATGATTACACTTAATGAAGCTATGTCAATTTGATCCTTTGAATACATTGCTTTTAATTTATTTATTTTCTTTAAACCTGATGTGCCAATGCATATTAAAACATTTACAGTTGGGGAGATTTAATCCATCAATATTATTGGAGAAAGACAATTAACTGCTTTAGGAATAATATCAGAAATGTAATTCACAGAGTGGGTCTCTCTAAGGAATCTCAAGTGGGACAGACATGCACAAATACACAAGCATGTACAAATAGTGAATTAGATGACTAGGAGTCTAGGAGGGAGTGTCCACTTTTGAAGAGTTGGCACTGGTATCAGAAATTCCTTAAACATTAAATTGATTTTGCAAGAAAAAGTAAAAATTAACAAAAACAGTAGAAAAAGTTTTAAAGAAGCAAACGACCTCAGAGTATGATGATCGCAATGGGCAAACATGAAGCTCCTCCAGTTTAATCTCGTCAACAGCACCTGCTGTTCCATTGAACTACAAGCAAGAACGACGACATCAATTAATTACAAGCAAGAAAAACATCAATTTATTTTACCCCATAATAATCCAAAAAAAAGAGAAATACGTGCCTAATGCTAATCCACTTGTATCTTCTTGCATTCAAAATGGGGATTTGTAAATTATCTGAAACTGCAGTTCAGGTGCAAGAAGGTGACAATGTAGTTAATCAAACAAGTCCATAGTTATTAAAGCCTTGGTTAGGCCATGCCTAGGCCACATGCCATGGTTTATCGCCTAGATGTTGCCTTTCCAAGAGGCGATTGACGACTGCTAATTGTGATGTTGTCTTGTTGACATTATTGACTATTTAACTTGTGCTTTGTTGTTTGATGATTGATATTGGTGCTTGAGATAGTTTATCATTGTTTGATATGATTTATTATTTTGTATAGTTGATTTTTAGAAGAATATAAGTATATAACATGTTTTCTAGTTGTTTCCGGCTTGTCGATTTGCATGGCGAAGCCTAGGGATGGCAATGGGACGGGTCGGGTATCTAAATACCCACCCCCCCGCCCCGGGTTACGGGGCGGGACCGGGCGCTCCATCCTGCCTCAAATTAAATAAACTTAATTAGAAAAAAGGAAAACAAATAAAAAAATTATTTTTAATATATTTATAAAATATTTTTTACAAAAGTTGTTATTTTCAATTTATAAATGCTAGCTATAATATGAAAAAATAAAAATTATATTATAATATATAACATATATGGAAAATACATAATTAGTACATTAAAAAAAAGTTGGGGCGGGGCGGGTATCCCCAGGACCGAAGAAGTGATACCCACACCTGCCCGTCTCCGCCGCGGGTCACAGGGCGACCCAAACAGGGCAGGGCGGGTACCCGCGAGTTGGAGCAAAATTGTCATCCCTAGCGAGGCCATTGCCTTTTGTCGCCTAGGTCGTCAGGCGCTAGGCCATGACTTGTCGCCTTGTCATCGCCTATCGCATTAATAACTACGCATACAACTTACAAAAACATTATGTTAGTCATGCAAATACTATTTTGGGGTACTTGCAATGACATTCTGAATGAGAAACTTGCTGCAAGAATAAGTAAATTTAATTAAAAAAGGCAGAAAAGGTTTCAGAGAAGCAAACCATCTCAGAATATGACGATCTCGATGGGGAGACATAAAACTCTCCCACTTCAATCTCGTCAACAGCACCTGTTGTTCCATTGAACTACAAGCAAGAACTATATCAATTACAAGCAAGAAAGCCTTCAATTTATTTTTTACTCCATGATAATCCAAAAAAATGTAACGGAATTGCCTAATGCAAATCCACTTGTACCTTTTTGCATTTAAAATGGGGATTCAAAAACTATCTTAAACTGCAGTTCAGGTGCAAGAAGGTGACAATGCAGTTGATCAAACAACTTACAAAAACATTATATTAATCATGCAACTACTTTTCGGGGGTACTTGCAATGATACTCCGAATGAGATGCTGCAAGAAAAAGTAAATTTAAGGCAGAAAAAGTTTCAGACAAGCAAACCACCTCAGAACATGACGATCTCGCTGGGGGAACGTAAAACACTCCCAGTTCAATCTTGTCAACAGCACCTGCTGTTCTATTGAACTACAAGCAAAAATGACATCAACTAATTACAAGCAAGAAAGACTTTCATTTATATTGTACTCCATAATAATCCAAAAAAAGAAGGAAGTTCCCAATGCTAATCCACTTGTATTTTCTTGAATCCAGAATGGGGATTCGCAAACTATCTGAAACTACAGTTAGGTACAAGAAGGTGACAATGTAGTTGATCAAACAACTTGCAAAACATTCTATTAATCATGCAACTACCATATCGGGGGTAATATCTTCTGAGGTTGCAAGAGGACTTGCAATGATACTCTTAATGAGAAACTTATCCTTGCATTCCATATTAAGAAGAATCTCTGACTGGGCTCGGCTCCTCACTACCAAAAAAAAAAATTAACAATAATCAACAAAAACCCAAAAAATATATGCTAGCTGTCCATATATAAAGGGATTAAGAACTTTTATAAAATAAGTAAATTGATCACATAATTGCCTGTGATATCACAAGTTGATTGAGGCAAGACAATCCCAATGTTTGGTCGAACGATATACTTGTCCCGGTCCGTAGTCCTGACCTAAATAAACATAATTGAGCTTATAAAGCATATCTAGAAATGGACAAACAATATTCTAGAAAAAATAAATTCGGTTATGCTAAAGGAACTCCGAGAGAATCCTAGGGAGACACAAGTGAATTGACAAACGAAAAACTGACGGAGATAGTAATGATGAAAAAGGAAAACTAACTGCATAGCATATTTATGAGAAATAGTGAAAGGTAGCGGACCTTGAAGCCAACGCGATTCTCGGTCATATTTGACATTTTAAGAGAACAAGAGAGCTCCTTGACCTCAACTGATAAGAATCAAGATAATAAAGATGAAAAAAGCAAGTGAAGAAAACTTCAGAACACAATGAAAATATGTAGCCAGCTTACAAGGGAATCGTAGCTCTGAAGGATGAATATCAAGAAGCTCCCCAGCAATCGTCTTTTCATTTCCACCAGAAAAAGAAAAAAATAGGAAAAGGAAAAGAAATTGAGTAATCTAAGCGTGATAGAATAGTTTGGAGTTGGAATTGAACAGATGACGAGAACAATTGCGATACTAATGCCTAGTTTAATTAGTTGGCATAAGACCCTTAACTAGACATATTGCTATCTTTGCTGAAAAATCCCCAGAACAGGGAAAGAAAATGACTGAAGCTGAATAAAAACAACCTCAAAAATATTAGAATTTTCACACTCCGATGTACAAAATGAAGAACTAGATGATTCTTCAGCAACTGGTAATAGAACTTCAGGTGTAAGAATGTATGTGACCACTCCCAGTTTGGACTTCTGAACAAGAAGCCCCACATCTGCCTTGAACTACAAAAAAGAGAAGCCCCAGATCAAGAAGAGAAATAGCTTTGCTATCTTTACGTCAATTATAGGTGATTTATCAAAGTATGAAGCATCCTCTGCAATTTCTTTTTATGAAACACCATTCAAGTCATCATCTGGAACACATTAATTTCAATGAAGAGGTTAAGGTATTAAATCACATATGACATTTGGATATGCTATAAAAGGTACTTTTCTCAAAAACCAAGCAACAAGCAGTTTCCCATATATTGCTTTGTAAACATGTGAATAGTAATTTTCCACCAAAATTAGGTACTAAATCAGAAAGTGAATTTCTTAACTGGTACTTGAATAGAGCGTTACATGAGTCTTTTAGCAAAAGAATTTTCTAATGTTTTTGAGTGAAGATACCTGAAAGAGGTTAGTGGGGTAACAGCTGCCAATTTTTTGATTCAGTTGTCATTAGAAACAGGAGAACTTCACACACAAACCTAACCAATCACGTACAACCTTAAAAAGCTAAAATGAAAAAATTGGCAGCTTAACCGTACATAGATAAACGAATCAGTTGATTCAACTATTACCAATTTCTGAATGTCTTCCTTCGTGGCACCAGCACTGGAAACTACACCCTTGATCAAAAACATGTCCTCATGTTGCATGTTAAAAGGGTCCAGCATTGTTACTGCAAAATACACAAACTAGTGATGATGGTCCAGACAAGGGCTTCTTCAAGTTTTACCGTAAAAAGGGGATGTCCCTAACATTTAAAAAGAAAAGGATGAAAGACTAAGATCAACTAATGCAGTAGTTTATGGTGCAAGATCATATTCAAGTTCAATTAGTAATACATGATCTTTTTTCTTTTTCTCAATTTTAACTTTGATAAAAATTTCAAATTCAATACTCAATGCTATAAGACAGATACGAGTGGAAATAGCATTTTTAAAATTTAATCTCTGTTATTTCAGCAACATTATAAAAACTGCTTAGAAACCCAAATCCTCTTCATCAGCACCTTTAATATCACAACTTGATCCGGGCGACAGAATTCCAATATAGGGTCGGACACGGTACTTCTTCACACTTGTGGTCCTAACCTAGCAAGAAAATAATATTTGATTAAAATAAGATGCATAAATAGGCAGAAATTTCAACAATAGAAAGAACTCATTCAACTAAAGAAAATCATTTACCTTAAAAGCAATATGATCTTGGGTCTTATTCGATACTTTAACTGAACAAGATGGTTGCTTCTTCAGCTCAACTATCCAAACCAGAATTCAAATAATAAATAATAATAATCAACGGCAAAACAAACAAATGACCACATAAAGCAGGAGAAACCAATAAATGCATATTAATTACTACAAAGTTAAGTGCATTTAAACAGAACAGAACGAACGAAAAATATATAAGTAAATAAAAAAAAATCAAATGGAAACATACTAGTATAGCTGAGGTTTCGGGGTTCGACATGGAGAAGCCTCTCAGTGTTCATTTTACTTTTTTCTTTTTTTTAAGGAATAATCAACAGAAGTATATTATATTAGGTGAACCTGGATTCAAACGAAAAGAACAAAAAATGCCTTTTTCTTTCTTTTAGGTATTCCGATTATGAAGAAGTGAAACAGAGGAAGAAATGGAGAAAAGTTTGGGAAGGATTCAACATGTCTAAATCAGAAGAAAATGACTAACGAACTTACATTTGACCTTTCTTAACAAATTTACAGCCAAATAATAAACCGAAGTAACTTACTGTGGAAATGTAACGGAAGCAGACCGCGTAGAAGAATACCCGGAGAACGGGCTTTTTCCAGAAGTCAGAATTAGTATTCCTTTTGCACAAACTTTTTCTCGTTGCAACCTGCTATATGAGTGTTTTTCATATATAGGGGTGAAATATTATGTAATAATGATTAGTGATTTGACGTTATTATTTTTTAAAAAATTATATGTGATTAGTGAAAAAAATAAAAATTAAGATAATAGTATATTTTTCAAAAAAATCATGTCCATTCACATTTCTTAGTCAAAAACTCCTACTAACAAAAATTTCTTGAAATTTTTTATATCCAATCACAAAGATAACCTCTTAACCTAGTTATTGAATCATGAAATGCTCTATAATATGCGGAAGAACATTTCCAACCACTAAGCAAATAAGTAAATTTCATATTCGATCACCAACACCAAGCACCATTGACTCGATGTTGCCCTTTCTTGTCATATACCATGCCTTATCGATCTCTAACACTTGAATTTTGATATAAGTTTCATCTAAAGCCCTAAGCAACCCTACATATGTGACAACATTATGTAAAATTTACAAATTGTCATTTTTATTGTTTGATAAGCATATAATGTGAATTTTCATATAAGTTGTTGAAACGTTTGGATAAAATAAGATTACGAATTTATAAGATGTTAGTATTAGTAATGACAGTTTTCTAATTAAATGGTCAAAGTCAAACACTTATAAGATGTTTTTGAAGAGTTTATAAGCTCTTTAAAAGTGTGATATTTTTTTTTTAAAGACCTTATAAGCTCCCAAAATAAGATATGAGGAGTTTATAAGTTCCACGAAATTCTAGGGCGAGATAGTGGGTCTCTCAAGTCTCGGGGATGGGGTTCGATCCCGAGGATTTTATAAGTTATTTTATAAAACTAGTAAAAAAACACGTTCGCACGTGATCCATATGACTTTATTAAAATAATTATATTATTAAATGATTTTATTGATTATATTAAAATATTTTAAAGTATTTTACAAATAAATATCTATTAATTAAATACTCGAATTATTAAAATTGAAATATTTTAAACTTTAAAATATATTTTATTTTCTGTAAGTATAAAATCTATATAAATGATTAAGTAAATCTCTTGCAGAACTCAATCAATTGAAAAATCTAAAATTAATATAACAACAAAATAAGTTCATATACTAGCTTGGAATCATATTAATCAATCTTTTGTTATATTTTAATGGTTATGAAAGTCTTTTTCTTAATTAATTTTAGAATTTTATTAACATTATATACATTATGCATGATTATTCGATAATTTATGATAAAAACGATGAGTCAGATGGGAGGAGTGGTGACAAGGGGATAAATTTCAAAGATAATGAAGGACCAGGCTCGAATTATTCATCAATACCCTCGCAAAGAGTGAAGCGATATACTTGAGCTACAAGCTCATGGCATCAAAAATTTAAAATTGATTGAATTACTTCTTTATCAAAATCAAGCACGATCTCATAATTTTATTTGTAATTGTTATTTATCGAAAAACATATAAATTAAAGGTTAATATTATCCGATACGATTGTATGCTTACTTCTTTCATTCTCTCTAACTTCTTCAATAAAACAAATGTAACTCGAAATAAAGATTAAAATATAAATATATGGCCAAAAAGAAAAACACTTTTGATATGATTTTAATTTTAATACCAAAGTGAATATTTTTATCATAACACATTAACTTAAAGTTATTTACAATCCATCTGTTTGAGTGTCATATTTAAAATAATAAACATGAACCCAATATAGATGAACTTAATACATTATTTTCATAAAAGGGTCACGTTTTAATTAAAACTATAGAAAAAGTGATAATTTCAAATCAAGTTTGAAACTCTATCTAATTGCATACAAAACACATTCACTTAATAAATAATGAAACCAAAGATAGTCTTAAAAAAATTAAGTTATCAATTTTCATATCAAGTCAAACCTCAACAATTAAATATATATAATACTTATTAGCTTTTATATTTGAAAATTACTTTGCAAAAACTTATGGTTTTTTAAAAGAATTGAAACACTAACTCAATTAGTTTTAGAAATATATATTAAACTATTAGAGATCGTACTTGCAATTGAAATTTATTATTTCTATTTATTATAAAATATATAGTTGTAAATTTTCTGAACCATATGGTTATACAAGTTATAATTATTCTCAATATGTTAAAATCAATCTATATTATTTTTACTGTTGAAGAGACCGTAAAATGTTATATTGATTTGAATCTTTTATTTCTAAATAATATTATTTATTGAAAAATATAATTACCTATCATTCTCATAAAATTTAATTCCATTATTGAAGAAAAAAAAAGATATATGGTATTTTAAATTTTATTTAAAATTTATCAAATAAGAAAATATATTTGCTAGAAGTTTGGATTTCAAATTGTACGCAATCCCTTAACTACCCTCTTCTACCTCCTTAGCCCCATAGAATTTTTGACTTGGCACTAAATATGATCACTTTGCTCCAATTTAGTATTGTATATGATTCCCCATAGAATTGTACATAAATAGTATTGTGAATATTATATTGGTACCTAAACTAATATGAAATTTAAGAAATACTGAAATTTGGTACATGTATCAAATTGTTTCATATTAATTTGTTTTATTTATTTAATAAAAATTTCATATATATTTATTTAGACAACTTTCATTCCTAATTCTTGTCATAATTTTTCTCACATACTTCATTTTGTAAAATTTAAGATATTTTATAATATTAATTTTATAATAATTATTGTATTTGTACTTGAATCTTTATAATTTTTTAAAGGTGTATTTTTTAAGCGAATCAATTTCCTTTATCGAAAATGTCATATTATATATATTATTTAATGTCTTTTAATGTTTTTTCAAAGTTTCTAGCTATGACACATATAATTTTTAACTCTTTATTATTAATCTTTTAACATTTATATGTTTCATTTGATTAAACTCAAACTATCAACTAATAACATGAATTTAAAAACTTGAACAATATCCCACCATATAAGTAGTAAATAAAATATTTTTAATGGAATATAATTGATTGATTATAATGAAATTGGAAAAAGAGAAATAATTTAGACATTGACTATGGCAAAAGTTTCCAAAAACAATCCAACCTATTCAAACTTTTAATATTAGTATAATAAATAGATATATAGAAAAAGTATACATATATATATATATTTAAATATAGATATAGATATAGATAAAAAATGTATAATTGTTTGGTTCGTGAATTTTATAATATCTTATTGATTTTTTCTTATAAGCTTTTATAGGTGTGTAATTTTTTAACTTACAATCAAGTGTTACTCATATTAACATGTAATAAACGGCTTCTAAAATTTCTCTTTAAAGTTTATAATAGGAAATATATGCCTATTTTAACTCTATTACAATTAATTTTCTATTAATTGCTAATTTATATTAGGGTTTTTTTATTGTATTAAATCATATGTTAATTTGTTGACAATATAGACTGAAATCATAATATATTTTAATAAAGAACAATAATTTTGAAACTAAAGTTCATGATGCGAGATATAAATATTGTTTTGTAAAAATCATATTTTTATCCCTATTTAAAGTGTAAACGGAGATTTACTTTGGTGCAAAAACTTATTTTGTCTTTCTTCTATTTTTTTCTTTGTTAATTTTTATGTACTTCATCCCTATATTTGAGGCCATAAAAAACAAAATGCACAAGAAAACAACTAAAATAAAACATAGATTACTCTTTCTTATACCTCCACATTAAAAACTAAAATTTTACCTCCTTAGGTTAGAAAATATTGCTATCATCCAGGTTTAGTTTACTTTTATTTTTTACATTTGAGTGGGAGATTTTTATATTATTGTTAATTTTAAATATACTTGCTTCAAAAAGGCATTAAATGCTGCAAAAACATTTGTTCTCTCTTTATTCATCTTTTTCTTTGTCATTTTTTTGTACTTCCCTCCTATTTTCCAGGCCATAAAAACAAGACACAAGAATATAATTAAAATAGAACAAAAGTTTCTCTTATTTTATATGCTCTTTGTTATATCTCCACATAAAAAAATATTTTTTTCTCATGATTAGTTTAGAAATATTGCTCATCAAGTTTTAATTTATTTTTAATTTTTTATTTGAGCGTGAGATTATTATTATTTTAAATATGTTTGTTTTACAATTCATTATAACAATGATGATGTCTTATTACAAAAAATCATCAAAATTATTATTATATATATATATATAATTGAGTCTAAATTAAGATTTAAAATCTTTTAAAGGGTACATCCATTAAAATACTTATATAAATATTTGTTAGGTAAGAGTATTTGTATTGCAACAATTAGAAAAATTCGTGGATCATGTATTTTGGTATTTTTTTTATTTATTTAAACAAGCCCTCTCCCCCTGATTATATTTTTTTTTTTTGTTTCAACTGTCGATTCATATTTTTTTTCCTTTAGAATTATTATAAATATATTTTAATTGGTTAATTTTTTTATAAGTATACAACTTTGCATAATACTTGAAATTTAAACCGCGAAAATTCTCTCATATGAAGTCTTACATGTCTCTAGGTGAGACACAATGGACTAATCTCAACCATCTCCCACTATTAATCAATGGGTATGATTTAATGGATAAAAAATATATTAAAATATTAATTTAATCAATATAAGGGTAGTGTTTGATACATGTTTTTATCTTAATTTTGATGATTTTATTTTATCACCAAAACAATGTTTTTAAAGGTTGTCCAAATACTCCTAAATGATTTAAAATGATTTTAATATTTTCCGGAGTATTTTCTCAAAGTTTATTTTTAAATCTAAATTGGACAACGCTTTTAATGATCTTACGTTATTGGGTTTTCACTCTCAAACGACGTCTCTAAATGTTGTCCTAATACTCCCGATCGGTTTAAAATGTTTTTACTAAATTTTGGAGTATTTCTTGAGTTTTATTTTCGACACAAATTGGACAATATTTACTCTCTCGTGGTCGACCGGTCGCCCTATAGGGCAACCCATACACGAAGATGTTTTTAGAAACAGAAAATGAGACGGAAAGAAAAACAAGCAGTCGGCCAGGTCCGCTCGGGCGTCGACCGGTCGTCCGACCGGCCGCGCCAGGTCGGCGACGTGCACTGCAAGTTTCGTTTTGAAACAGCAACAAAACCTTGCATTTTTGAAACAAGAGGGACCGGTTGAAACAGGGGTCGGCCGGTGAAGCCTACGTCGGCCGTGCGCCTGTTGTATTTTTCAAAGTGTTCTCTTTAACTCTTATCTCTGTGCGACCGGTCGCCTATGTATTGATGACAAAAAAATATGACCGTTTGACACGGACACATTTCCTTAAATTGTGGGATTGATTTCTAACAGCTATATTCTTGATTTTAATTGTATTTTTCTAGATTTTCAATCCCCAAGAGGAGCCTATGCTTGATCAATCATCTCCTATAAATAGAGGAAGTTTTGGAGCAACCAATACAACAATTGAGATACAACACAACAAGATACACTTCAAGCAAACACTTGGTCTTTCATAGTCATTATTCTTGTTGTAAAAATTGCCTAGCTTATCACTTTCACATCTTTGAGGTCTAGGCTATTCTTGATTACACTTTGCACTCAAATTGTATTATTCATTATTGAGTTGTAATCTTGATTTTTGGTTATCATTCAAACACAAGATATCCTTGTGAGTGTTCTTGTGGTAAGAGCACACTTGGATGATCTAGGTGATAGGTGAAGAAGATTGTGGTAATCTTCTTATTGAGGTGTTGAAGAATTTGGTATTCTTCAAGGTTGAAGATTGTGGTAATCTTCACAAGTCTTTGCTGTTGAAGGAAGATTGTGGTAATCTTCAAAGGGAGATTGTGGTAATCTCCAAAGGTGGTGTTGAAGAAGAGTGTGGTGCTCTTCAAGGTGTTGTAAGTTGAATTTGTATTAATTTTGGTAATTAATAAAATTCTTTTTCTTTTCGAAATCCATCCCTGATATCTTTGGGGTGGTAGAGGATTAGGCCTAGGTGGGTTGAACCTCTTTAAATCGACGTGTGTTGTTTACATTCCGCACCTTATTATTGTGTTTGAGCATTCGGTTTGAAAAAGAGGGCGAAAAACGAAAGATGGAGATAATCTATTCACCCCTCTAGATTATCGTAGCCGCTTGGACTTACAAGTGGTATCGAGCCAAACTCTTTGGCAAGCTCGTTTCACATCGCGAGTGAAGAGAAACGATCGTCGGCTCTGACGAAGCTCACCTTTCCGCACCTCCACCACCAAGCCACCTCGGTTTGATTCCAAAAATTTTATATTTTGGAAAGAAAGAATGGAATGCTACTTACAAAGTTGCGGGTTCGATATTTGGAACACCGTCATCAATGGAGAATCCATTCCGACAAAGAATACACCACACACCTCTAAAGGCTTCAAAGAGCTCAATGATGAAGAGAAGAGAATCATCTCCTTAAATGGTAAAGCTCTTAATATTTGACATTGTTCACTTACCACTTTGGAATTTGATTATGTTGTAGGTATTCGATCGGCACATGAAGTATGGCAAAAACTAGAAGCCATCTATGAAGTATATGCAAATAAAAGGAGCAACTCAAAAGCATCTACTTCTCAAATGGATACAACATCAAATCCAACAATATGGGATGAGCCTCTTACAAATTCCGATGATGAAGTCGAAAAATGTCTTATGGGCATCGAAGAAGAGAACGAGGTAAGTTCTAAACCTTCTACTTCTTATGACAATGAATTGCAAAATGAATATAGTGATTTGCAAAATGATTATGATGAACTTCAAAATGAATTCCAAAGCATACTTGTTAAATACAAAAATTTGAAAAAGGAATTCAATATTTTGAAAAATGATAAGGATAGTTTATTTACTTCTTATGAATCACTATCATGTGCTCACACCACCACACTTGACAAGGTTAGAAACCTTGAAAAAGAAAATAGTACTCTTGTTGAGAATATTGATTGCATGAAAAAGGATTTATTAAAATCCAACTTGAGTACCAATAAAATGTCCAATATTGTTGATATTCATAATTGTGATAAAGGACTTGATCATAAGCCTAATGTTGTTAATCATATGAAAAAGGATCAAGTCAATATGCATATTGGTCATTATGCTCCTAGAATTATTACTTGTTTTTATTGTGGCAAAAAGGGTCATACGGTAAATACTTGTCGGGCTAGAAATAGCTCCAATTATTGTTGGAGACCTAAAAGTCTCAAGACTAATCTTAAAGGACCCAAACACATGAGGGTACCACAAAACAATGTGCTATTAGGTACCCGACAAAGCAAAAATCGGAGAAATTTCATGCCACCAAGAAAACATCAAATGAACGTTTCATTTGATCAAAAAGGAGAAAACTACTCTCAACAAAGCCAATTTCAAGAAAAGAGCGTATAATCAAAAATGGGAAGAACACAATCCTTGGAAATGGCAAAGACATCATCAACAAGATGATTTTCAAAGAAGAAGAAACCATCAACCATGGGAAGGTAACAAACCTTGGAAATGGAGTAATCAAAAGTCATCATCAACAAAGTGACTTCCAAATGGGAAGATATCATCATCAACAATGGGAAAGACACAACCCATGGAAACGGCGAAATTGGTAAACCGTATCTCCCCATTTATATATGCATTTTATTTCTTTTAATTATATGCATGTTTTTAATTGTGTCTTAATTGCAAAATGTTCTTTCAAGTATTTTTTTTAATAGGTCTCTTATATATTTATGAGTTTCAATATTTTTAAAAGAGACCTTGCATGTTTTTCTATAAACTTTTGAGCTTTTCATTAGACTTATGTGGCTTATTATCTCTTATGAAATCTTATAGCATAAGCTCTTTTTGTTATCTCATATTTTTGCCTACACTTGAATTTTCTATGCATATGTTGTCTAAGAATTGTGTAGGATACACACTTCATACTCATTGGCTATTACGTCATCAAGTTTCTTAAACCATCGAGGTATGTCTACTCGTATTTTTCTTTAAACTCGATATTATGCACATATCTTTCAAGATATTTCATTTTGACCCTTAAGTGCCCCAAATTGAACTTGCAAATATTTTCTTTTAAAAGGCACTACGTGTTTAGTCTCGATTTTATCATTTATATGTTTTTCCCAAAACCCATATTTGTTGGACATAGTCCAAAATTATATTTTTGCAAAGTTTTAAAACTTTTGGGGTGGAAAATCGAATTTTGAAAAATGCGGGAGAAAGAAAAATCACACTGGGGCCGGTCATAAAGGGCGACCGGTCGCTTCGCACCTCGACCGGTCGCACCCCACCTCGGCCGTCGCCCAGGGTTATTTTTCACTTATAACATTCTGTTCTTCATTTCGCAATGAAGAAGAAAAAAATCCCCCCCAAACCCTTATCAGTATTACACCCCTTTCTTTAAAATCTTCAATTCTTCATCATTTTTCACGATTCTTGTTGCTAATCTTCTTATTTTCTCAAGAATCTTTCATATATAGCTCCTCCAAGAAATTCCACCGATCAAAATCCCACTTCTAAGAGAAGAAAAAGGGCGGAGAGAGGTACTTCAAGAAATCGGCGAGACGAAGCCGAACAAAGGGATATTCGAGCCGCTCAAAGAAATGTGGCTCAAGAAGGTGATGATGTTCAAAATCCCATTCTCTCTCGGGCCCAAATCACCGAGCTCAGCGAACAATTTCGCTCGAAAATTGCCGTTGGGCGAAAGGTAAAAAATCTTTTGTTACTCAAGCTCCTAATTCCCGCAATGCTATTAATTTCATCAATAAGTATGCGGAATGGTACTATGAGGATTCGGGGATGAAAGGTAAATCTATTGCTCGGACTAAAATGTGTCGTTTTAGTTCATTTACGAATGAGTATCCTACGATTAGAGGATTTTTGAGGAGCAAGGTTGGATGTATTTATGGGAGCATGCTTATGTGTTGTATGATGATGATATTATCCAACTCTTTTATGCCAATATGTGGGTCGAATATGATAATGATAGAAAGCCGATTGCCGTTAATTCGCTTATAAAGGGTCGCCATTTTAGATGGACTCCCAATGATATTTGCCGCTTTTACATGTTAGAGAAGGTGGTTGGGATTATTTCTCTTGCGGGACTTGGAATGATGAAATGTTGGGGGTATCGATGAAAGAAGTCAAGACGTTTGGGAGTATGGCCTAAGTATTCTTTGTTGGCAATGACACTTGAGCATCGCATTTTATCGGTCATTGTCGCATATTGCATTTGTGGTAAGTCGGAAAGATGCCTAGCAATATGGATTACTTTTTGACTTATAAGATTGCTAGGAGGGAACCACTTAACTTTGGTGCCATACTCATTCAATGTCTAATCGAGTCCATTACTCAAGGTAATAAGAAGTTGGTTATGGGAAATTGGATTTGTAAACTTCTTATTCAATCGGGACTTCCTTCGTCGGAGTTTAACTCGGAAGTTTTTCAAAATGACTTCGACATTGATAATATCTCCCAAATAGTCACGATGCGCAAGAATATGGACATCCGACCAACCAAAATGGCGAGAGGAAGAGGTCAAGAGTCTCCCGATCCTAATGACATCTTTGATGACGCCGGGGCCGCAAGATTGGTGGAAGAAGGCGAACCGAGCAATCCGGAGGGTAATACCGGTGCTCAACCGCCTAGGAGGTATACTCAAGCCGAATTTGATGAGATGAGGGCTTTTCATGAGACGAGGTATGAGGCTTTGGAGCAAAAGACCTCTAAAATGCAAAAGTCTATCGGCAAGTTAAAGAAATTCATCAAGGACTTTATTCCCGGATCTTGCTTCTCCTCGGATGAGGAATGATGTTACCCCACCCCTTTACTTTCTAGCATTTTCATTAATGATGTTTTGTATTTTGATGAATTTTTGTAAAACTCATTTGTACTAATGATATTTGCTTGTTTTTCTTAAAAGGGTTAATATTGCAAGTTGATAATGACTTGTGGATGATCATGATTTTTGATGGAGTATTTGATGGTAAAAATACTCTAAAGCATTGTTTGATCATTGGTATGAAGTACTTGATGGTAAAAGTGCTTCTTTTATTGCTTTGTTATGCTTAGTTGAATATGTTGGGACATTTGATACATGTATTGTTGAAAGCATGACTTATTACTTGATGGTTGCTCTAATTTTTGGCATTTGTAATGCCTTGATCATTCTTAGCTTATCTCAATTGGGTTGAACCCTTGAGAATCTACTTTGAGCTTCTTAATTGATGAACAATTTATTGCATATGGTGCATATGATTGAGCTTTGAAATGAGGTTGATTGATGATATGAAAATTTTTGGCTTGAACCATTTACAAGGTTATATACAACCTCTTCTATTTTTCACACACACAAGGTGTTTGTTAAAATGTCGCTATGAAAATTTCAACTTCTACATGATTCTCTCGCTTCCACAAGTTTTCAATACTCATTGAGATCATGTTTTGGGAAATAAAACGGGCGTATGAACTCTTCATTATACATTTCTCCCATTTTCCTTGGTTTTTAAGCTAAATTGCTCAATGGTTGATAAACCATTTCTTTAAGCGCACTTTGATATACTTCTATGATGTTTCTATCATCCTAACATTCTTTTTGATGATTCCAAAGGGGAGAAACAGGAAATTGGCTCGTTAGCTCAAAGAAGCTAATAAAAGCTTGTCATAAAAGCTATAAGCTATGGCTCATAAAAGCCATAAGTTGTGATTTATTCTTAGTCCAATTGTTGCTTGATGGACTTATATTATTGTTTAATGTTGTTTTGTGACGGGGAGCTTATAAGCTCTTGAACAAATTGTAAAAGCTAAAGCTTTTAGCTTATGGATTATTGCTCTTACATTATTCTTGATGTGCTTGTGGATAGGGGAGCTTGAGCTTATTTTTGAAAATATTTACTCCTACTTGGTTGCTTTAATATTTTTGGAAATTTTGGTTGCTTCCAAACGGTCAAATGTTTTTACCGGAAAATCATTTCTAAAATTGCTCTCTTAGTTTGTGTAAAAATTGTTTTGGTTTGTAATCATCAAAAAGGGGGAGATTGTTTGATACATGTTTTTATCTTAATTTTGATGATTTTATTTTATCACCAAAACAATGTTTTTAAAGGTTGTCCAAATACTCCTAAATGATTTAAAATGATTTTAATATTTTCCGGAGTATTTTCTCAAAGTTTATTTTCGTCTAAATTGGACAACGCTTTTAATGATCTTACGTTATTGGGTTTTCACTCTCAAACGACGTCTCTAAATGTTGTCCTAATACTCCCGATCGGTTTAAAATGTTTTTACTAAATTTTCGGAGTATTTCTTGAGTTTTATTTTCGACACAAATTGGACAATATTTCTGTCTCGTGGTCGACCGTCGCCCTATAGGGCAACCCATACACGAAGATGTTTTTAGAAACAAAAATGAGACGGAAAGAAAAACAAGCGGTCGGCCGGTACACTGCAAGTTTCGTTTTGAAACAGAACAAAACCTTGCATTTTTGAAACAAGAGGGACCAGGTTGAAACAGGTCGACCGGTCGAAGCCTACGTCGGCCAGTGCCGCCTGTTGTATTTTTCAAAGTGTTCTCTTTAACTCTTATCTCTCGTGCGGCCGTGCCTCTATGTATTAATGACAAAAATATGACCGTTTGACAACGGACACATTTCCTTAAATTGTGGGATTGATTTCTAACAGACTATATTCTTGATTTTAATTGTATTTTTCTGTAGATTTTCAATCCCCAAGAGGAGCCTATGCTTGATCAATCATCTCCTATAAATAGAGGAAGTTTTGGAGCAACCAATACAACAATTGAGATACAACACAACAAGATACACTTCAAGCAAACACTTGGTCTTTCATAGTCATTATTCTTGTTGTAAAAATTGCCTAGCTTATCACTTTCACATCTTTGAGGTCTAGGCTATTCTTGATTACACTTTGCACTCAAATTGTATTATTCATTATTGAGTTGTAATCTTGATTTTTGGTTATCATTCAAACACAAGATATCCTTGTGAGTGTTCTTGTGGTAAGAGCACACTTGGATGATCTAGGTGATAGGTGAAGAAGATTGTGGTAATCTTCTTATTGAGGTGTTGAAGAATTTGGTATTCTTCAAGGTTGAAGATTGTGGTAATCTTCACAAGGTCTTTTTGAAGGAAGATTGTGGTAATCTTCAAAGGAGATTGTGGTAATCTCCAAAGGTGGTGTTGAAGAAGAGTGTGGTGCTCTTCAAGGTGTTGTAAGTTGAATTTGTATTAATTTTGGTAATTAATAAAATTCTTTTTCTTTTCGAAATCCATCCCTGATATCTTGGGGTGGTAGAGGATTAGGCCCTGAGTGGGTTGAACCTCTTTAAATCGACGTGTGTTGTTTACATTCCGCACCTTATTATTGTGTTTGAGCATTCGGTTTGAAAAAGAGGGCGAAAACGAAAAGATGGAGATAATCTATTCACCCCCTCTAGATTATCGTAGCCGCTTGACTTACGGGTAGTAGGGTAAAATAACATAACAAGTTAGTTACAAAAATGGAATCAAATCTCTTTCTCTCTCATACATCTCCCAATTTTCCCAATCTCACGTCTTTCTATCTATCTCTCTCTCTCATTCCTCCATTAACGCAAATAAAGAAAACTGTGAAGAACTCGAAAATTACGAGTTCATGAAAATTACGGATAAAAAACAAGAAAAATCGATTGCAATATTACGAGAAATAACGAGCAGTGAGTTCGAAAGCTAAATATGCAACAAAACTCAACTAAATATGCATTATCTGAAAACTATCTATGCAGCGTAAAAAAACTAATATGTAGTCCAGTATATCCAACTATGCCAGACATCATAAATTATGCAACAAAATCAACTAACTATGTATTATCTAGAAACTATCTATGCATTGTAGAATAAATAAATATGCAGTACATTATGTAACATCTCATTTTTATAATTTCCAAAAGCAACATCTCATTTTCATAACTAAATATACATTATATTGAACCTATTTATGCAGTGTAGTATAACTACATATGCAGTCGTTATATTCAATTATGTCTTGTTTTTCGTAAAATAGTGCCAACAAAATAACTAAATATGCATTATTTGATGTCTAAATATGCAGTAGAAGAACCCTAACTATGCTGTAAAATAGAAATATTTGGAAAGAAAAAAGGTTCCTTAAATTCCGCCACAAAATCCGGCAATGTCAATTTCAGCCCATAAAATCCGCTGGGACCACTAATTTGAACCTTAAAATCATTTGGGACCACTAATTTGAATTACAAAATTACAATCTTACCCTTAAAATCAATAAAAATTAGGAAATAATTAAAAAAAATGAATTAATCACATCCCTTCATTTTTTAAGATCAATGGGTAAGATGAGTCCACACTGTCTCTCACCTAGGAGAGTGGTCTCATTTGAACTAAATCCTATATATATATATATATATATATATATATACATACATACACACACACACTTATAACATATGATTGGAAAGCTTTGAATGTAGTTTAATATAAAATGGTTTTATTTAAAAATTCAAAATATTTTAAAAGTTACAATTGAAAGAAAACATAAGAAGAATTTGGGATGTAAAAGGTCATTTGTCTTGTAACTAAACAAATGAAATAAATACCAAATTAGTTAATTGCCCCTAAAATTAACTATGTTAAAGGATACTTTTGTCAATCAAAAGTTTTAAGAAACCATCCAACCTGTTCACACTTTTAATATTACTAATAAGGTGCGTGCGTTGCACGTGAACCCTATAGTTTTACTAATTCAATTAAAATTAAAAATAATTTATTAATAAAATATAAGTTAAGTTGACTTTATTATATACATATCGATCAAAAATCGTACAATATAGTTTGACTTGAAAAGAGTCTTGCAAGATTAAAGACTTATATTTTATGAAATAAAATTTTAATAAGAGAAATGTAGTCGAGGCATGGTGGACCAAAAGACGCCATGCGTAATAGTTTAGATGAGTTGTATAGAAATGTATCTCGATGATTGATGAAAAACCGATGTCTTTGGAAGAAACAACAACGGTTTACAATTGTTGAGTTAAAGTTGGTTAAAATTTAATTCGATTTGTGAACTAATGTCTTTTGCGAAAAAGTAGTTGTCTTTACTATGTAAAACAATGTTAAGAACCGATGTATTTTGTGATGAATTACATAACAATATAATACAATCTTTGTTTAGTATTTTTGTTAGTTTTGCTTTAAAAAAATAGTTGTCTATTGAACATTAAACAGACGGACACCCTATAATTCATGAGCAATTGGACCAATTTAACACATCTATATCAACCAACAATTATAATTCAAATGCAAATACATCAATCTTTCGAGCCCAAAATCAAAGGTCGAATTAACAAACGTTTCAAAGTAGGTAGCACATAAAATTAATGCTAAATAATAATGTATTTGCACTCTCATACAATAAAACTCTTTTCCTATGTCACTCCAAAAACAAACTTTGCAGCAACGAAAAGCATGTCTTTAATCAAAATTAGCTGGCCTATCCAACTTCACACCAATATATTCACTGTAATCATAAACATCATATATACAATTATGTTCAAGAGACATCTTGGTATATTAAGCTCTAAATTAGTAAAATACTGAAATTCTAGTTTTTGGCAATCAGATAAGCAATTTCCAACTTCATTATAGCTAAATCATGATTTCTTACATTCAACAAAGAAAGTGTTTGATAAATGGTTTTATCATGATTTTGATGATTTTGTTTTTATACCAAAACAATGTTTTTAAAGGTTGTCCAAATACTCCTAAATGATTTAAAATGATTTTAATATTTTCCGAGTATTTCCTCAAGTTTTACTTTAGATAAAATTGGACAACACTTCTAATGATTTTTTGTTTATATGTTTTTACTTCAAAACAAGGTTTCTAAATGTTGTCTAAATACTCCCGATTGGTTTAAAATATTTTTACGAATATTTCTGGAGTATTTCTCGAGGTTTATTTTTCGTCAAAAATCGGACAACATTGCATTTAAGAGGTCGACCAAAGAGGCGACCGTGCACAGGAGCAAAACATCGAAACGAAACTTTGATCTTTCATTTTTTGGTCGGTCTGGGTTGCACATAGGTTTGACCGGTCGCCCTGTGTAAATTCTTTGCTATATGTTTCAAACTTCTATTTACGTGCGACCGTCGCATCTATGCTTTGACAAAAAAAATTCTAACCGTTGTGCGTGAGACAACTTTTCCCTAAATTGTGGAATTGATTTCTAACAGACTATAATCTTGATTTTAATTGCAATTTTTTTGTAGATATCATTCCAAGAGGAGCCTATTAAGTATCAATCATCTCCTATAAATAGAGGAAGATTTGAAGCACAACAACAAGAGAGAACAACACAACACAACAAGATATACTCAAGCAAACACTTGGTCTTTCATTGTTATTATTCTTGTTGTAATTTGCCTAACTTATCACTTTCACATCCTTGAGGTCTAGGCTATTCTTGATTACACTTGCAATCAATTGTATAATTCATTATCGAGTTGTAATCTTGGAGTTTTGGGTAATCATTCAACACAAGATATCCTTGTGAGTGTTCTTGTGATAAGAACACACTTGGGTGATCTAGGTGTTAGGTGTGAGAAGATTGTGGTAATCTTCTTGTTGAGGTGTTGAAGAATTTGGTATTCTTCAAGGTTAAAGATTGTGGTAATCTTCACAAGGTGCCGTTGGAGATTGTGGTAATCTTGAAGAAGAGATTGTGGTAATCTCAAAGGTGGTGTTGAAGAAGAGTGTGGTGCTCTTTCAAGGTGTTGTTGTAAGTTGGTGTTGTATTAATTTTGGTAATTAATAAAATCTTTTTTTCTTTTTAAAATACATCGCGGATATCTTGGGGTGGTAGAGGATCGAGTCTTAGGTGGGTTGAACCTCTATAAATCGGCGTGTGTTGTTTACATTCCGCACCTTTATTATTGTCTTTGAGCTTTCGGTTCGAAAAAGGGTAAAATCAAAAAGATGGAGATAATCTATTCACCCCCTCTAGATCATCGTAGCGCTTGGACTTACGAAAGATGGTAAAATTCGAAAGATAAAGGCAAAATTATCTTAAAAGTAATAATCTCTTTCTCTTCTATCTTGAAAAGACGAAACGAATATTTCACAAAAAATTATGATTGGCTAAAATATCCATGTAGTCTACAATTTTTAATGGCAAATTAGTAACTTCACCCATATTAACTACACACGGCGTGATAGAAAAAGCAGTCTGTCTCCACTAAAAACAGGCGCCTCTTGATTTGGAAAACATGCGCCTCTTGATTAATATTCTCTTCTTAGACTTTTATTCATTGTATTGGTTTTGAAGCGAAGATAATGATAAAAAGAGTCGGACAGATCAACTTCCCTTTCTTGGACTGAAATAAGCCAGGATTTCTTGATTTTGTAAAGAGATATCTCGCTTGGACTCCAACTCGGAAGTTACGGTAAGAATTTAGAATTTAATAAATCACTTCGACAAAATGCTCAAAACACACAAAATATAAAGAGAAAAAATTATTCCAAGAAAGAATTGGAATAACAATATCTAGAGGATATGTTGTTCATATATCTTATCTTGTTTATCAAAATCAATAAACTCATGCCTTGAAATAATTTTTGGAAAAGCTCAGATTATAAGGTCCAAAAGAAACAAGCTTTTTGACGCAAAAAAATAAGACATAGCTCAGATATAACTTAATACAGGGATGACCAAACACTGGCTGTGACATGTATTAGAATTGACCAAGCCAATCCAATGTACTTATTCTGATCGTTGGCCATTTCCTACGGATGTAATAATATCCACCAAGGCTTGTTCATCTGTTTGGTATTTGCCAATCAATAGTTGTCAAATAGAAAGGCATCAGCATGATCATGACATACGCTTGAAACAAATATTTAGCTATAGCTAAAGATCTAGAAATTAATCTTCAGAAAAAGGAACTTTATGCAATATATTCTAGAGCTTTCATATCAGCATCCAAATCCATTAGATTGACTATAGTGTTCTGGTACACTCTGATCACACACAATTCCTTTAAAAGCATAAATCTTACTCACACAAACAAATGTCAAATGACTAAAAAATAAAGCAGAAACGAAACTATGTCTTCAATCTTGAACAATTGCATTTAAACCAGTTGTTATCTGTTTAAGGGAAGTATTTTTACTTTGTCAAGCCATAGAAAATTGAGTTCCACATTCAAATGACTTAAGCTAAAGGAAAACTTGTCGTTGTCTTTAAAGCTAAAATGATAAGATGCTTCAGTATATGTAACCATGTCATGAATTTATATTTCATCATAATATGTTAAATATAACAATCTTGAAATCCTAAAGCATATCCAAATCCTTGAGATATTAGCTAGCAAAATCTATGGCAAAGGTCTCGATGAATTTTCCTGAAGTTTACACTCTTTCTAGTACTATCAATATATTACAAAAATAAGGCAAGCTTAAAAACAACATACAAGTCTGTGGGATAGCAAAACCAACAACACTTCAAGACAAATACTTAAAAAAAATATAAAAAAACACAACAAACAAAAATAAGCAGCAAATTACGATAAAAGCACGAAGCGAGTTGGAAAAGATTTTGAAATTTTGCAAATTCTTTCAACAATTATACACATTTTCTACAAAAGAATTTTTCTGAACCCCTACTATGTGAAAAGCTAATTTCATGACAACTCAATTTGTTGTATTTAAAACATCCAACAAAACAAAGTACAAGGAGAATTAAAGAAAATGAGATGGCTTAATATAGTGCCGACGCTGCAAGAAGTAGAGGGCGATACGCACACAAACAAATCCAGCAGACACAAATCAAGTCCACTAAATGATGTAAAATGTGAAGTCATAATAAATATATCATGATTAATATGAGGAAACCCATAATAGATATCAATAAACTCAGAAAGAAAATCGACGAAAGAATAAAGAAACTGATAACAAATAGGATAAACCTTAAATTAAAAAAACAACTCATTTTTCTTATCTCTCTTTGTCCCTCCCTTCATATTCCACACAAAAGTTAATCAATAAATGATTTGTTCGTCCAAATATATAAAAGTAGGGACATTGAACTTCAACCAGTGAATTACATAAGATACTTGCCGCATTTCTAATTTCTTGACAAGATTTAGACAACTTTAAATGGATAGTATACTTTTGTGGTAGCCCACCAGTATAACTATGAGTTTAACATGTTTATTTTGATATATATTATATGTGTGTGTCCGTGTTTTAAGTGTGTGCACACGCGTGTGCATGTACGTGTATTAGATAGGGACAAAATTTTGCTTTAAATAGAGATAAGATTCTCAATCCGAGCCGTGCATGTATAAAAGGGTAATAATTAATAAACCAAAAGAAAGTGGTTCAATATATACTCGAATGATGAAAAATAAATATTACCTCAAACTGATTTGTCTTTGGTCCACCATTCAAGGAACTCAACACCTTATCTAACCACCAATCCAGTGGTTCTCTATAATTCTGCGAGAACAAATCAGATTCAGGAATTGAAAACTATACTCAATATAAAATGTGTGTGAATTAAAGAAAGTTGTAGAATGACCACCTCATCTAAAAGATTAAGTTGTTAGAGAGTAACTCATTTAGTATTTGATCACTATAGACGCCCCCTCATGTATGCGGACATTTGTTCATGAAGCCTAGGACATGGAACATTTTTATGTGTGGTGAGGTTTGAACTTGAGACATCTTGTTTGGCATGGCACGTGATCTGTGTTGAATGACCACAATATTTTAAAAGCTTAAGTTCTTTAGAGATAAGCCATTTAGTACTTAATCACTCTAACAAAAGTATATACCTAGTCTATCTTTGACTTATTTATCACTCTCCTCGAAAGCCTCATGAAGAGGAAGCATGAAAACAATATTGAATCAACAAACAACAGTGGCTATAAATCTTTCCTCCAAAAAGCAACCTATTTAACATCTACTTATAGTGTCTCTTTAGTGTCGTTTGCTATCTTTACTTAATGGGGATTTTATAAGTTGGCAGCGTAAAAAAGGTTTTTCTTCAAAACTCAACCTAAAATTGATATAAAAATCAAAACCCATAACATAATTATTCTTCTTCATATCATTATAATAATTTTTTTAAACACGTAGAGCAATCAAGAACATTGCCCATTCGAAACTACGACAAAATTATTTGATATTTAAATGTGAAAAAGAGTATAAATAAACAAACAAAGACAATCAGACATCAAAGACAAGAACAAGATCAAGAATTCAACGCAGTTAATCAAACTTTAGAGATGCGGACACAACATCAAAGAGAAGAGCCCATACCAAGAACCAGACTTTTAAATCCGCCTGTATCCTGTAAATAGATAACAAAATACAGAGTCCATACAAGAATTCCACACTCAAAGTTTTCTAAATCTAAAAGTGAGTCCAAGCATAAGACTGCGAGCGCGCGTGCGCACACACCACCGACAGAGGCATCCAATGGCAGAGCTATATAAAGAATCATATTTTTAATAAGTCGGTGTGATTCCAAATAAAACAGTAAATGGACAAAAAAAAATATCAAATATGAGTCCTCATATCAAGAGTCCTAAAGGACACATGCATTGAATCAATAAACCAAAAGAATTCCACACTCAAAATGTCCAATATCCCTCCAGATAAACCTCTACCCTCACTGATATTTTCACTTCAAGGAAAAACTCTCTAGGCTGACTACCACTCAAGAAATTGACAAAAATGTGTTTGAAAAGAGCCACAAACATTGAAAATGAAGTCACCAATTAGAGAAAAAGAAAAAGGAGTGAAATCCATCTTGTGATTCCATTTTGTAATTTAGAGATGGTTGATCAAGAGATGAAAATATAACTTGGTGATACAAAAACACATTTTGTTCATTTTCCTTCAAAGAAAGCAATCAGAGTGTTCAGTTTCATTTTTGGAATCAATTATGTTTTCAAATTCGAATTATGAAATTTATTCGACGATTCTTTTTCCTGAATAAGCAACAAATTGAGATCAAAGCACATAAATGAGTTTGAAAAGGTTCTTGAAATTTTGCAAATTCTTTCAACAATAATACATATTTTCTACAAAAGAATTTTACTGAACCCCTGCTATGTGTAAGGCTAATTTGTTGACGTCTCAATTTGCTAAATTTAAAATATCGAACAAACAAAGTACAGGAAAAAAATGAATTAATACAGTTCTAGCTCTGCAAGGAAAAGGGTGATGACACATACGCACAAACAATTCCATAGACGCAAATCAAGTTCACTAAATGATGTAAAATGTGAAGTCATAAGAAATATTTATGATCGAGAGATGGTTTAGAACCAATAGTTTATTATCTAAAGGATCTTTCCGTTCTAATACTCTATCCGAGAGTTATCAGTATTTATCAAATTTCTTCCTATCTAATAGAACGCTATTGGATCAAATGACAAAGACATTATTAAGGAAAAGATTATTTTTCCCAGATGAAATGAAAATGTCATGAAGCTGAGATCAACATTTAATATTTAAGTATTGATTTCCACCAACACGCTATTTCCTAAACCTTCACACCAATTCCTTAGAATCTGAGCCCATATTTTTCAACATCCTCACCCAATCCAGAAGAAAGACAAAGAAGGTTGGAAAATAGCAAAAAAATTAAACAAAAGGAAATGGACGGATTTAAACAGTCATTAGCCTCAAAGTATGGCGATCCCTAAGTTTTGAAAAAGTGATTTATTGAATTCTAAATTCTTACCGTAATTTCTGAGTTGGAGTCTGGCGAGATATCTCTTTACAAAATCGAAGAAATCCTGGCTTATTTTAGTCCGAGGAAAGGGAAGTTGATCTGGTCCGACTTTTTTTATCGTTATCTTCTTTCTGAAACCAATACAATGAATAAAAGTCTAAGAAGAGAATATTAACTGAAGAGGCGCATGTTAGCAAACTGAAGAGGCGCCTGTTTTTAGTGGAGGCAGATCTGTTTTCTATCACGCTGTGTGTAGTTAATATGGGTGAAGTTACTAATTTGCCATTAAAAATTATAGACTACATGGATATTTTAGCCAATCATAATTTTGACAGAAATATTCTTTTCGTCTTTTTAAGATAGAAGAGAAAGAGATTATTACTTTTAATTTTTGCATTTTTCTCTTTCTGTCTGGCTATAAGTGTATTAGTTGCTGGCAAGATTCTGCTTCTAACAATAGCGAAAATATTCCCCCTGAATATGAATAGTTTGCTTGTAATTTGAATAAGACCTACAAAGGTGTCTAGTAGCAGTTGCTTTGTCAACATGATCGAAATAGGGTACTTGAATTACATCACGATCAAAAGATTTGAATTATATCATTGCCAACATTTTTTAGCACAATCAGTACCAATTATAGCACTAATATGCAGTTTTTATTCATATAATTAATGTAGAAAAAGAATATAATAGCATCAATGATCACTTAAAATATGCAATATCAACCGTCAAGTACTGTAATACTAACATTATTGGAGGAGCCTATAATCGTCTGGCTTTGCGAGCTCTGCTTTTTAGTAAATGCAAGTTGTTCTAGGAGATACATTCATTACCAAGCATTGACAACATTTGACATGGTCTATTTATAGGATATTCTTGCACAAAACAATAGCCGAATTGGTCTTCAAAGAATTATCTCGGCGTGGAAGCTTGGACATGGTATGCTTTCATCTTTTAAAGCCACAATAGTGCCTTCATTCCATTATCTCCATGCCTGGAGAAAATTAAGGAGGAGGCTCAGTGATATCACAAGCGAGAAATAGGCAAATTATGTAACTCAAACATGCACATAGAATAATGTAATCATACAAAATAAATATGTTTTGGAGAATATAATCATCAACATACTAAATCAGTAAACTCATTTGAAAGAGAAGCTGAAACTGTACATGTGCTGTAATGTAAAGGTTTTTAGCAGAAACATGATACCAATCCAAATGAACTATTTATGTGAAATACCAAAATGCCAGGAAAAATGAAAAAAATGAGGGATTGCCACTAATTGAAAGGAACCATATCGTCAACCATTTAAGGTATATTTATGTCCATTATTAATTTGGTGAAAAAGCAAAGGAACCGTTTCATTTTAAGGTTCACGTTTCTTCCTAATTAGTAATTAAAAGTTTAAAATTTATTGTAATAACACATCTGGGGCATTTTAGTCCATCAACATTTTAGCAGAAACATTCATGCTTTTAAGATAAAAAAATAACATAGAAAGGTCGGGCACCTAATTTATTTTCAACAACTAATTTTGATTTTGATCATTTTAGTTACAAAATTTGACATTACTAACATTTTATAAGCTCTACCATCTTATTTTATCCAAACACTTAAAAGATCTTATTTTCAAAATAAGAACTAACATCTTACAAGCTCTTGAATAATAAGATGTATGAGCTTAAAAGTTTTAGCCAAACATGAAACACCCTCTAAATCTTCTTTGAGTACTGCCTAATAGTGTAGCATTTACAAAGGCCATGCATAAACAGAAAGTCTATCAAGACTCGTCCTATACTAACTTATAATAAAAAAATTTGTACAAGTTGATTTATGTGTCAATTGTCATATATTGCAAGCTCATGAGATGCATACATTTTTCTTTGGATAATTAAAATGCTTCTTATATAACAACTAGTTATTTACAATAACACAAACTACATGTTATCAAGTAAAACTGGCTAAACACAGAGAAAGTAACCATAAGCCAAAAAATCTTTTAATATCCTCGGACGGAAAAATTTCCCTGCTTCAAATTTTCGCCAGAGCAGCATTATGATACACAATTTTTATAATTGCAGTAAATGTAAAAGATAAAAAAGCCAACAGATTTCGAATCACAACCAAATAAAGCTCAAAAAACACTTCTAACTCTCGATGCAATAGCAAAAACAACGATCCCCAGTTTGGTTCTCATGTACATTACGATTGTTAGGATCACTATTTGTGTAGGGGAGAGAGCACAAGACAATATTTACAAAATGCCTTGAGAAGTATGACTACGATCGTTCTTTCTAATTCACAGAGAACAAAGGTTGACTGACAGAGACAATATTTCATTTCATTGTCCTGTTTGCCACAATCATTATCGTAAAAGTGATTCAACTATATATCAATCTTAATCCTATATATCACAGTCGCATGCCATCCTTGAGTCTAAACACAAGATGCATACAGATCTTCACTATCAAATCTTCAACAGAGTCTGACAACACTTCCTTTATCATCTTTATTATCAGCATTACTGCTAACATTGCCAAGCTCCTGTTAACAGAAAAACACAATCCAAATATGTTAGCCAACAAATATGGAGCATATTCTAAACCTATAAATGTAGAAAGGTCTTTGGATTTTAACACCAGCTTTATTTTTGCAGTAAGTTAAAAATTTCTATGTTAGGGTGTTAGCCAACAAGGATGGGAGTATATTCTAAATAGTATCATGAAATTGAGACAATATATTAGCCATTGAATTATTAATAGTAAAGTCTCCAGAAGAATACTTGAGATCTTAGCCAAGACCCATCGAAGATATATCATAAGAGAACAGATTAGGACAATTTGTTTACATTCAACCTCTGTCGACTAGGCAATTAATACGGCTGGACTTCACTAGCATAAGTGAGAACAAAAAAACAGATTAACCTAAAAATTATCTAGAATTATTTGAAAAGGATTAGAGTTTCCGGGTTCTAAGTTTGGACACAGCCCACAGATGGTGCAAAGACATGAAGCTTCATGGAGCTAAACTGGATTCCATGTTTAGCAAATAGATGCAATAACTGGATTTACATGTATAAGCATAAGATTTGTTTCTTTTAACTAGGACCAAGATAGTTGATGTAATAACTCAGTTGAAGAAAAGGAAAAACTATTTTTTTTAAATAAAAAAGTCACCTTTTATGCAACAATTCATCTGGCTGGTGAGTATATAACTACAAAGAATTACTATATTGAAATATTGACATCTCCTACGATACATGATCACAGTTAAAAAGGGCGGAGGTTTTAGTCATACTGACTCGACCACTAAAATTAAGGAAGTCCCTGAGATCATAATTTCAAGTTACCAAGACTCCATAAAATGAAAAACTATCTCAAAAACATTTTATAGTTAGTACTCGTAATTCAATTTAGAGGTAATTTTAATTTGCCCCAAACTATGCGAGTTTTTCTACTGTCCACTTAACTTTGAATTGTTCTACTTTAATCCCCTAAATTTTACGAATTGTTGCACTTATCCTATAATTTCCAAGTTTACCCCTCTATATAACCTTTACGGTTATTTACTCCTCAAAATTTGGCTTAATTAAATATATGTAGGTGAATAGTACTCTCCATATTACTAATCCTTCCATCTATTCACATAGGCAACGGATCGTTCCACCAACAAAGATAAAGAATCCACTAACGAATGAACAAATAAACGGTGCATTTCAACAAATAAATTCAACTTTATTTTTAACCAGTTATGATATTTAGATTAACCAGAGTTTCAAAGCCAGAGTTGAATACCAGATCAATGATAGTGTCTGTTTCATGAGGTACCGAAAACTAAACCCAGCAAGCCAATGATGATGCCAATTAGAATTAATTCACCAATACGATTACTATTCTTTTCCTGATTGGAGATGTAAACCACTTGCAGTGCACACTCTTCAATAGGTGACCTTGCTTTATCAAACTGTCAAAAGAAAACCCAAAATGTAAAATAAATAAATAAATAACACTGTATGTTAGTCCGGTTGCTCCTGATAAATTGAAGATATTTCATATCAATAATCACTTTTATCTCGTTTTCCAAAACACGAGTTTTGTGAAATTTTTATAGATATTGTTGGAAAAGATTATTGCTACCATATCCAGGATGACGTCCTCCGTGGTTGCATCAGCAGGTGCAACTACACTCTGTATCAGAAACTTATCCTCATTTTGGATGTCAGATGGAACCTTGTTTGGTGCTTGCATTTTTACTGCAAAGATGAAAATTGTTCACAAAAAAACAATTAAAAGCACTCAATTTGACTTATAATTATATGCAGACAAAATAGTGCAGTGACAAAACACATTCAGAACACCTCGATTTGGAACAGAAAAAGCTCAACTCTTTTCAGGTTTTGTGTCAACTACAAATATTATTCCAGAAGAACACAACAAGAGGGTAAATTCAATTTTCAGTTTTATCATCTGCTGTCCAAAGTAGAAAATACATAAATATATAGTATTGAAAATCCAAACCAGAAGTGGTCAAGTAGCTACCTGTGATTTCATTCATAGATTGAGGTAAAAGAACCCCAATATGTGGTTGGACCAAGTACTTTGGACTGGCAGTCTTCACCTAAAGATGATTATGACACAAAAGATTCGCGTGAATGCAATACATGCATATACCGAGAGCTCTTAAGTACAGAGAAGAAAGAAATACCAAAAGGCGGTTATTGATGGAAACATACCTTGAAAGCAACGTGATTCTCAGTCACATTGGACAATTGAAGTGAACAAGAGAGCTCCTTTTCCAGGCTTACTGTTAAAATTAAGTTGCAATGCAATAAGCACAAAGAATTTAGAGGACCATGAAATATAGCACTACATTGAAATTGCACTCTGCTTACAAGGAAATTGGAGTTCTGGAGGTTGGACGTCAAGAAGCTTCCGTGTGCTCATCTAATTTTTTCAGTCGGCAAAACAAATAAAATAGATGAACTCAACATACAATGATAGACAACTACAGATATTCGGAAGGATCAGATGACATATTTTCAACCAACTTATTTCCATATTGTATTGCTGCCCAGATACATAATTTTCAGGTCATGCCATCCTAATAATGCTAATACAGCAGCAAATGTTTGGAAACAAAAGAACATATCTTTCTCATTAGACCACTATCTGACAGCTTCCATCATAAGAATGCCGAAAAATTAAATTATCATATTGGATAGAATTTCTCAGTGTAACTAGCACTAGTTTGTTTAAAAATTAGGGGAAAAAATTCATTTATTAGATAAATTGTTTTCAATTATGATCTAAACTTCAAATCTTCAACTGTGGTGACGTCGGACCTAGATTTTGGAATCTTTGCAAATGGTATTAAAACCTGATACTGCTTTCATTAATGACGAAAGAAACATTTATAGTTCAGGATTAACATAAATGGAACAAACATAATAAGTAAACCAGTGAAAAATTATAACCAAAAACTTTTCCCTCTTAAGGTATCTAGCTTAGTATTCGTTTCAACCCAATAGCAGAAGGTCATGGACTGAATTAAACAACTGATTCCATGTGTTATCTACGAAATGGGCATAACAAACTTGATTTTCACCTGTAAAACAGTGTCAACAGGTTCTACAAGTACAACAGGCTTAATGACCTGCAAGAACAGACAAAAATGGCTCAGTGAATATCGTAGCTTGCAGAATTAGGCCCAAGGAGAATGGCAAAATAAGTCTTTAAATCTCGATACACCAACCTCGGGAACATTAGAATTTGGGTTTTCCATCACAGTCGTCCCAAAAGAAGACTCTGTTGGCTTGCTGTAAACCACTTGTAGTTTGCACTCATGTGAGACATGTCCCGCCTCCTTATTAAGCTACACAATGAACATACGAGTTACAATCACAAGATCATCAACTAATAATGCCTTTGTTGGCCCAATAAACAAATGATTCCTTGTATATCTGTAAAATCCGCATCAGAAAACTGGATTTTCACCTGTAAATTATTGTCATGAGGCTCTACAACAGGTTCAGTGACCTGCATGAACCAACAAAAGTGGCACTGTCAAACAAAGGAGCACATAAAAGAAAACTCTAAATTTCAACACACCAACCTCAAGAACACCGGGCTTTTGATTTTCTATCAAAGGTGCCCCCGAAGAAGATTCTGTCGGCTTGCTATAAACCACTCGTAGCTTGCATTCTCGAAAAACATGTCCTGCCTCCTTATTAAACTACACAATGAAAATGCAAGTTAAAAGTCGACTACTAAAAAGCCAGCATTACTTAAATCACATATATTTGGGAACTCCATTTTTTGAAACAGGCAAACAAATGCAGCTGTGAACATAAAGCAAGAAATAAGGGAAATAATAGTTAAACTATAATGAGGTCAAATTCAGTTATAACTACCATTTTCCCAGCATCTTCCATGGTTGCACCAGGACTTGCAACTGCACTTTGAATCATAAATTTGTCCTTGCACTTCATGTTGTGGGAACCCTGCTTCACGGCTCGTGTAGTAACTACAAATTACACCAATTTTAGTTCTTTCAAATGCCGCAAAACCAAAGAATCAATCTCAAGACAATGGCTCCTAAGTGTTAACGCAATAATCAACCTCTCAAAAAAAAAAAAAAAAAAAAAAAACAACAATAATAATACAACAAAAGAAGAATAAGAACCTGTGATGTTACACTCTGATCCAGGCAAGAGAATTCCAATTCTTGGTCGAACCCCATAATTTCTCGGGTTTGTGGTCAAAAGCTGAACAGAAATAACCCACATGAATACATTATTAAATCACAATTTTCATCTAATTGAACGATCATGAGGTAGATAACTCACAAGAAACGCATATAATCATCCAAAACAAATAAATTCACCTTAAAAGCAACATGATTTTCGGTCTTATTCAACAATCTTATCGACGAAGATAGTTGCTTGTTCAGCTCAACTGATTAAAAAAAAAAAAAAAAAAGAAAAGAAGATAGCAATCATCATTAAAATAAACACAAAGAAAAAGGAAAAACTAAAAACCAAGCAATCAAATACAACTGACCCAAACAAAGAACAACAGATAACAAAGTCAAATGTGATGAAGATGAAACTAAACTTACATGGGAAACTCAGCTCCGAAGGTTCATAATCGAGCAACGACTCTGTGCCCATTTTTACACAAACCAAATCTAACACCAAAAATTATTTCAGTAAATGAATCAAATCGAAAAAGACAATCCCTAATCTTCTTTCTCCTGAGGGGAGTTTGATTATTATGGGGAATCAGACTTTGAGGCACAAGCAACCACATTGAACAAGACTAGAAAATGACTCAACAAATATTTTAATCGAATGTACCAATTGACTAAATCAGTATATAATAATTTATTAATACTTCATCAACTACTTTCAATAGAAGAATTACTGGGTTAACCGCAAACTCATGAATTTTCTCCCATCTAATTGATATGAGTATATAATTTAATTTAGTAAACTCAAATATTACTTTGGCCTCATTTTTTCTATGTAAAACATTATATGTATACACATGGTCAAATGTCCCTATCTCAGTCAATTGATACTAGCAAAGTCTTGTTTTGTCCTAATGTGGCCCTACGAATAGGGGTGTGTCGATCGTGTCGTGTTTCGTATTCGCGGCCGTCGTGTCCGACACGGGTATGACACGTTTGACACGAACACGACTCGTTTAATTATTCGTGTTAAGATACACGCGACATGAACACGACCCATTTATGACACGAGTAACCCGAACGCGACAGAAAAATCTATATAACACGAAAAAATAAAAAAAAAGAAAAAAATAAAATTATAAATAAAAATTACTTTAGATTATTAGAAAATACATTCAATGATGTGTCCATCATATAGCTAACTAAAACATTATATAACTAACTAAAACATCACAAAATATGAAAATAATATGTCACTATAAATTTTAATGGGTTAAATAGGTCAATCATTAATGACCACGGTCGACCGACTGACCTATTTATTTCGCGTGTTAACCATGTCCGACCGATTTTGACCCGAACCTCGCTAAGGGTTGTACATGCACTCGCTAAATTCGTGTTAGGTTCGTGTCGGGTTATCGTGTCGTGTCACAAATTGACACCCCTACCTACGAAGCACGGACACTACTCTGAGGATGTCGTATCCGTATCGGATACATATCCGATACGATACTTTGTCTGATACTTCACGGATACTCCATGGATACATCTACACATGGAAATAGATTAGAATTCATTCTAATGTTCATTTTTTCAGTATTTTTTTGTGTGTCTATGTGAGTTATCATATTTCAGATTTGAGTACTTATGAAATTTTAGTTTTTTTGTACTTGAAATATTGTTTTTTTAATTGTACTTAGTACACATGTATTTTCAATAATATAAAAATATGTAATTTTATATGTGTATATATACCGTACTCGTATCCTTAAAATTTCAAAATATACCATATTCTTGTACTCGTGTCGTATTGTATCCGTATCCCGTATCCATATCAGTGCTTCATATAATTGTGGCCTTGTTGTTTGATCTAGCATAGATTGTTTTTGTCTCCAAATTACATCCATCTACTCCCCCATAATAATTGAAACCCTAAAGTAATTATTAATTTTTTCTCTGAGTCTCTAAATCCTAATATAAACTAAAATTTACCCTTATTGATTTGTAAAAATTAGAAATATAAACCCCTTAATTGCGGGCATTTATCCAACTTTACAAATTTTCCAATTTACGCTAATTTTCCCGGATATTAATATCTTGAAGTTATAATGAAATTTTATGATTTAATTTATGATAGAGATATATACATTTCAGTTTTATTAGTATTTAGAATTTGTTACATATATCTCCAATATTTTGTTTTCTCCAAATTACATTTCCTTAAAATGACGAGGACTATAGTGTATATGTGGCTCGGGGGTAAGGAGGGAGAATAGTTAATGGTTCGAATATAAGTCTAATTTCAGGTTTAGTGTTACGGATTTGAATTTAGATACACTTTGCCTTTTATATGATACATACCACATGAAACAATTTCGTGTTGGAGAGTTATATATCTCACATTGACTACGGGCAGATTATCGCTTATAAGCAAGAGTTGAGCTCCTTTCCTCCGGCCTCCAAAAGAGATTTTTCTTTATCAAGACAAAATTGTAGTTTAGTGCCGTCGTCCATTATGTTTGGGCCTAAGATTCCGGCCATCTCCTCCGGCATAGGGATGGATGTTGTCTCCTTTTCAGTTGTTTCTTTTGTTCCTCTTGGTCGTCCGTTGGTTTTGTTGCCCAAGAAAGGCTCTAAACATGTCTATGTTGATCACATCGTTGCATCACATGTGTTGGATGCTTCCCAACTCTTGTTCGACGCTACTTTTCCACTCATTTGTTGGTGCTCCTTCTCCGGTCATCAGGCCACCACTTGTTTCTAGAGATTATGTCCCTTCTTCAAATAATGCCATCCATCATTCTTGGAGGGTTTCTGATATTTCTGGGGATTATTCGAATTACATGGTTGCAATTGAATTTGGTTCACGATTGATCCCTCCGACGGGCTGTTCGGGTTTCGATGTGGCTACTCTCGACGTTGCTTCAAGAATCCCTTTGTTGACTCTACTACGGTGGATGCTATGGCATTGGGAGTTGTGATCGTCCGCCTCACTTGCCCCGATTACCAATTTCTAATGAAGGCTTACGGTGACTTTTTCTTCTTCTCCGTGAGAACACTCTAAGATTCTCGGGCACGAAATATGTTGTTCCAAAGAATGATCAAAAATCATTCCTTTGCGGCCGCTTGTTATTATGGGTAATTCTCATCCCTCCTCCGAACCCGTCAAAAAGGTGATTATTTTTCCATTTCTATTGATGGAAACTTGTACCAACAAAGGATTTCGGAATTTTCATATTCTTTAATTGGTCGAGTAATGCTCAGTAAAGGTACTAAACCATGGCCTTTTTTGCCTCTACAAACTCGTCTTACTACTTTATGGAAAATTAAATCTGATTGGAAATTAATTCCTTTGGGGAAGGGGTATTATTGTATTAAATTTTCCAATGCTTTGGATTGAACGCGGGATTCATCGCGTTCTTCTTGGCAAATTAATCCGGGTTCTATCCGTTTATCTCCATGGGTTCCTGATTTTAATCCGTACAAGGTTAATTCCTCCACGGCTAGTGTGTGGGTGCGTATTTTTGAATTAAGCATTGAGTATTGGCATCCTAGTATCATCAAGGGTATTGCAAAAGCTATTGAAACTCCTATACAGATTGATGATAAATCTTTAAATGGTTCTCTTGGCCATTTTTTCCGGGTTTTGGTAGATATTGACCTTGCGAAGCCTCTTCAAGATCATATTATGGTTGAACGTATGGGTCATTGTTCATTTGTTTTTTTGAGTTATGAGAAATTACCAGAATTTTGCTCAAATTGTTGCATTACGGATCATAATACTGTTGCATGTCGTCATACTTTGCCTTCTGTTCCTAAAGAGTCTCATGGTCCTGACCCTTCATCCAAGAGGGGTAGATCACGTGTTCGTAAGGCTTATAGACATATTCATTTATCTAAAGATAAGGGTAAGATCGTGGATAACTCAGTGGAAGAAACGATCTCTGTATTGCATGTTGGTTCACCCTCTCGGGTTACTGCCAGTAAACGATGGGCGGACTATGCCGAGGAAAACCACCCTAGTGCTGAGGATCAACCTCCTACCGGGAAATTTTTGTAGTTCATATGGATAATGACGGGTTTGTGGCCATCAACAAAAAATTAGCTAGTAATGGTAAAAATACAAGTTCTTCACGCCCTCAAATCTCCACTTGCAATCCGTTTGATACTCTACAGGAAACAAATTGCAGTCCGGGTCTCATTTCAGAGAAGTATGCATAAATGATTACAAATGATCACACCAAACCAATGACGCAAGATAATCCGTTAGCTATTGTGGTTTATTCCAATGTTGTTGAATCAAGTTCGAATCCAACAGAGGGTGATGAAACAACTTTGACTTCATAAGACAAATTAGAAGCTTTAACGACCAAGGTAGACGATTTCTCAACTATTCCGCTTGTCATTCACTCATGTGTTTCTTCAGAAGCCATGAAAGCTATGACAATTGTGGCTCGAGGATCCTGGGCCAACATTCGACAGGTTACATCAGACCATCAAGACGATACTCGAGCACGTGCAGACAAACCAAAGAAACGTCATTCGAAAATCTTCTAGAAATAGACGTCCTTCATTTAAATTGCGTCATTAAGTTATTCTTGTTGTTTCTTTTTCCTGAAGTTTTTGTATTGTTTTTCCTTCGCTACCTGATCGGTTTGTGATCAGGACTTTTTTCTTTCTTTTTATATATTTCCATTTATTTAAAAAAAAAACAATATCTATTGAGCGGTTGTTACCCATCTCGTGCCACGTCAGTTTGGCACCCACGTGCTAAGAGCTTATTGTTGGAGAAAAATAAATATACACTGGTTTATACTAGGGAGACATATCAATTAACTTTGTTGGACGATATACATCCCACGAGATTAGGACCATCCCCGGAAGGACGGATGTCCCATGGCCGAAGGCAAGCGTGGGGTCTCAACCCCCAACCGGTGTGGGGATACTGGGTCGACAAAAAAAAAAAAAAAAAAAAAAAAAAAAAAGATATACATCCCACAGAGATTGATCGAGCCATTTCTTCGATTAGGTGTCCTATACTACTAATTTTAAGTTCACCCGTTTGTCCTTAAGTTAAATGGAGTATCAAACCATCTCAAAAAGAAAAAAATGGAGAATCAAACTCATCTTATTTTAATTATTTTTTGGCATCTTGGAATGGTCAATTTATATCCAAGCACGTAGCCGAAAACTCCATTTATATCCAGGCTGTCGATAATTTGTAAGTGAGAATATATTACATTTCAACTGCAAAAATATTTCTTTAACAAGTTCTTCAATGCTAAGTTGATGTAGTAAAGGTGGTAATTGGCGGTGGACAACTCCTTTTTCTAGCATTTGAGGCCGATATAAAAGGGGAAAGAAAAATAAAGGTATTATAAAACAAAATATAAAACTACGATTCTTTTTCATTTTTTTTTTTTGAAAAAAATCAAGACAAAAAACATAAAATTATTAAACTCAAATTTATATCAATTTGCTTAAATATTACACATTTTAATATAAACGACAATGTAATTAACATCAAAATTAATAATACTTTTGTAAAAACAATTTTATTCATGATATTTATTAATAAAGATATTTTCTTTATCATTAATTATTTAGTTAAATGGCTAAAGTCCTTAAATCATATTTAGCTAGAGTGATCATGTGAGTGATGGTGATATGGAATACGCCTAAACAATTGTGTTATTAAATTATATTCCGATTCGAGGAGATGAGCATTGCTAAGCCCAGAAGACTCGCATACTTGATGCATGTTCATTGTAAAAATACTAGTTTTTCACCCGTGCGATGCACGTGATGTGTAATAGGAGTGTGGTGTTGCTAGATAAATTGATCCATATAAGAAATATAATCTATATATAAAGATATACAATAGAAAGCCTAAAACAATCAAGCAACATTAACGCACAAAAAATTACACATTTTGAAATACTTCTTTGTACACAACATTATCTGTCTGTTTGTTTTTAGATGCATCATTGCCACAAACTAATATTTTCAAACTCTTTCGATTGGTAACTCGAGAAACTGCAACATATAATTGGCCATGACTAAAAATCGGATTTTGAAGTACAACCCGACATTAGAAAGAGACTATCCTCGGCTCTTACTTATCGTCGTAGCATATGAAACGATCAAATGAAACTGTCTTCGCTGAAACTTGAAAGGTATTCTGAGGCCAGAAGGGGTCAGTATCTTTCGTGGAATCAACATTTTATGGCCTGCATTGACACCTGTGAGAATCTTAGATTCAAGCACATGTGCACCAAGTTTCGTGATCACCAACCTCGTACCGTTACACAATCCAATTGATTTATCTATTTTCCTGAGAAGCATAACAGGAGTCCTAACTTTCAAATGTAATTCGTGATTAGGAACACCGAAACATCTTATGATGTTTAGGAACTCTGGCATGTGCAGATCATGCAAGAAGTCAACATTAGCATCCGATTTGCAAGTGCTATCAGAACTCAAATAAGTATGACCCTCGGATGAGTTTAAGGAAGTCATATATTATTAATTTATGGACTCAATGACATCGAGGGTTGGCGCTAAGATAGCTCTATTCTTCATGTATGTCGGATTATCGGTGGCATCTTTGAATATTGGATAAGTGTTTTCGATAATAGTCGAAATTGGATCACCAGATGCTTCGAGCAAAATATCTTTATGAATATCAATAGTTGCACAACTATCATTAGCTCCTCCAAGCGTTCCATCTCCAATGCTTGTTATCCATTCCAAAAACCTCACCAAATCAGCAAAATCATCAGTTTCACATAGCCTTTGAAGTCGCGTGTTTTTAGTAAGTCTAAGAACAATACAATCTTTCCACAAATATGAAGAATTTGTCGTGGCATTCACAATGTCCCGCCGACTTCCCTTGGGCACAACATGCATATCTATCTCAAGTCTCCACCGAACACAACTATTTTAAGAAAACTAAAATTATATATATAATTAAATATAATTATACAAATTTCAGGGTCAGAGCAAGGTAAATAATTAATTTGAGGTCCTTGATAAAAGGAAATTTTCATAAGTAGCCCCGTTTTGGAAATATTAGTATTTATCGGGTTTGAAATCAAATAAGTTTTGATCTCAACCTCGGAAAAATATAAGTCAGCTTATAAATTCTCCAAATTATCCAGAGAATTGGTTTTTCAAAGAGTTTGGGGTCGATGTTTTGAGAAATTCGATTTAATCTTCTTTTTGTCAAAATTGTCATTTTTGGCCCGAACTTAAAATATTTGGATTTCACAAACCGGAAGGAATTTTGATGTGATTCTAATTTTAAACTATCACTTATAACAGGGGTTATTGGGACAAAATCAGTTTTGAAAGAGTCTTAGTTTAAGTCCCTTAACCTTTGAAGATTCCATTTCTAGTCCAATTTTTGAGTTTTTGCCCTTGAGGCTTATTTGGGGTCCACTTGTTATGAAATTTGAACCATGAGTTTAAAATATTATAAAATTAAAATTAAGTGATTTTTCCAAGTACATGGACTGTATTAATCCTGGAAATTTCACTTTTGGCCCTTGAGTTTGGTATTTTACACTTTAGTCTTCTGAATTTTAAAAAAATTGGTTTTCTTTACACAAACACTTTGATATTTGGAATTTACTCAAAATATGAGTTTTTCAGTTAACACAAGTTAAAATTTTCGAATTTACATATAAGTCCTTGCACAGTTTGAAAAATCTCATTTTTAGTCCTTAAACTTTTAAAATTCCTCAATTAAACCCTTAGGCTTTCAAAGGTTGGTTTTTATGGAGTTCAAACAGAAACATATATGTTTGTATATTTAGAAACACTTTTAGGAGATACGACAATGAATATATATAATACAGTAAAACAAATAGATCCAGACAAGATAAAACGAAAAAAATTAATGGGTGACAATCCATATAATTTTACAACATTAATAAGAGAAATTTTATTAGGATTCGAACCATCAAAAAATAATTTTAATATAAAAGATGCAGCTAGAAGAGCACTTGAACAAACAACTATCCAAAAATGGAACAATATAGTAAATTGTAGTAATGATTATATGAGTTTAACATTTAAAGCAGGAATATATTTTGATGAAGAAATAGCTAACAAATATTTGCTTAGATTACCTGGAACATTAGGAAAAAAAATAGAAAGTGGATGGAAAAGTATGAACTATCCTACTGTTACCTTGTGTAGTTTTGCAAGTTGAGCCTAAAATGGAGTATTTTCTTGCACATTAACACCTTTGGTTCTAGCTTCCAAGGTCAGCCCCTATTTCCACACTAAAACCATACTTTGGTGTTAAAATTTGGAATCAAAAGAGGAAAGAAAAATGTAGTACTAAACCACAATCACTTATGAGTCTCATAATCACTTATTCTAAATCGAACTCTTATTTTCATATGATATATATCACTTAGTGAAATAATTCATCTAATATATTGGGTCTCTAATAATTGTATTGTATCATAACTTATTATCTAAGGTACTAAATAAAATTAGAATCAATAGTTCAAGTCGAAATATCAATCAAACAATTTAGATATTTTAAATATGTATAAACATTAAATTCAAAAATTATAAAATAAAAATAAATATATTATACAAAAAGGATTTTATTAGTTAGTCGCTCAAGAAGAAATTCTTAAGTTTAGCGGTGTTACTAACTTAAGAATAAAGTCGTTATATCTTAAAAACGATTGCCGAGTTCTAGCCTTAAATTCATTTTTCTCGTTCCTTTTTCCAACCATTTTCTTGAAAACAAGATAAAATTTTAAACAAGTTCCGCATATATTATATGTTTTTAACGTGGATAAACATCACATGTTATAAATATATGACGTGGAATTATATTCCACGTTACAAATTTATATTGTGAAATACATAACGTGGTAATATCTTAATAACGTGGCATTACTGAAAACATTAATTATAGTATCACCTTATGAATTTATAACATGGAATGCCGTAATTTACATTTCCATTCATACGTTATATATATAATTCCGCGTCATATATTATAACATGCATAAACGTTCCACGTTATAAATATGTAACATGAAATTATATTATCCGTTGCAATCTATAATGTAACATGCATAACGTGGTAATGTCTTCACAACGTAGCAATTTTTCTGGGCATTTTTCTGGACAATTTTCTTGCATGATTGTCGGGCGTGCTACCGACTCGTTACTCCTAGTCCAAATTTTTTTCCCCATTTTCCCTAGCTCAATTATTTTTTCCCCTTAAAAAAACACATATAATTTTTTTTTTATTTTTTTTTCCACATAAAAAACGGGACAAAAAAAAATTGGGGGTGTGCCGGGGGCCGGGGTGGCACCCCCTAGCTACGCCCCTGATGATTGTGTGTTGAATTGGAAAACTAATGGTTATTTTGCTTATGGAGGAACAATTGATTGAAAGTTTATTTTTATGCATGTGTATCTTGACAAAGCAAAATGATGCTTATCGAGGCTTACATTCATGTAAGTTCCAAATGCAAACATTCATAATACCATCAACAAGCTTATTTTTCTGTGCATTTTGCTGAATATTGATGTATGTTTCTGGGCACTGACGAAGCCAGAATGTGTGCGTAGGGAGGCTCAACCAACGTTAATTAATATAAAAGTAAAACACAATATATCAAATCTAAAAATAAAACTATAAATAAAAACTAATTTTGATTAAGTCAATGTTTTAATTCAATTAAAACTTAATATTAAAAAAGAAGTAATATAATACAATTACATCAATAATTCAATATATCATAACATTTCGTTTATATTCTTCATATTTTGAAATCGGTGAATAATAGCTTAACTCATTGTTAATATTTGAAAAAGAAAACACTGGGGGTAAAAGAAAATGTACAAAATACCATCAACAAGCTTATTTTTCTGTGCATTTTGCTGAATATTGATGTATGTTTCTGGGCACTGACGAAGCTAGAATGTGTGCGTAGGGAGACTCAACTAACGTTAATTAATATAAAAGTGAAACACGATATATCAAATCCAAAAATAAAACTATAAATAAAAACTAATTTTGATTAAGTCAATGTATTAATTCAATTAAAACTTAATATTAAAAAAGAAGTAATACAATACAATTACATCAATAATTCAATATATCATAACATTTCGTTTATATTCTTCATATTTTGAAATCGGTGAATAATAACTTAACTCATTGTTAATATTTGAAGAAAAAAACACTGGGGGGGTAAATGTACAAACTTTTGGTGGAGATAAAAGAAAATGTACAAAATATATGGTGGAGTAAACGAAAATGTACATAATTTTGAAGAAAAGAAAAAAATGAACATGACTCGGAAAAAATCAAGATGAAGAGGGAAAAAAAGAATGAAGAAATTGAAGATTTGTTCCATTTTTTTCTTTTTTTTTTTAAGGTTATAATATGAAATTATCAAAATACCTCTAAAATCGGGGGCCCAAATGACCCCTTGGATGGCCCCACCACTTTGTCTTTGTTTGTGGGTAGCTTTTCTTCTTTCTTGTGTTGAAATTTGTTACAAAGCAAAATTAAAGTATCAATGAGATGAGATCACTTCTACAAATTCTTGTCTCAATCTAACATTAGTAGCAAACTAGAGCACCATAAAGGATTTTACCGTTATGATCATTCAGAGGTAAAAGTATATGGTTTGATTTATTAGCAATATTGATCTAAGACATAAGATAAATGATGAAAGCAAATATGCATTTTTTTCTTAACAAAAACAGGTACATTATGTGACTCGGGCAATCGATCATTCAATATGCCTCACATTTTGCTAACTAACAAGACCGACATAAATACTAGTTTCATATATAATGTTTTAACATGGAGATGGGACCATAATATTTCTAGATCCACCTTCAATCCATGATACAATTAATATGATAATTGGTAGGGATTAATGGGGATATCGATTCTGTAATTGTTTATCCGAAAAGAAAGCCAATGATCCAACAAATGGAGCATTGATGTAAGTGTGCGACTCGGGCTGGCGATAGTTATTCTGTCATCTCCGCAAAATGATCTCGATTATCGGGACCACCTACGATACCTCCGACAAGAATGTTGGGATTAGGAGAGTTTGAGTAGAGATCTTGGAATCCATCACCGCACTAATGTGAGCCAGGTGGACATGTAGAGATGGTAAAGAGGAACCTCTGTGGTGAACATGTTGTGGATACCGGGACCGAATCCCACCATGTAGGACATTTTCGCAGGATTATTGCCTAATATGTAATCGACTTGTTTCTTTGCCAAGGCAACGAGTTTGTCGGAAGTGATGGTTGAAGTCCCACATGAGGCAACGCCTCCGTGTGACCTCAGATATTTGGCATATGCCAACAACAGAAAACTTGATGTGGTTACATACTGGAGATTGCTTTCACTTCCTTTGTAGAACAAGCCCCCTGTAAATAAATTTGTTAGAACACTTTAGGGGGTATTTGTAATTTTGAAAAATAATTCGAATTTGTTTTTGCGATTATCCCATTATTATTTATTGGAGAGGAGATAAAATTTGCTCTCTCTCTATATAGAAAGGCCAAAAAGCTCGGCACCTGGGGTATACTGAGCCTGGAAATTAGGTGATCCTGGAATTAGTGAGCATATATAATTGTCCGAATGTGCTTTGTACAACTGAAGTTGTTGAATGTTGTCTTCAAAGAATCCCTGATCAAAGCAAAAACGTGTTAGCTAGGATATATATTATCTGTATGACGGTGAAAGAAAAGAAAAAAAAGATGTACCTTGGAGAGCAAAATTTTGGTTCCAGCTCGTTTATCATCCCAACTGAAGGAATAATCATCTTCATCGGCACCGAGTGTGTGACCGTTGGACTGAATGTAAGCCAAATATGAGTCATCTTCTGAAGCTCTATGAAGCCATGATGCACCCCACAAAAGCTCGTCCTGATTAATCCACCGACGGTTATAATATATATTGGTACTAAAACAACTTCAATTCATACAAAGTAATTAATTTGGCTTACATGGTATCCGAGTAGTAGGAGCAAAAATGGACACACGACCAACCAAGAGAGTCACTATAAGACCCTTTATACCGTCGCAAAATCGAACACCTCCATTGCTGTTTTAAGCAATTTGGTAGAATAAGAAGGATCCGAGTCTTTGAACACAATAGAAGCAAATTTTGCCAATCTTTGCAAATCTCCCTACCGCTACTACGTCGATCCTGGATTTTGTGAAGTAACTTTGTACACATTACGGGCTGTGTCCATGTCCTCGGGTCTTTCCCAGCAACGATGATCATTGTTTGGCTCTCCCACCTATATTATATATATCCCATTGAGTTGATAATGTAATGTATGAGCCATCATTCTAAGTTGAACAATATTAAATTGATTGTTTTAATTTAATTTATAGTCACGTACTTGTACGTACAAGGCGCCAGGAGTGGCTGTGGCTGCTTTTAAAAGATAATCAGCTCCCCAACGCACAGCATCCTTAGCATTCTGAAGCTGATTATTATTCTTCATTGAGCTGCCAAATTCAATAACACTCCATGCAAGTAGTGTGCTAGTAAAAGCCATTGGCAACCCAAACTTCACATTGTCCCCTGCATCATAATAACCTCCAACAAGATCAACCTGAAACCAAATTCATTTCCAGACATTAAACAGAAATAAAAACAAAATTCACTTTTGAAAACTACTACTAACACGTGTTTAATTAATTACATGGTAACCGGAGCCGTCGGATAGGCCTGAATCAGCCCTCCAAGTGACATGTTGGTTCGACGGTAGTTTACCCGACCTCTGTCCCTCGAAGAAGAGGATTGATTTTTCAAGTGCATTACTGTAATCTTGTGAGGTGAATGCAGAGCAAGATAAATTATTGAGCAATATTGAAAGAGTTAAGCATAAAATGTGGATGTTAAAACTAAGTTTAATTGCAAGAAACATTTTTGTAATATTGTTTCCTAAACCTCTTCTAAGTTTAGAGATGCCTGATATATTGAGTTTTTGTCTGAGGTGAGGTGCCACTTTATATAGAACAAGGCAGTTATAACTTATAAGACAGTTGGTTAGTAGTTGTGAGTTTGTGTGTGAGAGAGAAAGTCACATTTCAGTCACGGGATCAACTGCGCCAAATCGGACATCATGTTTTAAGGCAAAGAAACAAAGTTTGTCTATCCTTACGGTGGAAAGAACAAACTTATTTAAGAAATGGACTCGAAAAAGACAAGAATTTGACTTAAAGTTTGAAAATTATATATGGTTGGCCATGCTAACATGGAGAATTTTTTTTTTGACAGCTCTAACATGGAGAAATTTTAAACTGCCGTGATGTTCTCTTGTCTTGTTCATATATATGCTTTAGTATTAAGGGAGTACTTGTCTCAGAATATGCGTGATTTTCGTTAATAATTAGAGTTACAGTAAGGTTGCAAGTTGAGAGGTATGTCAAAAGAAAGGCGTAATTAAAGGGGATTGGCCGGGCAGTGTTACAAGTCCAAAACCAAAGGCTTATTTTTTGGCATTTTGTTGGTAACTAACATTGTCTCATTTCTACCACCACAGCACAGTCACGGATGTTGTTTCACGTCTGCACAGCCCAATCCCATTCAGATTCAGAACAACATTTTTCTTCTAAACTTTCAAATTTTGCTTAATTATAATTCAGAACAACACTGTACAAATAGAGATTTGATATTGCGCAAGATTAAGAGCAATTTCAGCGTGAAAGCAGTAGATAAATAAATATTAGTCACGTGAGACACACACAGTGTACATGGGTATCAACTTTTTGACTCCATTAGGGTTATGGGAACCCGAATCCTAGACCTGTGGTAGCTATTATTCTCAGAATTTTGGACTCATGTTTACAATAAATTTACGGGCAGACTAACAAAAAACCATCATTGGATTCTCTCGTGTTTCATGTAAGATGCGGAATTGGAAATCAATGTACGATCACGAGCACCCACGATTGTTTAATTTCTATCTACAAACGAAAAAGGTCTCAAAAAAGATTGTTGCAGAAGCTTGTTTTTACTATGCGGTAGAGATTAATCCAACTTTGTCTTGTTGTCAACCAAAGAATTCCTTCAATCGCCTTTATAAGTATTAACTTATATAATTACAAAAACGCCCCTGAAATTTATCCTAATTACAAAACAACTCCATTTTATCCTTCAAATTTATAATTTCCCATTGAAGTTTGTATTTGTCTAATAAATACCCCCACTTAGAGGTAATTTGTAAGAGGGAAACAAATGTCGACGGATATTTCTAATTTTGAAAAATAACTTTTTTTTTTGTAATTCAATTACATTAATATACAAAATACAATTACATTAATATACCAAAATGGACAAATAGAGACATAAGAGAATAATACAAAAATTTAAGCTAAAGTTTATGGTGGAGCTTGAAAAATGTACAATTTTTTTTTTTTTTAAAAATGGGCAAAATGACCAAGACTCATATTTTCAAGATTCACAAATAAAGTCAGGAAAGATGAGTGCAAGATAATTGAAGATTCTTTTTCTATTTTTCTATTTTTTATCTATTTTAATATGAAAAAGTGAAAAAACCAAAGTACCCTTACATTTTTTTGAAAATTTGAGGGGGACCAGTCCCCCTTAGACACTAAGTGCCTTCGTCCCCCGTGCACAACCATCTGTGTTAACCTTTGTCCATCCAAGTAGTGATACCATCGCACTGGATGTAGCCGTGGGCAGGCCTGGTATGTCTCGTATATTAAGATGACGAAGGCACAAACGGTCAAACACTGAATTCGACTTACAAACAGAATCCGTTGAGATGACTCAATGATGGATGCGAGAAAAAGAATAATAGTTGTCTGAGTATGTGGCAGGACATAATCAAAAATCAAGTTATTGTGCCCATGGAGACTAACAACTTTCCAAAGGAACGCAAGTTGAGGGATGTATCTCTATTGCATAGCAATTGCAGTATATAGGAGATATAAACCCCCATCCAATAGCAACACCACCTGAAAAGCATCTTGTATCCAAGACCAAAGAGCTTTCGCGAAATTGCAGCTCGTAAAAACATGATCATTTGATTCTGCTTTAGAATAGCAAAACGAGCAGGCCGAAGGTCCACAAAATCCACGAGACAGAAGATTATCAATAACAGCAAGACGATTATAAATAGATTTCCAAACCATGAACTACATGTCAGATATAATCATGAATTTGCTTCCCAAGTATGAAACCGGACTGCATGTCAGATACAAGAGTCTTCAAAATAGAGCCAAATCTAGTAACCATCTTGAAGATGAAATTACTCAAGATAATGGGCCTGAACTCCTCCATTCTGTCAGCATTCTTAGTTTTTGGTCTTACAAGTACCATAAAGCTCGAATTACAACCCGGTGGCAGATAACGGCTAACATAGAAAGTACAGACAACGGTTGTAATATCCGAAGCAACAATATCCCAACAATGGTGATAAAAATGACCGCCAAAGTAATTGAAGCCCGCAAAGAAAGATGAAGGATAATTATGGTTAACGTAATGACACCATCTTCAATCAGAAATCATGATTCACGTGGGACTAGTGTGCCAGACTTTGCATCAAAGAAACAATAATCTAACCTGTTTTTATTGCAAACAATCATATACACCTTGTACTGAAATTAACTTCCTAATTAATCAATATAAATTTCCAAGCTGATGATTCAAAATTTTATCATCACATCTCAAGATGAAATATCATATCTCAAATCCCGAAATCTACTTAGTAATCAGATATACTTATAATTCCAACAAAACATTTAACAGAGAAGTACTTTTAGAAAATCATGTACATATATATAAATACAGATACATACATTTATTTCGTAGAAGAAAGGATCAGCCTATAAGCATACTCCTCTCAAATTCAATAGGAACAACGGAAGCAAATTGTAAAGAATAGAAATCTTAAATTTTCATTTACTTATAACAAATTAACACATCTGACAATTTTATAGAAAAAACAACCTTTTAAGTCTATATGTATAATAAAACTTAGAAAAAATCGCAGTAATTCAATAGTTTTTATTTCCAATCGAAAATACCTGGAAGTTGAAAATTTATTCTCAATAAAAATCAATTATCACATTAAGTCTAGCATTATAAATATATTCTTAGAAAATCCTAATTTGTTTAACGATTTCTTATTCAGTTGAAAAATAACATTTATAATATAGGGATGCTAGTGCATGTGTACAAGTGCTTGTTGGCGAACAAGTACACTCGACCCATGAAAAGTTGTTATTTGAGTTTAGTTTATTTAATTATATAAAATTGTATTTAAGTTGATAAAATTCAATTAAAAAAATTATTTTAATCAAAACACCAAATGAACGATAAATATCATATACAAGGATAAATTATTCTATTTGTAAATTGCAAAGACATACTTACAATATTTTTTTAGTTTTTAAATATAATATCTGCCCATGGTTATTATATTATTTGTTAATTTCATTTCTTTATAATTATATTGAACTTCTTAATAATTTCAATAATTTAAAATATTATTAAAAAATACAATCTATAACTATATAACTGCCCATGATACATATTTTAATAAATGTCGTTATAATTTAGTTTTTAATTGTGAATTGTCTTGATTGTGTTTTATGCAAGAATTTATTCAAATTCCAACTATGCATGTCAATTTTTTTCTCTGATTGTGTTTTATGCAATGTCTATCAACAAAAACTAGGTCAGTCTTTGTCTAATGTATGACTTCTAAAAAAGACTATTTTTTAATCACTGTTAGTTGTATGTTGTGTGTCAAAAGATATTAATCATAAGAGTCTTAAAATTTTATTTGTGATAGTTATAGTGATAGTAACCTTAATGTATAAATATATTATTAAATTCTCTAATAATTTTTTGGCATGCCCTTATGATTTACTGTTCTATTCTTTAATCTCTATTTATTTGTCTTCATATTTTAACTATTTATTGAATTTTAGATATCGTAATTTTTAAAAAAATTAAAATTATTTATTTTCAAAAAAATATTTTTCTTATTATAGTTGTAACAATGTAACCTGTCCTGGTGAAATAATAGTTTGTACTAATATTACTTTCTCCCTCTCCTTCCTTCCCTTCCCCCCTGCTCCCTGTTTAGTCGCAATTCGATCGGACTGTTTCCATCAGAATTATACACCTTGTATTCATCCGATTCTGAAAGGTAGATGTGTTTTCCGCTTGTCTAAATTAATTTCGTCAGTGCGTGAAATTTTATGTGTTTCTCTGCGTTATAATTTCTGAATTAAGGCGTGGATCGTTTGCTTTGATATATATTGCTTTAATTTCAACTTCATCTGAGCTTAAAATGAAATTTAATTCTACGTAGATTCTCAATAATATTCGGGCTTCTAATTCTGCATAATTATTTGTAAAATCGTGCAGATTGCTGTTCTTTAGAGATGCATTTTTGTGATTATATATGCATATCAGCTTTCACACATGTTTTTCTCTTTATTTCAACATTTGGAAATTGAATTGAATTAACTGTTGACATTTATCGATATTGAAATACTGCAGTGGGTGAAAATGATGGGACATTGCTTTTCTCGTATGTTCCAGTGAAGATAGGGTGAGATTACAGATGTCAGAAAGTGAGTCACCAGAGTTGGCCCAATTTGAGTGCGATCCATCGGTTCGCCAAGTGTCTGCAAATGGGATTAGCATGCAAACAACTGTAGTCGAGGCAAAGCTCGATGAGGGAAATATTCAAGAGGCTGAATCTGCATTAAGGGATGGTTTATCACTCAATTTTGAGGTTGGTTCCTAAAACACAAGCCCCATTTTGTTTTCCTTAATTGTTTATGAAATACATGTCTCTCTGGATTAAACAATTAATGTTTTCATGTTATAAAAAACTTCAGTATTATTTTTTAATACAAGAGTAAAGCTTTAGTAGTGATAAAGATTTAGCTTTGTAGAACTGTAGTCCAGTCATTAATAGTTTGCATAATTATGAGAATATTTGAAACTGGTACCACAACTTAATTGTAGTTATATTGCAGGATATACAATTCTTTGACATTCTTCATTGCTCTGAGCCTTCTAAGCTATATGGATAATTGGTTCTTGCCCTTCTGTAATAAAGTGATCATAAACTGCTTTTCTTTTTGGCCCTTCTGTAACTTAAATGGTGAAGTAGATTACACGAGAATGCTGCTTCTCTGTGGATTGTTTTTAATGCAAGTAAAATTTGACATTTGATTCTTCCGAAGATGAAATTGCTAAAAGACTAACTCTTGCTTTTGTTATCCTCTTTATTGCAGTTGATTATTTCTGTCACACTAATGTTTGTCTACTTTACTCCTGTCTTCTGGAAGTTGAAAAGGTTGTTTTCCTTTACTTTTTTATTTTTTTTATTTTTTGATACTTATAACTGATCTATCCACCCCTGATATGGAGAAGCTTTGCCTTGAACATTCCATAATGATATCCAGTTTTGTTATAGTAAGCAGCCTAAACCATTTTGGTTTCAAAAATTATTATATCATGCATAACGATTAAAAAATTTCGAATATATATTCACCGTAGGACATATTATTTTATACCATATACTATAATTTAAAATCAAAGCTTATTTATGAGAATTTTTGTTTGAGGATACATTAGACAAAACATAATAATCCATTGAGTTATCAATCAAAGTACACGTTTGATAAGAATTTTAACTGATATATGATTCAAATAATTCATATGAAGACACATAAAATCAGTAGTATAATCTTTATCCAAAATCTCATCATATATTTAATCAATCATTCATCATCCCATCAAACGAAGTAAACGAGCCTTGATGTTATTGGTCATTTTATTCATTCTTGGTGAGTTTATGCTAACATTTTGGCATTTGAATTCCTGTTTGGTGGTTATCTGATAAGTGTAGTGAGTATATAACCATGAAATTGATACTTTGATGTGGTGGGATGGGCAAACAGACCTGGATGTGAGGGTGGCTTCGTTCCCGAGGAACAAGTTAAACCACACAATTTTGTTTAAGGTGGACTACTTACATTAGTCAAATATTCATTTTAAAGAAAGACCAAATTGCTTGTTTAAGAGGAATGACAACTGGTCCTCAGTTTGAAACTTAAAGCACAGCCCACACTCTATGCCACTGAATCAAGTCATTGTATGTGAACAGACATGTGAGTTATCCCACTAAAAGAGGGAATTAAGATCTGTTTAAGTTACTAATATATATATATATATGTACATGCATGTATATACATATTATAGTACATTAGATCATCATTATATCAGGTATGAAATTGATCAAATTATAATTCCCTCTATGCATGCATTCTCTTTTCCATTTGAACAGTTATGAAGTTTTAGGCGGGGGTTTAAATAGTTGGATTCATATCCGTCTTTTACCCTTTGAGTAAGACGTAAGGTGCTCATCAGTTGTTAAATGTGGCTACTTTTGAAATTGCAAAGTGTTTTAGGAAAAGGTAGCATTACGTGTATACTCTCCCGGAAAGAAAAAATCGACAGGAGCATATGGTTATGGACGAACGGGTTTTCTTCTTAAATTAATGTTTTATGAATGTGTTACTTTGAAGTTCCAATCTTCAAACAACTGACCTTTTCCCTTTTTCCTTTTTCCATGTTCTTTATTGCATGAAAATAGCTTGATGTCTAATGGGCATCTTGACTGGTCTGTGAACTAATACATATCTATTTTATCTTTGTTCTGGTATTTTGATTTGTGGCTTTTAAGGTTAAATTTGTAGGATGAATGGCGTTATCTCATCTCCGTGTCATTATATGAGCACTCTTTGCAAATCTTCTTGACCCAGCTTTTCTATTTTTCTCATGATTGGATTGAAATGTATAAGTCAAAATGACATTTTGTCAGTTTATTTCCAGGAAGCAAGAGCTCTTCTTGGAAAGTTGGAATATCAACGAGGAAATATTGAAGGTGCTTTGCGGGTGTTTGATGGCATTGATCTTCAAGCAGCCATACAACGCATGCAAGATTCATTAGGTGATAAACAGCCTCCCAAAAAGGGCCGGTCTCGCAGTGACTCAACATTCGCTGTCTCACAGCATGCTACTAATCTTGTGCTTGGGGCCATATATTTGAAAGCCAAGTCTCTTCAGAAACTGGGGAAACTGACTGGTAAAATACAATTGCAACATTTTTTTAAGATTTCCGAGCACAATGAACAATTATTTCATTCTCATTCCTCCATTACTTTATCTTTTAAAAGTTGGCCATAAATCCTATTTATCGCAATAACTACCTGATTACTTGCAAACGTTTGCTGGATATTTCTAGAGGCTGCTCAGGAGTGTAGAAGTGTGCTTGATGCAGTTGAAAAGATATTCTCCGATGGTATACCTGATGTGTTGGTAGAAGATAAGCTGCAAGAAACCGTTGGTCATGCTGTTGAGCTCCTCCCATAGTTATGGAAAAAAGCTGGTTGCTATTCTGAAGCAATGTCTGCATACCGCAGAGCCCTATTAAGTCAATGGAGTCTTGACAATGACTACTGTGCAAGGATTCAAAAAGCATTTGCAGTTTTCTTGCTGTATAGCGGGGTAGAGTTTGGCCCACCCAGTTTATCTGCACAAATTGATGGTTCCTATGTACCAAGAAACAGTTTGGAAGAGGCCATATTGCTGTTGATGATTCTTATGAGAAAGTCTTACCTTGGTAAGGCCAAATGGGACCCATCGGTGCTGGAGCACCTTAATTTTGCTATATCTCTATGCGGGGAAACATCTGTTTTAGCAAAGCAACTCGAAGAGGTCATGCCCGGAGTGATACATCGTATTGACCGATGGAAAGCTTTGGCACTTTCCTTACATGGAGCTGGACAGAATAGATCTGCTTTAGATCTGCTGAGGAAATCTCTAAACCCGCATGAACAGCCCAATGATATTTTGTCATTACTGCTGGCTGCCAAAATATGCAGTGAGGATGTGTTTCTTGCTGCTGATGGAGTGAAATATGCACAAAGGGCAATTGCTAATGCAGATGGGTCGAATGTACATTTAAAAGGTGTTGCCCTCCGTATGTTGGGCCTTTGCTTAGGAAAGCAAGCAAAAGTTTCTAGTTCAGATTTTGAATGATCTCATCTTCAGTCAGAGGCTCTGAAATCATTAGACAGTGCATTTGCATTAGAGCCTGAAAATTCAGATCTGCTATTCGAATTAGGAGTTCTCTATGCTGAGCACCGAAATTTGGATGCGGCTTTGCGATGTGCCAAGCGGTATATAGAGGCAACAGGAGGATCCATGCTAAGAGGTTGGAGACTGCTTGCTTTAGTTTTATCCGCTCAGCAACGCTTTTCTGAGGCTGAAGTGGTTACTGATGCTACTTTAGATGAAACATCAAAGTGGGATCAAGGACCACTGCTCAGGATGAAAGCTAAGCTCAAAATCTCACAGTCACTACACATGGATGCCATTGAGACTTATCGTTATCTTCTTGCATTGGTCCAGGCCCAAAGAAAATCTTATGGACCTCTTGGCAGTTCACCTCAGGTTGAAATCTGGATACTTGAATATTCATTCAGCCATTAATTTTGATCTGGATTTTCTGCTTTCGAAATTCAAACATTACGGTGTTTTCTTTTATGTTTTCTAATAATTTTGGCACTGATGACAAATAATTTGCATTCATCTTACTATTGAGAAATCTATTTATGAAATGATTCTTTATCGGGATCTATAATTCTTGGAAATTCAAGTAAAGGAAAGGAGAACCGATAATGGTTGGAGGCTATTCGTTATAATTAATCTTTTTATTCAAATATCTCACTTATTTTGTTTTGTTGAATTGCTTCTTGTCTGTTATAGGTGGAGCGTGATAAAGTAAATGAATTTGAAGTTTGGCATGGATTAGCAAATTTATACTCTAGCCTTTCTCATTGGAAGGATGCAGAGATATGTTTAGGAAAAGCTAGAGTTCTGAAAGAGTGTTCAGCGGAAACTCTGCACACAGAAGGTAAGAACTCCAACACTTTACATCATAAAAGGTCTTCAATTATATTGTCACTAGTATTATGTGAATTAATCCTGCCACTTTCTTGAAAGTTTAGTCTTAAAAAAGTTGTTCTTGGTTATTTGATTATTGGTATACCCATAGAAGAAACTTTTGGGTGGGATTGGGGGTGGAAAGGATTAGACATAAAAATCTCGATAGAAGCGCGATGAAAGGTGATGGCTTAATTCTAAATGAAGTTTCTTATTTTTCTGTGTCATGTTGTACCAGGTATGATGCATGAAAGACAAGGCCGCATCAATGAAGCTTTGGCTGCATATATCAATGCTTTTCTATTGGAGCCCAAGTATGTGCCTTGCCAAATATTGATTGGGGCTCTGTTGTGTAAGCTGGGATCCAAGATGCTACTTGTGGGTAGAACTCTTTTGTCAGATGCATTGAGGATCGAACCGACCAATTATATGGCGTGGTATCATTTAGGCGGAGTTCACAGGGATGAAGGACGCTTAGCTGACGCTGTCGACTGTTTCCAGGCAGCTTCCATGCTTCAAGAAACACATCCACTTGAGACTTTCACTTCCATTCTTTGATTTCTTTTTCTTTAACTAATTAGTCCAACTTCATTTTTTGATTCTTTGGAAGGCTACAAGGAAAACGATGAGGAAGAGGCAAGTAATGCATGTTTGCATGGTACCAAACAAGGTGTTACAATGATTTAAGGAATACCCTTCTTTATTTTTATTTTTTTAAAGAGAAACGATTAGTTAAATTGTTCGATACATGAAATAACCAAAACCTTATTATGACTAGTTATACTTATAAATAATTTTAAATGAAAATAAAAAATAATTTACTATATAATATATGGGTGCAAAACCTTTAAAAGTCTTGTTAATAAAAGACAAGTTGAGAACTGTAGTGTTGAAGTGTCACGCCCCAAACGTGATGCGACGGCGATCAATCACTTAAACAAATAAACCCAACATTCTAGAAAACGATGCAACAATCCCAAGTGAAACAAGGTCTAATGCAAATGGAAAACTACAAGTACAACAAGATTACAATTACATCCCAACAACTTAATAGCTTACGATCCCGTAACTAGGAATAAAGTACACATCATATCACAACTTAAGTGTCAAATGGGTCCTACGTCCTTCAATTACAGTCGAATTTCAAATGAAATAAAAGAGTCCAACATCGAAAAATAAAAGAAAATAGTCCAGCAACATAGATAACGATAGGAAATGAGTTCAACGGGCGGAGCTCGAGAGTTCAATCCAAGGCAGTTTAGCTTCTTCGACAAAGTCATCTTCTAAGGTTAGAAAACGAGGAGGTGTGAGACAAAATCTCGGTGGATGGGGTGATCGTGTGCAAGTGTGGCGATATATATAGTTAATGCGGGAAATTTAGTTGTATGAAAACGCGTGAGAGATGATGCATGAATTCACACACATCCACAAGCGTCATGAAAAATATATTTATGTAATATACTTATACGATTTAAGAAAAAATGATTCATGGTCACGCAGCACTATGGTTCAAGTAGTCGGGAGGATTGCGTGCGGTTTGTAACGCCAATCCTATGCAAGACAAGTAGCGGTTGCGTGCGGTTTTGTCTCGCCAACCTATGCAATACAAGTAGCGGTTGCGTGCGGTTTGTAGCGCCAACCAAACGGGTCCGATTAACTCCGGAATCATGTGGATCGACAAATGATTCCTTCGTTCTTCCTTGTAACTCCCGAGTAAGATGGTCCAAGACCACACCTTATCGCTCCGTAGGCAAAGACAAAATCCACGTGGAGCTAGCAAGGCTCGGATCCGCTCATAATCATGATTATACCTCAAGTACTACGACCCGCTTCCTCGGACAAACTCCATCCCTCGCCATGGGATTAGGACGGTGGGGCGGAGAGTGGAATAGCAAACGAGCTACCCTGTTCCATCCCCGACGTATCCATTCCGACGTGAGCTCGACACACCAAGTTGACTTCGAGCGAGAAAATTAAATACACGTTCGGGTAGTCAACCAGGCAATGAGTATATTGATTCTAGAAGCGATTCATGAAAAGTTTTCAAAATTTGCGTAAGGTAATTATGGCGTTGGTGGAGTTATTTGGATGAAGATGATTATCGGGAGGATAAGCAATCTTCGATATCTAGAACGATTAGGTGGAACATAAGTCCCGTTATAGATTCAAATCACAAGACGAGGAGTCGCCGCGATCGGGTATTAATCGGTCAAGGCGGTCCGATAAGTCAAGAGGTTTTTGAGAAATTAAAATATTTTAATTAAGAATTGAAGTCAGGGTCCAGGGCTGTTTTAGTAAAAGAAAAATAATTTGAGTTAGGTCCTTGATAAAAAGAAAATTTTCAATTTAGCCCCGTTTTGTAAAAACCAATACTTTTGGGGTTAAAAATTGAATAAATAAATATCCCGACCTTGAAAAATTATGAGGTCAGTTCCTAAACTCTCCAAATTGTTCATAGATTCAGGTTTTTGAAGTTTTGAGGTCGAGTTTTTTTATAAGATTCTCATATTGGCCCCAAATTTGTTAAAATTGCCATTTCGGGCTCTAAGTTTAAAATAATTGGAACTCACAAACCGGAAGGGCTTTTAATGTGATTCCAGTTGTAAAATGTCACTAAGGTGAGATATTGGGACAAAAGCAGTTTTTAAAAGAAGCAAGTATAGGTCCCTTAACTTTTGAAAATCTCATTTTTGTCCCATTTTGAAATAATTGCTTTTAAGGCTTTTAGGGGTCCAATTGTTATGAAATTTGAACCTTGGGTCCAAGATATAATTATGTTATAGTTAAATTAGTATTTCCAGGTGCATGGACTGCATAAGTCCTAGAAATTGTATTTTGGTTCTCAAGTTTAATCTTTTACAATTTGGTCCCTCAATTTTTATAAAATTACTTTCCAAGCTATAAACACTGGATTTTTGGAATACACTTATGTTAGGAAATTTATTGTTTAGATTTTGATGAATGCCATGTAAAACTTAGAATAGGAAGTTGGCACCCCATTCTTGTTGTAAAATGCATTGTAATAAATAGAAATGATCAAGCCGAGTTAAGTCACCACGCCCAAACATGCAAGAAGACAACCGGAGAACTAGAAGGAAGACTCACATGCGAGACAGTGAGTATGGCAAAGAAGAGTGAGACGGAACTCTCTCGAAGAAGCAACGGTGAGATGCAGTGAGTAGAGTATCAATCAAGTCAACTCAAGAAGAGCCAAGTCTCAAAATGAAGTGACAAAGAGTCATCCATGATTGGAAGGCGACTCTAAGTCACCTGGGGAAAGCAAAGAAATGCAAAATCAAGTCGAGATAATCAAAAAGATCCGTTGCCGTAAATCAAGAGAATTACTTAAACAAGTAATATCTCCATACTACCTTTCTCGAAGTGCTCACCCTTAAGCGTGCAAAAGGAATTAACCAATGGGAAGCACTACACCGTGTCGAACTCTAAAAAGTGGAGAACAATTCATACGAGGAAATGGCAATTCCAAGGATCGCAACAAGACAAGCCAACGATCGCAGTGACTTTCAAAAATAAGCCTATCTCTTCAACGGGCAAATTTTTGAAAGATCAATATAAAAGGCCGAGGAGTTTATTTGAGAAAAAGGGGAATTAAGGAACTTAGAACGGACCGTAACCAAAAAACGTTCAAGCAATTATTAGAAAATCAAAATATTCTCAATCCTCAAGCTTCACACTACGAAGAACATCAATCCAACACTCACCCGTGAAGGAAAGATAACTTCAATCGGTTGAAGAGGAAAATACTTGAAAAATTAAGGGGTCCACACTCCACGAAGGATTGTAGGAAGGTTCGAGGGTCGAACCAAGTCTTGAGCTTTTGGAGGGCTTCGTGATCAAATCCAAAGAGCTTGAGCAAGTGAGTCAGAGTAGCAAAGCGCAACCGCCTGTGAAGAAGTTGAGTCGTACGAGAAGCCGGTGAGTGATCAAGGCGTCTCGGGATCGAGTCCCAAAGGATCAAGTCACCGGTGTGATCAAGACTTGTATCCGGACCGTACCACTTTGTATCTTGATCAATACCTAGTGGATTCCTCCAGAGTTGGAGAAGAGAGGAGTAGAAGAATTACCCCATCTTCGAACCTCTATAAAAATTTTATTGTGTCATTTACATTTCAAAGATTTTAATTCCTGCATCTTAATTGTTTAAATCTGATAAATTTGCTATCCACTTGATAATTTCTAAGTACTAAACCAAGCACTAAATCCTTGCTTAATCAAACTTAAGGGTGTTAAGTCTTCCCTCTTGAAACAAACCACAACAGTTAATTTAGACTTAACAGTGAGTTATTCCATCAACAAAATCGGTTGAGTCATTGAGAGACTAACTCTACTCGATTATCTAAATCACTGTCCACCAAGGACACAAATGTAGTATCAACTCGAATTTTTAAAAGGACTAAATCGAAAATTTGGTAAGGTTTATTCAACCCCCTTCTAAACCTTACACTTACACCCCTTGGGACCTACAACTTAAAATATGTTATTTACAGTCCCTTAAGAGTTAAAATTTCAAATTTTAAAATTAGGGTCTGGTACAGTTTCGAAATTTGCAAAATAGCCCTTAAACTTCTCAAATTTTACAATCTAGTCCTTGGGCTTTTAAGGGTTGATTTTATTTATCTAAAAACTCTTAAAACTTTAATAAAATGTCAAAACATAATTTTTGAACCTGATTTCAGTCCCAAAAATCAAAAATTACAGAGGGGTCCCTTAAGTTTTATTTTCTTGCAATTAAGTCCACCAACTTTCCATTTTTGCATTTTAAGTCCAAAAATTGAAATTTAATCAATTATGCTCGACTTGTCCAGGTTATAAATCATTAAAAACATAGATTTCAAGAGTCATACACATACATATCCTTCTCATACAAAATTTCATCAAGTATAACAATAAAATGTGCATGTATGCCCTATTTTTCGATAAATCACATTTTTGAGCAACACTTGAGAATTTTTCCAACTTGATACAAGAAAATAGCATGCAATACATAATATATATCTCAAGTGCTCAATAACAAAATACTACATGCATATTTTCAATTTAAAACACCTAGAAGTTGAAAGGATTTTTCCACCCACCTTAAAGATCGGTTTGTTGGTGAAAATGGGATAAATCTCTCTCGATGAAGGAGTGACTTAGGTCAGCCCCTAAGTCAAGGAATATCAAAAAATATAGGAGTTATAAGAATGTGGTTAAAAATTTAGGGAAAAGAAGAAGATGGTGAGAAAATTGGAAATACTACACTTACCTTGTGTAGTGAGTAAAATGTGACTAGTAATGGCTTCCAAGTATACGGTTTTGGTCACCCTTAATGTCAACCTCCAAGGTCAGCCCCTAAAACTCCAAAAATGAAAATGGAGTGTCAAAATTTGGAAAATAGAAGAGAAGAAGAAAGTATACTAAAAATTCCATTTCTTACCTTATAGTCCAACTTCTTCACAATTTTTCTTCAAGATGACTAGTCTCTTAACTTCTTCAAAGGTCTTCTAGGTATACCTCAAATTCAAAAATCAAACTTAAATTAGAAGGTGAAAGAGGTGAGCTAGAAGGTATAAGAATAGATTGAAGAAGAAAATTTCTTACCTTGTGTAGTGTATATGGTTCGAATTTTTGAAGAAAATGGGAGATGAATTCTTGAAGTTTTGGTTAAGTGTTAGTGAAGAAGATGAAGAATAGGTAGAGAGATGTAGGAGGATTTTTAGAGAGAGGTAAGATGAATTACAAGACTTAGAAGAAATTTGGTGTTGGTGAAATGAAATGGGAAGAATAAAAATTTTGTTTTGTTTTGATTAAATGATAAGTTAGAGTAATAATTGAGGGAATTAGGGAAGAAAGTAATATTTAGGCAACTTTATTAGGGACAATTAGCCAAAATGCTAATCTTAGGGGAATTTTTAAATTGGTCTTGTTTGACCAATTGGATGATCGAAATGGTGGGATTAATTTAAGATGTAAGTTTGAATTAATGGTGTAAAAATACACAAGATGAATACACAAGGTGTACATGTACAAGAGTTGGGAGATATTTCTACACCAAAAATACACCAATGCCGTCCCCTAAGGGTATTTTGGTAATTCCACATATTTTTTTTTTTTTGTCCCAAAATTGATGATAATAGATGAATAAATATCAATCTCCAAAATAATTAGTGATTTCCTTGATCACTTATAAGTCTCATGATCCCTTAATCTAAATCGAATTCTTAATTCTATAAATTATAAATCCCTAAAATAAATAGTCTCTTAAAATTCTAAGGTGACTAATAAATACACCAATAATAATAATGATGATCATCCAAGTGATCATAAATGCGAATTAAAATTAATAAATGATTATGATCACAAATAGAATTTAAAAGAATTAAATGCAAAATATATTTATCATTGATATCTACCGACAAAGTGGCGCGGTAAAATAGTCAAAATAATACAAAGACGATACGAAACAAGTACATGATCGAATAAAAATCGGGGCTTCACATGAAGAAAATATCAAGTTGTCCCAATCAACTCCAACTCAAACAACCTATTAGGTAGGATACATCATATATTGATTGAGCATGTGATTGGACTATGGCTAATAAGCAAGGGCCAAATCCCTTTTCTCAAAGGCTCCCCTACGAGCAACGACCACCCATTTGTTGGACTTTTGTTGGAGATGGATGCATTCCACATCAATTGAGCAAGCAAGTGACTATTTCTAATAAGCAAAGGTCAATTCCCTTTCACCTACGGTTCCCCGCACAAATAATCACTCACATGTGGGGAGGATACATCACGCATCGATTGAGTACGCGGATGGACTGTGGCTAATAAGCAAGGGTCAAGCCTCTTACTCCAATAGACGCCTTTTTTAGGATAAAACCATGAGACTATCCCAAAGTAGACAATATGGCTAATAAGCAAGGGCCAAGCCCTTTTACCCCAAGAGATGCCTTTTTCAGGACACAACCATGAAACTAGCCCAAAGTGGACAATACCTCTTGGTTGGACACTATTCTAACATGTGTCACATTGCAACCATGGCATTATTGGCATGTTTAAGTTGGTTTTGGATATATGACCAAGACCAGAGGAAATTATCCATTTTTGGGAGCAATTTAATTTTCCAAAAAACTACTATCATACGCTAAATCTCAATAAATTAATGCTCGATAATTTAATCAGCTTTGCATGGGTTCCAACTTATCACAAATTAATAAATAATAAAATTGCACATATATTACAAATATGTATTGAAGATATATCTAGAAATCTTTCTTTCAAATATATTAGATACATCATAGGAATTCATTACTAAAATCTTTTTTAGATATATCTCACTGCCCTATCTTACATGTATAATTTTTATATATATTTTTAAATAGCTACAAGTGTGCAACAAATTCCTTTTTCTACGGCGAATGGAAACTTCTATTCATCCATATTCTGTGATAGTTACATCCGAGGACCGAGCACACACAATGATCGAGTGTAAATGTACTTATACAGTCAACAGTTTGTAACAACAAGCTGTTGAGTGGCTACGCTTGCAACTCAACTGTTAAGAAACTCTGACCGATTTCAGTGGTGACTTAACAGAAACATTTTTAACAAGAATTTTTGAAATCTGTTAGTCAATTCAACCCTTCCTTCTAGACCACCACTTGGGACCAACAGGAGGGTGCATAACGATTTGCTTTCTTTTATCTCTAAAACAAATGAGAATCAAAAGGAGAACTTTTGGTTTCTTTCATTTCAAAAACAAATTGACAGGAAAAATGAGAATCAAAAGAGACTATATCCTTTTCAACCAATTGACTAACCCACAGGTACAAGTAGCCAGAAGTACAAGAGGAAATTCACAAACAAATTATCAACAACGTGACAGTTTAAGCAACACTGTACAAGAAATAGTTCTGTTTCCGGTTTAGAAAAGAGATCCTCTAAATAAGTTGCTATATTCATATAACATAGTTAAACCAGAGAAGTTGCACCCACGAATTGAATATGCATAATATTGATATGGTGATGCTAACTATACGGCAGCCATTATTCATTTCCAATACCAAGATACTTATAACATGAATACATGTACTTCCATAATGACTATAAAGGATTACAGGGGAAACCACTATACTTGGAAGCAGTTTATAAACTGAGTAATGGAACAATCTCCTGGAACGAACTGGCAAATTAAAGCAATTTAAGTGCATAAAATCAATGATTTAGAGGGATGATAATGGCTTTATCCTCTCCAACAACTTCTCTGCTTCGATAAATCCACCAAATGGCCCTAATGACATGTATTTTATAGCTTTCCATCTGTTTTAAGATTTTACAGTCAGACAATATAGATAACATCCTAAAAGTAAAAAAAATAAAAAAAATAAAAAAAGAGAATATGTGACCTGGGTATCCAGGCTCTAAAAATTATCATATGTGAAGGAGCTCACCTGGGAAGAAATGGAAGTGCGAAACAATGAAGATGCAGGTGATCGACACTATTAAATGGAGGCTGGTGGAAGCCAAATCTGATTAATGGAAAATTGTGAACTGATGTCACATTGCAGTTTAAAGTGAAAGATCGTTAAAAGAGTATCGCACAAGAAATGGAAGATCTAATTCCAACCAAAACGCCAATTAATTGCTCAGAAACAGGTACCACGCCTGTTTTTGAAAAGGGATAATAACAAAAACTACCCTAAGGGTTTAGCCTAATAACAAAACAATACAGTTAGCTTTCAAAATTACAAATACCCCTTGACATTTGTTTCTACTTATACAAATTGCACACTCATGAGGGGGGTATTTGTTAGGTAAATACAAACCTCAATGGGGTGTTTGCAACACCTAGGAATATATGTAAATTTGAAAGATAGGTGGAGTTTTTCAAAATTAGACTAAACCTCAAGGGTAGTTTTTGTAATTATCCCTTTCAAAAATACGAGCACTCGTGCAATAAAGCATATCTGCTTCCCATGCCTGCCACATCAGTAGTTCATGGATTGAACTTTTCCAAAGTGAATCAGTGCCAAAAATCATTTGCCAGGTCTATGGAAGGTTTCACTAAATCAGATAACAAAGAATGTTTTGTATTAAAATGTAACAATTAATATATTTAGATGTTAGCACCATAATTAACTCGCATTATGCTTCGATTTGAGATTTTAGCAAGGAAACAAGCAAAGGAAAAGTTATTTGTCAAAAATATAAACCACAAAGTTACACCATCGGAAGCAAAAACAACTTTCCTTGCTTATGGGTGGGTGAAAGAGTTCGATTTAGGAACAAACACCCGCGCAGTGCATATTTATCCCACTTCTTAGCAGATGTCTCAACCGGTATAAATGAGATCAGTCAGTCAATAGGGAAAGGATCAAATAGGACTATTTGGGTAGATAGAGGTGATAAATTATCTAACCGTTCCATCTGTGTTTAGCTGGCCAGTTGCATTAATGTCAAAAATTTTTTTGCTCAAACGATGTAACTTAGTGCTCCATATAGACAATGAACTATTCAGTGATGAAAGAATGAAAATCCATCCGAGCGTTAGAAAACCATACCGATAATGCTTGGCATGAGGTGCATCTCTGTGTAGTAGGCCTTGACCAACATTTAACATGTGACTGACTACAACGAGAAGAAGATGAGATCAAACTTGTGAAATAAGATTCCCAAAGAAATAGCATGATTCCCCAACAAGAAGCACAATAATAATAATACTAATAATAATAATAATAATAATAATAATAATAATAATAATAATAATAATAATAATAATAATAATAATAATAATCTTGTCTCTTCAAAAAAAATAATAATAATAATCTTGTTACCTAATAAAAAATCTTCAGATCTCCTCTGAAGGTCATTGACTGTTGGTATGTGCTCAATTGGAATCACCAAATAATGCCTAATTTTCAACCAATGAGTTTGTGAAAAATGGAGGGTGCTTACAAAAAACTATGCGCATAAAGGGTCATACAAAATGCATTAAATGATCTGAAGAGAACTACACTGGAAATTGCATGCTCATATGCTGTCATACAAAAAATAACGAAATATTTCTCACGGAAAAGACAAATGTAAGTTTGTAGGAAGCACTTATGATAACCATTGCTGGTTCATGCATAATCAGTAACCTAATCAATTTATGTTGCTAAAAGAGGAGTTCGACACAAAAGGGACAACTAATAAATACCCTGAAACTCAAAGGCTGTCCATCAAAACTTTTGGAACAGTCCTACAGTCTGAAAATATTTCTTAAGTAATTGTATGGTGCTTAAACATTTGACTTCAATCTCATGTTTAGACATTTCTAAATTTACATTTGGCATGAATCAAAAATTCCTTTTAAGTATGCCTTTTCTCCTTCTATGTTTCTTCTCATGGATTTTACATCATTACTTCACTAAGCATCATTTTATTCTAAATTATACATGTAAAACATTTAATAATGAAAATATACAGAATTAATCATTATTATAACCACTTTGGAACACAAAACAGAAACAGAAATTAACAAGCAAATAATGCGACGGAAATTGAAACTACATGAAACAAATTTCCTGATCTTTTTCGTACATACTGAATTTTTAGTTCGATGACTTAGACTGAGTTCACAAGTTGTGGTAATTTTATTTTTAATAAAATAACCAAAAGCACGAGCAACAAATTGCTTGTGAACAATGGATGGTGTATACACTGAGAATACCGTATAGCCGCACCCCAACTAAATAACAAGGCCAAGATCGTTGTGCGTACACCAAGTAAAAGAGAAAAACAGCCCTTTCATTATTGCCATTGTACAAATTGTTGTAATTTTTTTCCAAATAAATCAACCAAAACAACAATTTGGGAATAAAATGTAGAAAAATCTTGCACCGGTTAAAACCACTTTTAATTACTTCATTGTGATCTGAAGCATGTTCTTTTGCTCATACTCGACTCGCTTTTGTCTTTACCTATTTATACAACATTAGAACCGCAATATACAACAACAACAACAACAAACTAAGCGCCTTAATCCCACTCGTGGGGTCGGCTATACGGATCATATCGCGCCATCGTTTTACGGTCATAAGCCATATTTTCATTGATTTCTAGGTATAGCATATCTTGTTTAATAGTTTCTTTCCAAGTCTTTTTAGGCCTACCTCTCCTCTTTTGATTTGTGTGAGTGATTCCTACCTTCTAAACGTTGCACGGTGCATCTAAAGGTCTCCTATAAACATGTCCAAACCATCTTAATCGTGTTTCTCTAATTTTCTCATCTATTGGTGCTACTCCCACTTTGTTTCTAATGTGTTCATTTCTTATTCTATCTAATCTAGTGTGTCCGCACATCCATCTTAACATTCTCATCTCTCGCTACCCTCATTTTTTGTTCGTGTTCATATTTAGTCGCCCAACATTACGCTCCATAAAGCATTGCGGGCTTTATGGCCGTTTTATAAAATTTTCCTTTCAATTTTAATGGTATTTTACGGTCACAAAGGATAGAAGATACACTCCTCCATTTATTCCAACCTCGCTGAATCTGTGTGTGACATCTTTATGGATTTCTCCATTCTCTTCAATTATAGATCCTAAGTATTTGAAACTCTTTTGTTATACTCACTTCTTGTCCATCAATTTTAACTTTCGTCTCATTGTTTTACTCGTTGTTTTTACTAAAGTGGCATTCCATGTATTACATTTTAGCCCCGCTTATATTAAAACCTTTTGATTCGAGTGCTTCTCTCCAAACTTCCAATTTTGCATTTATTCCTTCCCTTGTTTCATCAATTAAAATTATATCGTCCGCAAATAGCATGCATTCGGGGATGGATTTTTGTAAGTGTTTAGTGATTTCATCAATTATTAGGATAAAAGGTAAGAACTTAGAGCGGATCCCGATGCAAACCTATAGTGTTTGGGAATTCACTAGACATTCCCACTGTTGGTGTCTTGATACATGTTGTTATATCATTATACATATCTTTTATGGCATCTATGTAAGCTATTTTTATTCCTCTTTTTTCCAATACGCGCCACATTATATCCCTGGTTGACTTATCGTATGCCTTTTCAAGGTCAATAAAAACCATATGTAAATCTTGTTTTCTCTCGTTATATTGTTCACATAATCGTCTAATTAAGTGTATAGCTTCATTGTGGACCTTCCTGGCATGAAGCCAAATTGATTATCTAATATGCTTTAGTTTCATTTCTTATTCTTGCTTCTATAACTAACTCTTTCCCATATTTCATTGTATGACTTATTAATTTAATTCCCCTGTAATTTGCACAATTTTGTATATCCCTTTGTTTTTATATATAGGTATCAATATACTTTTTCTCCATTCATTAGGCATTTTCTTAGTTTTTAGGATAACATTAAATAATTTAGTAAGCCATGCAATTCCAACTCCACCTGACATTTCCATGCTTCAATTGGTATATCATCTGGCCAACCGCTTTGCCGCTTTTCATTTTGTTTAGTGCTTTTTCTCTTTTCATGAAGTTGAATCCTACAATAAAAGGTACGATTTCTATTCGATTGATTGGCTTTAGTTCCCTAATGTGACATCATTCCTCTTCGGTTCGTTAAAAAGATTATTGAAATACCTCTTCCATCGATCTTTTATGTCCTCGTCTTTCACTAAAATATTATCATTCTCATCTTTTATGCATTTAATTTGGGTTAGATCTCTTGTTTGTTTTTCTCTAAATTTTGCTATTTTATATATATCTTTCTCTCCTTCCTTAGTATCTAGTTTTTATAGAAATCTTCATATGCCTTGGTTTTTGCTTCATATATTGCTCTTCTTACTTCTTTTTTTGGCGTCTTTATATTTTTAAGATTTTCTTCATTTTTACAGGAATATAATACTTTATAACTAGTTCGTTTTTCCTTTACCTTCTCTTGGATTTCTTGAGTCCACCACCATGACTCTTTATTCCATTTATTACCATTTGACACCCCTAATGTTTCTTTTGCGATCTTTTTCATTTGAGTAGTTACATAGTTCCATGTATCATCGGCTTTGTCTTCTACTTTCCAATCAATGGTTTCTACTAAAGATTTGACAAAACTATCTCTTTTTCTTTTTTCTTTAAGTTCCACCACTTAATTCTCGGTAGTTAATTTTCTTTCTCTTCAAGTGTATGTTAATAAGTTTGATATCCAAAACTAGTAGTCTATGTTGGGTGGTGAGTGTATGTTAATAAGTTTGATATCCAAAACTAGTAGTCTATGTTGGGTGGTGAGGCTTTCTCCGGGTATTACTTTGCAATCTTTGCATATTTTTCTATCGCTTTTTCGGTTAGGAAGTAGTCAATTTATGATTTGTTAGGACCACTTTTAAATGTAATTAAATGTTCGTCTTTTTTTTAAAGAAGGTATTACCTATAATGAAATCATAAGCAATCGCAAAGTCTAGGATGGTTCTACCCTCATTGTTACGCGAGCTAAAGCCATATCCTCCATGGACCCTTTCATAATCTTCATCATCCTTCCCCACATGTCCATTTAAGTCTCCACCTATGATGACTTTTTTTCATTTTGAGGATTGATTGCATTAGAGTTTCTAAATCTTCCCAAAATTTAGCCTTGGTAGCATCATCTAATCCTACTTGAGGTGCATATACACTAACAATATTTATAAGTTCGTTACCTACTACAATTTTAAGGGCTATGATTCTATCTCCTTTTCTAGTTACTCCTACTACTTGATCTATGAAGAGAGGATCTACAATGATACCCACCCCATTCCTAGTTCTATTCTTTCCACTATACCAAAGCTTATAACTTTGTAGTATCTAGTGTTTTAGCTTTCTCGCCTACCCATTTAGTCTCTTGGATACACATAATATCTATGTTTCGTCTTTTCATAATATCTACTAACTCTATAGTTTTACCTGTCAAAGTACCTATGTTCCAACTGCCAATTCTATATTTTCTAATTTTCTTGTTATCATTTGTGTTCCTCTTATTAGTGTGTGAGGGCTCTTGTGTATTTTTCACTACACCCAACAGATGTTACGACAAATCATAAGAACTCAACCAGGTTTGGCTAATTTATTCAACAAAGTTCACTGCTACAGAAAAATCCATATTGTCTTGAAATTACAACAGAGGGCTTCTATCTCCTTCCATTTCAAAACAGGCAAAGCTAATGGGGCCTCATAAATTCTTGCTATGACATTAAACCAATTTTGTTTACCATAGTACCAAAAACCATTTCATGTTGTATCCTCCGACATCCAATATCATCAACAGTTTTATCTACCAATTCGCAACAAACACCTCAGTATAATGAATCAACAGTGAAGCATTTACTCAAACACCTTTTGCACAAAAAATTGGCATAACATTACATCAAAGAAAATGAAGCGAACAAAACCAAGGGTAAAGAATTTTGAAAACCTGAACGCAGATGGGTTGATATCTTGAAAAGCAACGACTTTATTATCCTGCATCCAGCATCAATAAATAACAAATAGTTACATTTTAGGAATATGTATATGCATCAAATTAAAGGAGGGAGGGGAAAAAGAGATGACCTGGTGAAGGAGGGTGGTTGAGGTTGAAGAGCGGGCGATTTGGCAAAAGATACAGGACGATGATGATAGAGCTGCCGCCATTCCCACACTCTTGGCAGCTGCTTCGATTATGTCATTTCACGATGATCATAAACGAAATAAAGTAATTTTGTTCAAAAAAAAAAAAAAAAAAAAAAGAAATGAAGTAATTCTATTTTTATTAAGGAAAAGAAATGAAGTAATTACTTATGTTACTACGTTGTAATTCAAAATACAGTTTTTGGGTTATAGGGCATTCGTTTATTTTTAAATATTAAATTAAATTTTATTTATTTATTACCAAACTGTCAATTGCATTCTAATTAAAAGACTAGATAGTTTAAAATTGATGTTATCAAAAAGTGCATCACTAGGGATGGCAACGGGCGGGTTTGGGGCGGGTTTGGCCAAAATCGGGACCCGCCACGCCAAGGAGAAGTAAGACCGGGACCCGCCTCACCCCACCTCAAGCCCCGCCCGCCCGCCCCGCCTCAAAACCCGTCGGTGGGGTGGGTCTAGACCCGTTAGACCCGCCAAATATATTTTTTAATTTATAATGATTTATATTTTTCTATTTATGGCCAATTTTTCAAAAGTAATCAAATGCCAATAGGTTAAAAAATAAATAAATATAATTATGCAACTTATTATAACTATTTTTTTAGAATTGGCTACTATTAAGATTTATTTTAAAACACAAATACTATTATACTACATAGTACTCAACTAATACTTAAAATAAATATTCAAAGTAGAATATTACAAGATATTATATTAGTAAATTAAACTTTAAAAGTAAATAATATATATTAGTACTCAACTAATATTTTTAAACATATAATACTCAAATTTTAAAGTAAATAATGCAAAAATATTTTAATATATATTTAAAAATTTAATAAAAATTAACATGCGGGACGAATCCATGGCGGGTCCTATAGGACCCGGGACCCGCCGGGACCCACTTGTCCGGGTCTGACCCGCCCCATCGGGCGGGTTTAATGCGAGGCGGGTTTTGACCCGCCCATTGCCATCCCTAATCACTATCATAATGTACAACGTCTAATAGTCGACTCGAATAGGCGAGGTATTTCTTGTGAACACGAACAATAGTTAGAAGGCCCGAAGTTATCCAGGGAAAGCTCCTTCGATACTTAAATCAGCAATGATTAGATAATAATCCAAAGCAGAAAGTAATAAATGAACTAAGTCACCTTACTTACAATTTACAAATAATGGAGAAGAGTTCATTGTATTTGGGACGTTTTGGCCCCGTGGCCTTATTTAGTAGACTAGCCTCATAGGTCATTTGAGCCTCATGGGTTTGGACTTTGGAATAATGATTTGAGTCTCATGGACCAACTGATAATATTTAGACCAATAAATAATAATTATGGATATATAAATAATTAATTTGGAATTTAAACTATAAAATAAATTTAAATAATGAAAAGATGATTTTGCCATATCATAAGCCTCCCAACTTACGAGTTGTAGAGAAGGTAGGAGCATCATGAAATTAAGCTCCTTGTAAGGAGTTAGTCCTAAAGAGACTTGGTTCTCTCGAGGGGATATATACTCTTTTTACTTCTCTTAATATTTGGTAGGAGTCATGGTTTACCACCTTAGTCCTTGGTAGGAGGGAGGTCTCCATTGGGTTCTCTTAGTTCTTAGGAAGAGGGAGTATTCCTCTACTTTTCCTTAGCATGTATTCTCTCAAAGACTTTTTCTACTATGTATCGTATATAGTCTCTAGGAGACTTATTCTACTCTCTTTGGCACTTAGTCTCTGTGAGTCCTCTTATATTCCTCTTTGGTACTTAGTCTCTGGGAGATAATGAGCATGTTTGTTTATGTTTCCATAGGTCCATTTCAGGTTTAAGGAGTTAGAAATAGAATTTTGAGAATTTATTGGTTTTCGTGTGGAAATTGGGATTGTGTTTGGATGAATGAATTGAAATGTGTTTTATGTATGGTTGGAAATGAGATTGTATTTGGTTTGAATAATTTTGAAATATTATTTTATGTATATAATAATTAAAAAGTTGGTAGTGGTGGGGTCCACTTCAATATTTTAATTTCAATATATAATATTATATTTGTAAGATTATAGTTGGTGGTCCCATTAGATAGTTATAATTTAAAAATAGTAATATTTTAAGTAGATAAAGTTGATAATGGTGGGTCCCACATATATAATTGGGTTAAAATATGAGAATAGTGATTGATAAGTAATGATGAGTGATGTAGGGTAGTGTATAGGTTTGAGAATATAAATTATAGGTTTGAGATGTTGTTTTATGTGAAAAATAGAAAATGAAAATGATGATTTCCATTGGAAATTTTATGAACAAACATGATTCCACTTTTATGTATAGTTGAAAACCCAGAAAGAGGCCATGGAAACATAAACAAACAAGGCCATATCTTGGAAACTTCTTCTCAGCTCTCATGGCTCATTAGTAGATTGTTTTATTGGTACACGTGACTTGTGTATTAACTTAACACAATTGGATGACATACAACTAGAGCTGTCAAAACTAGTTTGACTCGGTGGGCCGGCCCGATCGGCTCGGTGAGAGGGTCAGACGGGGCTGTAATATTGTAAACCCCTAAAGAATCGAGTCTATTAGGCCCAAAATCCCAAAGCGATCAACCCAATTTTTCTGTGTATTTTTATGGGTTAGGTTGGGCATGGGCCTCCAAAATGGTGGCTCGATGAAATTTTAGCCCTACCTGACCCGACCCAATTTTTTCTTTGCTCTAATGGCTAGCACCAGGTTATCCCAGTCCGGCCCATTTGACAGCTCTACATACAACCAATGAGCCAAATGGAGAAGGGATTAAGTCGTAAGAGAATTAGGTTGGGAATAGTTAGAGCCTGATCAGGAATTGAACAATAACATCTGCGGACTGCCGCTAGTCAAGGTTAGGCGACTGAGCGTGCCGCGCACACCTGTGCATTTAAGGGTCGCGCATGCCTCAGTGGTGGGCTCTTGTCTTATCTGTGATGTTTTTTCGTCTTCTCTCCTTTTAGGTTCCCCTACTAAGGTGCTTTTGTGCTTCCATTTCTTATGTTTCGTAGTTCCTTCTACTATCTTTTCTTGAGGGTGGTGGCTTGCCATGCGAAGGATGATCTTTCCTTTGTGCATCCGTTTTTTTCCTACTTAATGTTTGGGACTTTCTTTGAGGTCTTTTGGAATTTTTTTCTATAGAGTTGGGTATTTTTCGCCTTCAATGATAGTGAGTTATAATACTTGTTGAGTTCACGAATGTGTTGAACTTTCGTGTGTCAAGTGGTTGCCATTCTCTTTACATGTACTTAGTGGGTTGCCAGTATGATGTTGGAAAGTTGGGATATTCAATCTCTCTTGTGGGCTTTCATTCCTTGTTCATGGTTAGGAAAACTCATGGGGAACAGTTCTATCACTTCTTTCTGTACCTTAACTGCAAGTTTATTAGTGTATTTTTTTTCTTTTTATGGGACTTAAAAGGAAGACTTTTACTTTGTCAGGATCAATGGTTGACGTCATTTCTTGCAGCTTGATGTTAACCTTTTATGCTACTTTTTAGAGTTCCAGCTTTTCGACATGTCCCAGAGACCCAGACTTGCAGGTGTGGCCACTTTTTTGTGGTCTTCATTAAATATTTTGTTGTCTTAGGCCAAACATATTTCTTTGATTTGCTCGAATGAAAATATGTGTCTACTGCACTTTTCAACTTGACTGAAAATTATGGATCTTGCAAATACACTTCCACTTTACCTTAGGGTGGTTCTGATGGTTGAGCCCAAAAAGCAACTTGAATCTTGACACATCACCGCCACATCAAAAGAAAAATTCAATACACTTATAAACCTATCTCCACAATCATAAACCCAAAAAATCAACTTTATAAGGGTCCCACCATCAATTCACACGTCATTATTAATTTTTTATTTATCTATTTTTTGTTAATACTTTTATATTTAATTTTCACTTAATAAAAATAAATAAAAATACATTTACTACAATTTTGTAATAAATGTTAATTAACTTATTAATACATTTTAATCAAATAGTATAGGTTTTGTGACTTTAATAAAAAAAAATCATTCAATATCTATTTTTTCCCGAAAGTAACGACTTTGTGAACAAAAATTATTAAATAAATTTGAAGTTAAAAAGAAGGGGTTGTACCATTTGTAAATGAAGCACTACAATCATCCATTCAGAAAATAAAAACAAAAGATCTTTAAATAGTTCACAATTAATACTAAATAAATGTTTCACTAATCGCTTTCGTAACGTGCCCAAATATGCTCAACCAAGTCGGCTCGAAGTTGGTGATGTACCTCTTTATCACGTAGCTCGGCGTGTTCCTGCAGGTAGTCCTGAAATTCTTGTGTGGGGCCCATGACTATTTCTATTGGCTGAGGAGTTTCTTCATCTGACCAATCCATGCTGCATCTCCCTTGTCCTCAATAATCATATTATTCAAAATAATGCATGTATACATGATATCTCTTAAGTTTTCCTTATAAAAAGATCGTGTAGGACCTCTGACAATTGCCCAACGAGCTTGAAGCATCCCAAATGCTCGTTCTACATATTTTCTTGCAGACTCTTGTTTTTGCTTGAATCTTTTTCTCTTGCGATCCTGGGGGCATGGAAAGCTCTTGACAAAGGTAGCCCATTCAGGATAAATCCCATCCGTCAGATAGTATCCTTTTGTATATGATGTGTCGTTTTCAAAAATCAAAATTAACATTTGGTGCATTTCGATGGGGCGACATTGAATAAAGGTGACTCATTAAGTACATTGATATCATTATGCGACCCGGTAATACCAAAAAAAAATGCCATATCCAGTCTGCTGATGCAACATGTGATAACCCATATTTAATTAATAATTTGATTAGAGGTTAGTATATGAGTTATTTTAGGGGACAAGGTAGGGGTTATATTAGAGATTAGTTATTGTAGGGGCTAATTTTAGATTTAGGGGTTAATATTAGTTAGTATTATATGTATAACTTCATACACAAATTTCACGCCATATTTCTAAGAATTATAAGGTAATAATAGTTTTATATTTTTTATTCAAATTTTATATATATATATATATATATATTTTCATAAGTTTTCTTTCAATTTTTTTACAAATTATTTCATTAATTAGTTCGATTTATTAAAATCACATATTAATTATATAATTTATTTAATGTGGAAAACGAAGGGGTCGATGACTAGGACTTTTACTGTTCATTTTCAACATCGAATATCTGCAATTATTAAGGTAGGGATTTTTATATTATTTATCTTTATTTAATGTTCCATGATTATACTTCATTAATTGCGATATATGTCAAGAATAAATAAATTCATATAAGTAGGGGCCATGAAAAGGGTCCGGCATCAAACGTATCTTCGGGGTAAACCCGCAATGTTATATGTAGTAACTGGCCAGTCAGAGGAAAAAGAGGAAATTAATGAATTTACTGTTGTAATTATGTGAAAGTTTTTCATGTTAGATTAAATATTGATGATATATCCCCCTCTTGGCGAGATGAAGCTCACCTCTGTTATTATCATGACTTTCGAGGTTGAGGAATCACAAGATATGATGTTGTGGATGGTGGAATAAATCATGATATATTTGTATTTTATATAATTATGATCGGACTAAATTTTGGATTTATGTTTTTAATTATTATTTTTCGATTGTACTTAGAATAATTTTTGAATATTTAATTTGGAAGAATTATAATAATAATAATTATTATTATTATTATTATTATAATAATAATTATTATTATTATTATCGTTATATTTTTCTTAAGAATTAAAAATTCTAAATCAACGTTTTGATAATTCTGGCATCACTTTAATTTATAAATTCGTGTTTTCTTAATAATAGTTTAGAATACTTTAATTTCATAAAATTGGGTCGTTATAAGTGGTATCAGAGACGGTTCTGTAGACTTGGAAAAACAAAAGTTTCTTTTCAAATTTTAAAAGAAAATAGTCTAATAACATCCACCTTCATCATATCTCGCCCAGTTTCTCAAGATATGCAATTTATTATGTCATGTTATTCCATTTATTTATGAAGTATCATTTTATATTATCGGGTTTTAGAAGTACATTTTATCAATTCTTGTCATCATTCTTTTTAAAATAAAAGCATTATTGTATTACAAAAAAATACATGACAAGTACATCTATTACGATATTTTATATTAAACAAATTTTATGATAAAATCGTATGGGCTTAATTACATGAACCTAGATGACCAATACTCATTTGATTTGGATTATTAGGAAGATGATTATTGAGACCTTATGTTAACGAGAATGTGCTATTGAGGTTTATAGAAGTTACCAGCAACTTTGAGGTGATGGTGCTTCTTGTCTTGGTGCTCATGCCAATATTTTGATGATCTAGAAGAAAAAAACCTAAGAAGCGAAACTTGAGGAAGATTCGGAGTATTAGGAAACTTAGTGTCAGGAACTTCATAAATTGATTAATAAACCCATTATTATTGGTGGAGATGAACAGTGAGATAAGTTATACGTAGTAGAAGATGATAGGCTAATCGACATTAGTCTTAAGTTAGTCTCTAATTATTATTATTATGTTAACTTTTGGTAGGTGACTTTTATATTTAAGCATGAATCATGGTTGTCGAGAGAATTATTATATATATTAATAAGATTTTGATCTTTTTTAGGATTGCACGTCTTGATTAGATTATGAGAAATATCTGGTAACTTTAAGTCGATAGATGCAAACGGATAATCCCTTGATTTTAGTCCTACTGTATTGATTAAGTTTTTACTAACCATGTGATACAAAGCTCAAGTCTAGGTTTGTTTTGATGGAGGCACTAGAAAGGATTTTGTTGCAATCGAGTTAAGCAGGACAAGTGATATAATTAGCAAAGTATAGAATTTGCGATAAGCTATTGCTATTGATTTTCATGTATAATTACTAGGCTTGTCGATTAAACTTATAATGATTTATGTGTTGGTGTAAATTAGATTGTTATCAGGAGTTGGTCGATTACTCTATTATGGGCTTATTCCCCAATTAATGTGATAAGGTTTACCCGATTATAGTTCAAATCTCGATTGTAGTATTTTTATTAATTAATGTTTGAGTATAAGGTTTTACTCTATAAGGTTTAAGTTATTGAATATATCCTTTTTCCTATGAGGTTTGAGATATTGAACACAATATTCTACCATATAAGATTTGAGTCATTGAATGTAAGATTTTTCCTTGAAGGATTTGAGTTATTTGAATATAGGGTTCTTAGTGTATTTGAGTGAATGATTTTTTTGTCTTCCTAATTATGGTTTTGAGTATTTTGACATATTGAAATATAAGGTTTTCTCAACAAGGTTTGGTTGTTGTAGTTGTGAGTTGACAACCATAAAGTTAGTTATTTGATGAAAAAATTTTGTACTAAGGGTTAAGGTATTGAATACGAGAAAAAAAAATTGGATTTGGATTTGAGATGGATTTTCCCTAATGAGATTTGAGCGTAGGTTAATAAATTACGTTTTGAGCATGAAGGTTTTCTTATTTAAGAGTTTGGTCGTATTGAACATAAGGTTTGTGCTAACTAAGCTTTAACCATAGGACCAAGGGTGAATGATTTGTTTTCTCACGAGAGAAAAGCGGATGATAAAGCTTTCCAAAATGGAAATTGAAGTCGTTAGGCCACTAGAGGCGGTCTGAAAGGCAATTTTAGCATCATTGGTAATTCGATCACTTTGCGACATAAGATTAAGGAAATTCAACCACGTGATAAAGTCTTGAGCAAGATGAATGAATGCGCACAAATTGAGGACATTAAGGAATTTAAGGTAACAGGTGACCAATGTTTTGACATAGGAAGCAATGATATATGTTAATAAGAATGAGATTCTTATGAAGGGAATTGTTAGGAGGAATGTAAAATGCCGTACACGGCTATCCATATGGTACAAAATACAACATGATTTGAGAGAGTACGAAGAAGGATATTGGATCATAGTAAGGCGTTAGATAAAGATAACACATTTTCTACCCGATGAGAATGACATTTAGTATGGATCATTATACTAAAAGATACAACAAAGAGATTTTAAAACTACACAAAGTGCCAACAATAAAAGATTTTGGAGGAATCTATAGAATACTTTGGGAACAAAACTGAAAGTTAGTACAACTTGTCATCCATGGTGATGGCGGTCGAAAGAACTATTAAAATATTAGAGGACTTACGAGAGCATGTGTATTTTTCACATGGAAATAATTAGGAAATGATTCTTCCATTAGTTGTATTTGAGACTATTAAGGTGGCTATGTGCAACGCCTTGTATGAGAAAAAGTATAGATGATCTTTGTATTTAAACGAAGTTGATGAAAGAAAAATTTTGGAGCATGTATTAATTTGGCAAATTGTTGAGAAGATAGTTATGATACAAGATCGAATAGATGGATCAAGATAGATAAAAGTCGTATGTTGATAGACGGAGAAAACATATACAATTTGATGAAGGAGAAAAAGTATTTACGAAAGTAGCTCTATTAAAGGTGTTATTCGATTTGGCGAAAATAGAAAGTTGAAACCGAGATATATCGGACCATTTGAAATCCTTACGAGTTGGAGATTTAGCTTATCATTAGCATTACCACCGAGTCATCAAGTGTGCACAATATTTTCACGTCTCTATGCTAAGAAAATACATTCACGATCCAAGTCACATCGTGAATTGTAAGGATCGACAACCAACAATGACTTAACTTATGAGGAAACACCACAAGCTATTTTGGAACGCAAGATTCACCATTTGAGAAATAAAGATGTTGATCGATCAAAGTACAATGGAGACGTCATGGCGAGAAATGAAGCTATTTGGGAGGCGTGAAGAAGAGATTCGTGTCAAGTACCCAAGTTTTTTCAATTCCGGTAAAGATATCGAATTTCGAGGCGAAATTATATTTAAGGAGAGGATAATGTGATAACTCATATTTAATTAATAATTTGATTAGAGGTTAGTATATGAGTTATTTTAGGGGAAAGGTAGGGGTTATATTAGAGGTTAGTTATTGTAGGGGCTAATTTTAGATTTAGGGGTTAATATTAGTTAGTATAAATATGTATAACTTCATACACAAATTTCACACCATATTTATAAAATTATAAGGTAATAATAGTTTTATATTTTTTATTCAAATTTCATATATATATATATATAGGATTTGGATCTATGAGTCCACCATTTAAGGTGAGTACATGAGGACAAATCACGAGCGTCCGCTTATTTTTTAAATGGTCCAAATTAATTCGTTTTTCAGTTTTTTAATTGATTTATTTTATAATAAGGTTAGTTAAGTAATTTTAAGTCATCCATGGATAACTCAAAAGGCATTATGGCGAAAATCTCTCATTCCTTTTATTTGTTTCAACCGACCTTTGACTTACCATATCTTTGAAGGTTCCTTCTTTATCAATTTAGTGGTAGATTTATCGTATCTTTTGCTTCTAATATCCATCTCGCAACACGAAATTCTCTCAGTAACACGGCAATTCTCGAAAGCATACAAAGAGCATCCTGAAATCATTTGGTGCGAAAGTTGTAAATTGAAGAAGACCGGACATGGTAATTGGCTGACTAGGCAGTGCAATATTTCAACATAAGAAGGTATGTTTTACGGTGGTGTCGATTCATATTTTATTCTTCTTTATAGTTTTTATCTTTTTGCATCTTGTTTGTTAGATTTGTCTTTTTTTAGTTTTTAGTTTTTTTCTCGGATGTTATTGCAATTGTTTAAGTGTTTTTCGGTGGGATATTTTTGATTTTGGGTTTTCATTGTTAATCTCATGATAAGTCATGGGTGAAATTTGTTATGGTATATTGTTGCGTTTTTACGTAGGACATTGATAGGGTTGGATAAATTCGTTCATAAGTGGTAAAATTACCGATTCTTAGTCGATGTAAATTTTTAGTCCGAGAGATTGTTTTATTGAGGTTTTAAACGCATATTATTCTTTTGATAATTTTGTTTATGTTGTATATTATGCTTATGCGTGTTTTATATTATGCTTTCAAACAAGAGGTAATTAGTATTGCCATGTTTTTTCTAAGTCGGGGATTGCCTATTGATGTTTTTCAACTTCTTATTGGTGTTGACAATTTCGCTTATGCATGTTTTCTATCATGCTTATGCATGTGTTATAGTATGCTTATGTTTTATTTGGTTTTATGCTTATAAATGTTTTGTCTATTAATAAATGTTTTTATTAAATGACTAGTGTCTCTTTTTTTGTGTTAGATTTTACATTGGAAATGGTAAAAGAGAGTAAGAAAAGGAAGGGCTGCGACTATTGTGATCGTGCGAGGACGAGACGAGTAATAAGGAGGTGGGAAATGATAAGGGGAAAAAGTGGTAGATGGTAGTAAGGGTGCTAAAGAATCCGAATATCCTAGGTTTTCTGATTATTGTTGTATTTATTTTCATTATTTTTAGATATTGTAAGCAGAATTTATTTGCTTTTGTAAGCATAATTCAATTGCTTTGTAAGCAGAATTCAATTTCTTTGTAAGTAATTATTTTCATGGTATTTTATATTGTTAGCAAAATTCAAATGATTTGTAAGCAGGATTCAATTGCTTTGTAAGCAAAAGTCAATTGTTTTGTAAGCAATTATTTTCATGGTGCTTTATATTGTTAGCAATTATGTTCATGTTTTTGTATTCATCCCTTCTTTTGAGTCATATTTTCGTCACATTTCGGTATCCGATTCGCGAGATGAATGAGACATTATTTCAATCCGTTGTTGCGGCACATGTGCAATCCCAATTGATTCAAACAAAAAAATAATAATTAAGCATCATTTTGGAATATGCATAACCATATAATTATTCACATGTAAGCAAATGTATAGTCATATCTAAGCAAAAATCTTGGATTAGAGGAAAATGAGGGCGTAATAAAAAATTTTGAATACATACAAGCTAGCATTAGTTCATCATTGGAATGATGAAACGAATGCTTGTTTTAAAAAAATGCGAATCAAAATTTAATTGGATTGATAAAAATGAACAAAGTATAAATAAAAAATTGGAATGATGATTGGGGCGATTTACGAATGATTCGGTGGATTGTGATTGCAAATTTGATGGTAACTCATCCTATTTTCATGGGATTTACTAGATTTAGCCAACCCCCTATTTTCATGTGGACTAATTTGCCCCTATTTTTGACTTTATCATATATTTTATTAACATTAATCAGTTTAATAATAACCATTGAAATATGTAGATCTGTGACTGGATTTGGTCTATGTACTCATATAATAGGGGGTCTATATAACCCTCCCATATATATATATATATATATATATATATATATATATATATATAGGGGAGGGTTATATAGGACCCCTATTATATGATGCGTGAACAGATCAACCACAAGTATATTGATTTCAATGGTTTTAAAGATTAATCACCTTATTGATGATAAATTATTCGAAAAAGTCAATGAGAGGGTAAATTAGTCCATATAATAATCGATTGTGGTAGTTAAATCTAGTAAATCACACTAAAATAGGATGAGTTACCATCAAATTTGCAATCACAATCCACCAAATATGTTATTGAAAAAATCGTCCAGGCCATATCACCTTCTCCACCGTGTTTACGCAACTCAAATCTTCCTCCATTCTCGCAAAACTTCGACATTTGCGAGTTCAAAAGAAAAAAAAAATGGATGACACCTATGAGGAATGCTTCAACATTAATGAAGAACAAGGTAACACTTTTTCTTGCCTTCTAAATTGTTTATATTGTCCATTTTTTACTTGAATCAATTTAAAATTTGATTCGTAATTTTTCCTAAATAAATCATTCGATCAATCATTTTTTTTTTTTGTAATTGTTACCCGTAAATATGCTTATCCGTGTCTATAATATTGCTTATGTGTGCCAAATAATATGCTTATAAATATGAACTTACTTGGTAGTCAAGAAAAATTTCAATTCTTCATCCCAATTTTTTTTTTTTTTTATGTTTATCCAAAGTGAGTTGCTTATTCGTGATCACAATTATGCTTTTGCTTGCCTACAAATGTGCTTATAAGTATCAACATACTTTTGAATGCGAAAAAATTCAATTCCTCTTCCATGTTTTTTTTTTCATATTTACCCAAAGAAGTTGCTTGTTCGTATCCATAATGTTGCTTATTGATGAATACGAATATGCTTATCATTATGAACATATTGTTTGAAGCATGAAATGCAATTCTTCGTCCCTCATTTTTTCTTTAAAAACATATATGCTATGATCAAAAATGCATTTTTTCGATGGTATAAACTATCAGGTTAATTGGTCATTGTTTTTTCATCATATGTAGGTTGTATCTATTGAAATTATTTGAATACAACCCCGTTGGGGACAAATCCCAGCTAGGCATTGTAGTGTTGCCACCAACACAGGCCAAAAATAAAGGAAGCGGCAGTCGAGTCAAGAGCTGACTTCAGAGTCAGAAGGAGAAATCAATAAAGGTCGGGCAGAAAATGAAGAGACGTTGTGGGAAATGCGGAGAAATAGGTTCGCACAATAGCAGAACGTGCGACAAGTAGAATTCACTCTTATTGATGTTATTTTTGAAGTACATGTTTGAGACTGCTTATTAAAGCATTTGATACTGCTTATTTATGTTTATTCAAACGCTTGATTTTTATTTTTATTTCAGATTTTATAATTATTTGTTTCATACAGTCCTAAAAATTATTTCTTAAAAATAAAAAAAAGGCATGTGCTCGATAAAAAATATTGTGACTGTCTGTTTAATTTTTATTACCTTGCACTTTGCTTATTTGCTAACAGTATAAAATACCATGAGATATATGCTTACAAGTCTATCCAATTCTGCTTACAAAGTATTTGAATCACGCTTACAAAAATATTTGAATAATGCTAGAAGTATACGATACTTGATAAGTTATAATATTTGAAATAGTGCTTACAAATCAATTGACTTACCTTACAAAGCGTTTGAATTACGCTTACGAAACATTTAAATCTTTGCTAACAAATGTATAAAGATACTTGAAAAGATAAAACATCGAATATTGCTTACAATGCGGTTGATTTACTCGCTTATAAAGAACACGAACACACGCTTAAAAATATTTGAAATAATCTAGAAACATTATAACATACCATGAAAATGATTGCATAAAATAGAATTGAATTACGCATACTGGACTAATTGAATTACGCTTACATGAGCAAATCGAATTCTGCTTTGAAGAAAATATAACAACCATGAACTAACACTCATCAATTATCAAAAAAACATTCAAACATCACTACAGAGTATTTCAAAGACCAAAAAAATTTACCATGTAAGAAAAACACTACAATGAACCAATACTTTTATAAAAAAAAGTCGAAAAAAACAAAACATTTCGTATTGATCTTATTTCATTTTGGCAAACTCCTTCACCCGTCCCAATACCGCCTCCTCAGCTCATTCATTGTATCCGGACAAATTGCGATTTGCATACTTTATACGCATCATCAATAGTTGCGCCTCGTCATTTTTTTCTGGAGCCCGCTATCCCGATTTTGATCCCACCTCCCAAAAGTATTTTTTGCACATACCTGAATATACATAACCATGATATAAAACATAAATAAGTAATGTTTTTGCCTCATTAAAGCAATCACCAAAATACTTGAATTTATTGCACATACTTCGTTTTTCCAAATAATAAAGACAAAGTAAGAATCAAAAACAAACCCATTCCCATATTTCGCACATACTTGAATATTCATAAGCATAATATATCACAAAGATAAGCAATGTTTTGCCTCATTAAAGCGATCACCAACTACTTGTAAAAACAGATGTGAGCATACTTATTGACAACAATAACCAATTTTTTGCCACATTAAAACAATCTCCTCTTGAATAAGCACTGCCAATCTCCCCATAGTTCAGAAAAACTAGGAAATACTAATTTCCACCATTTCCCCCTTATAAGCATAATTCATAACAATCATAAGCATATTTAACAACAAAAATATGCAATATTAAAAACAAATCCAACAATAACAAAAAAATTCTACATAAAAAATGCAATAAAAATATAAAAAAATACGAAAATAAAAAGACAAAAAAGTAGCCCTACCTACACTTTTAGGCTCGGAAAAAAATTCACACACTTTGGTGTGTTCTTCAAATGAACTAATGGTTCCAAGACGAAACTTCGTGAAAAAAACGTCGTCGATTTTCGCCCTCACGCGGGAGTTTGATTCTCGACCGAAGATTTGAGGATTTTCGACCGAAGGGTTGGGGTTTTCCACGAAGGGTTAAGTTGGATATGGTTAGGACTTGGGATTTTGATTTCTCACTTTAATGGAGGTTGTTTCACGATTTGCGAGAAGGAGGATGGTGGAGGGGCGGTATACTTGTTTGCGGCGAAAGATGGTGGAAGACGGTTGAAGTTGTTTGCGAGAGAATCGAGTGTTGAAGACGGAAGAAATGGGGAAATGACTCTTCATTTACCAAATAATGTAAAGATATGCGATATCTTGAATTTACACACGTCCATAACCGGTCTATAATTTAGCCCACTACCAAAAATAATTTCTCTCCCAAAAATTGATTTAAATTAAAATTACCAATAAGCCCTTTTTAAATTAAGTTACATATTAAATAAGGGTAAAACCCGATTAATCTTAACCGTTTAAAAATTAAATCAATGACTCGATTTGGTCTCATGTACTCACCTAAAATATGTGGACTCACCGATCTAAATCCTATATATAACACCCGTGTGTTACACGGATTTATCAAAAAATAAAATTTGTGTCGCAAACTCGATAGTTATAAGAGATCCAAAATAATAATTAAAAATACTAAAAAAGAAATTCAAATTTAGAAGAGTTTCATACAATCGTTCACTTCAAATTCTAAAAAACTTATTTGTATACTACATTATTTGTTCTATTTGAAAGTGTAACATCCTCGTCTGTGAATTTTCAAGCCGTATTAGTTTTAAATGGTTGAAAGAGTACAATTTCAATCTTTGAATGTTTTGGAAAGGGAAAAAATCTCTATAAAATTATTTATTTGTGCTAATTTCAAATACTTGGATGTAGTTTGCTTTTGCACAAAAGCTAATAAATTAGTTATGGTAAAAATAATGAATCCTTGACAAGCTTAAAAAGATTATAATATAATTGATATACCCCGTATATGATTTAAATCACAATTAAAAGTATAATAAGTATTAGAGAAAATAATTGAAATTATATCATTGGTTTTTGTATCATAATAATTAATATTTAAATCGAAATTAATTTGCAAACTCAAAAATAACTTCCTAATTTTATATCCTTGATTTTTGGGATTATTTCATTTTTACGCCGATTAAATGTTTAATTGGATTTTAGTAGTTATATATGGAAATAGGAAACTTAATTATTAAGTTGATGATAAATTGATAGTAAATTGATATAGTAAATCAATTTATAATTGGAAGAATAAGGTGGTGGCATGATGTGTCACGTGGCTAAGTATGAAGGTGACACATGGATTTGGAAGAATAAGGTGTTGACACGCGTGCAAATTGCTCGGTGAAGACATGTGGCAATTTGTTTTTTCTTTTTAGTATATAGGGTTGATATATATATATATATATATATATATATATATATATATATAGGGATAGGATCCTGTGAGACCATCCTTATAGGTTAGTCCATAAGACCGAATCTAAACCATCCAAACAAAGAAATCAATGGCGAGATGCATTACAATCTATACGAGGTTTTTGAAAGTAACTATACAATAGAAGGGGTAAAATTGGAATCCATAAAATCGAGACATGGTAACCTCCTCCTACATTATAGGGCGTGATCATTATTGATCACGTCCCCATAAATCACGCAATGCACCATATACAACCAAATGTATGTCTCCTTCTCAATGTAAACATTGCATCGCCATTATCAAAACCTCTGTAATCACCATTATCACTCAAAAATCGGCCTCCAATTGATCCACAAAAATTAAACGCGACGGATTTCTAACAATTTGCAATGAGTTATCATCCATTTGATTGGAAAGATTTATACAATGGCAAAAATATTGATTTCAACGCAATCAAGAATGTCCTCCGGTAATTTCTAACGAGAAACTTGCTACAATATTCATACGCTTCAATCAACAAATTGATTCTTGAATGAAATATATGCACCTCTGTTATTGTTGGTTTGTATGTTTAGTATAAAAATGTTGTCTATTTAGTGTGTCAACATTGTATATATAGTTTTATATTTTTGTGGATCAACGACTTGTATGAAGATTGCATCTCAATTAATAGTTTGTATGTTTAGTACAGATAGTTTGTCTATTTAGAATATAAGTCTTGCGTATATAGAATTATGTATATGCATACTTACGCCTTATCTGCGCATATAGTACATTTGTTACCAAATTCGTTTACCTATTTATTTAGTATTTACAACATGTATATATTCATTTATTCATTGTATATTTATAATATAACACTTGTATATTTTAAATGCAGTAATTTGTTCGATTAAGAATCTACTCATGCTTATTTCATTGTATGGTAGAAATTGTCATCATAATAAATTAATCGGTTTGATCCAAAAAAATTGAATATCAACTAAACGTTCTTTGTATACTTATAAATCAAAACGTGCATAAATAGACTCATTAAAACCGTATGTTTTATACAGATTGATTATTGTATTCTAACAAGTCTTTGAGAACAGAGAGGATGCATTACGTATTATTAGGTAACAAACGTTATATGAATGAAATTATATAACTCAGTATGTATAATATATCCATTTTGTATTATTGTGTAATAACTTTTGTGATGTCAAAAAAACGTTAGGACAACGGCTCGAAATCTCGTCGGGGTCAACAAAATATTGGATACCGTGAGGTGGAACAAGAAAAGATTCCACGAGTGAGAATGCATTTCACTACGTTGAAAACCGGTGTACAATTTTACCGAAACTATGGAACCATTAAAGCAAGCACAAAACTCAAAAGATGATGTGGAACATGCGGAGAGATCGGAACGTATAACAACAGAACGTGTCCAAACCGCGACACCACACCCTAGTGCAATGTTTCTATTTTTGCAAAAAAACAATGGGTGAAACAGTGTGGAACCTGTTAGTTTATTGTTTAATGATTTTTTTTTTTTTTTGTAACATTGTGTGAACTATTAATTTATCTTTAATGTTATTTTTTCTCCCTAAACATGTATTGCATATAAAAATTACATTCAACTAAATATGCAAAAAAAAAAAAAAAAATGCCAAGCATACATATTGTTTTATTATGTATACAATTACATCAGTATCTTTAATCATGTACCTTAATATTCATGCAAATGTATTAATCTAGTTATCCAAAGAAATAATACAATTCAACTAATCCAACAAAAGATAAATGCAACATATTAAACATACAATTCTACATATCTATTTATACAAGTCCATAAGCACCTAAATACAAATCAACTGAAAACTAAAATCAAATAAATCACCCATACAACTAAATATACAAATCCACCAAATAAATATGCAATTCAACTTACCTAAGTAAACAAACATATTAATCTACTAATCAAATAATACAATTCATCTAATCCAAAATAAACAATTGATACACATTAAATATACAATTCGACATATCTATTTATACATGTCATCATTAGAATCGTATACAATTCCATTTGAACTAAAATCGTTGAATCACCCATACAATTAAGTATACAAATCCACCAAATAAAGATACAAACCCACGTAACTAATTAAGCAAATATATTAAACTATTTATACAATAAAAAATACAATTCAACTAACCCAAAAATAAACAAATGGAACCCTTAAATATACAATTCGACATATCTATCTATACAATTTGCTGCATCTATTGTACAAATCAAAAAAATAATTTCATCTTAAAAAAAGATCACTCTATATAGAAAAAAATCGTGAAACTGATAGGTATCAGTTTTGAAAAGATACGATTGAAATCTATGGTTTTTTCCCTAAAAATCGGAAAATGATAAAGGAAGTATTCTTTTTCCTAATAATTAGCAATTAACGTGATTTACTTAAAAACTGAAAAAATATAAAAATACAATCATACCCTTATATTCCAAAAATAACTAAAGAGATCTACACCATTAAAAAATTAAATCAAGGGTCTATATGCGGTCTTATGGACTAACCTGAAGGGATTGGTCTCATTTGAACCAATCCCTATATATATATTCATAAGGTTTCTTTCAAATTTTTACAAATTATTTCATTAATTAGTTCGATTTATTAAAATCACATATTAATTATATAATTTTATTTAATGTGGAAAACGAAGGAGTCGATGACTAGGACTTTTTCTTGTTCATTTTCTACATCGAATATCTCGCAATTATTAAGGTAGGGATTTTTATATTATTTGTCTTTATTTAATGTTCCATGATTATACTTCATTGATTGCGATATATGTCAAGAGAAAATAAATTCATATAAGCTAGAGGCCCTGAAAAGGGTCCGGGATCAAACGTATCTTCGGGGTGAACCCGCAATGTTATATGCAGTAACTGGCCAGTCAGAGGAAAAAGAGGAAATTAATGAATTTACTGTTGTAATTATGTGAATGTTTTTCATGTTAAATTAAATATTGACAAATATATCCCTACTAAGCGAGATGAAGCTCACCCCAATTATTATTATCATGATTTTCAGGTTGAGGAATCTGGCTGAAGATATGATGTTGTGGATGGTGGAATAAATCATGATATATTTATATTTTATATAATTATGATCGGACTAAATTTTGGATTTATGTTTTTAATTATTTTTTTTTTCGATTTGTACTTGGAATAATTTTTGGATATTTAATTTGGAATAATTATAATAATAATAATAATAATTATTATTATTACTATTATTATTATTTATTATTGTTATCGTTATATTTTTTTTCTTAAGAATTAAAAATTCTAAATCAACTTTTTGATAATTATTGGCATCACTTTAATTTATAAATTCGTGTTTTCTTAATAATAGTTTAGAATACTTTAATTTCATAAAATTGGGTCGTTACACAACAACTTCAAGAATTATTGTCGGGACGCCGTAATCACCTCGAGTAAACTGGCCTTTCCAAGCTACGGGCAATTTCTCCACTCCCAATGCATACAATAAAGACTACCCAACATCCTAGGGAAACCGCATCTCTTTGTGCATTTGAAGCAAGCGTTGGGTGTCAGCATCATTGGTCCTTCTTAGGTATCTGGCCCCAAATACATCAATCACACATCGACATAAGTTAACCAAGCAATCAATGGCAGTTCTTTCACCCATCCGTATGTACTCATCGATAGAGTCACCGGGCTCCATATGCCAACTGACAAATGGTCGATGTGCATTTCTGAAGTGGCGATAATCCTTTTCTTCCAGTTGCATCTCGCCTCCATTGAAAATATTCTGAATAATTTTTCAAGGCATCGACTATGTGGAAGAATAACTCTCTTCGCATCCGAAACCGTCATCAGAATATGCCACTGTGAAATGTTGGATATCTTCTCTGATTTGTTCTGACAGAAGAACTTTGAGGTGATTGAAGTTTCTGCTCTTTTTGCTCAAGCATTAAAATCATCATTCGATCAACCTCATCTTTCGCACTTTCCCACATCTCATTTCTCCAGTATGTGTGGATGGTAGATTCACGAGATTGATTGGGATCTTGAGACATATTGTAACAAATAAAAGTATTAAGATTTTTTAGAGACCAATGTTAGCGAGAATGGAAGTATGAAACTTCTATATATAGAGACCAATATATATATATATATAATTATATATATATACTACTTTATAACGGCTAGTTTGTAACATTAGTTTGTAACGGCTAGTTTACAACGGCTAGTTTGTAACGTTAGTTTGTAACGGCTAGTTTGTAATGGCTAATTTGCGATGACTAGTTTAGTTTCAAACAAGGTTGCAGAAATCGCTAGGCGCTAGTCGGCGGCGGTGGGCGCCTGAGACCGCCTAGAAACATCATGTTTTCTTTTTTTTTTTTTTTTTTGTATTTTGACCGATTATTGGCGATTTATTCCGCTTAGACCGCCTAGATGCCCGCTGGACCCGATTTTTGCGCTTAGCCGCTGGCGGGCGCTGGACCGATTTTTGGCATGACCGATTTTTTCAGCCGATTTGGAGAAAATCGAGTCGGTCTACGGGCGCCTAGCGCCTAGTCGACCGCTTAGGCCGAGTTTTACAACACTGGTTTCAAACGATATAAATAACATTAATGACTGAATATTCAATTACATAAATTATACAATACAACAACCGCGAAAGAACAATTCAAATTAAAAAAGACATATCAACTTAAATTGAAAAACATACGAGATCAATTTAAAAACATCTACTTTAGGCCACGTCTCTCGTAATCTCTTCAACCATTTTCGTATGCCAATAAAGTTGTTTCTCCGTCATGCCATCGATCCTTCATAAGAATTTCATAATCCCTATGCCATAGCTCGGGTTCTTTCATTTGATCTCGACTTTTTGCAGTGCTAGCTTTTCTGCTTGATATTGTTGCATTTGTTCCTATTTCACATTTATGTCTTCGCGTTGGTTTTCTTCTTCAGTGACTTTTTGTTTATTTTTTCTCTTCGCCTTTTGTTTCCCTATTGGACGAGATCGGATTTCATGTTCACCCCATGTGTCCAGGTTGGTTGAAGAAGTATGAGCCCCGATTCGGATGTTCTCGCTTTCTTATCGTGTGGTGGCCAATCGGTTGTGGAGTCCATTTCTCGCACTATTTCATAACCCTCCAAACATGCACAAACTTGAAAGTCTTATTCTTATGTTCTCTTTTCCACTTCTCATGTGTAGCGGTTAATACATCATCGTCACTTTGACCACTTTTTTATTGTTGTAGAAATTATTGTACCATCCTGTAAAAAGATTTACGTCGGGCATAACATAATAGTAATGTGCTTTTATCGCCGTTGATTCTCTCATAGGCCCCCAAAACAGGTGATTCTCATTATAGTATTGGGTGATACGTTCCCGAAACTTTTATTCTTTTGTTCATTCCCGACTCTTGAGTCATTGCTAGTAGTACCCCAAGCCCCCGCAGCTTTATCTCTTCCTCCGTACTCCATGCCACCCTCCGTGTGTTACGACGACAGATCGATTCTTTGTCGATATCTTTCACCCCCTCAAGGTTAATATTTTCTAAACCAAATTGTGTTGAATGTGGTGGAAACTGAGAGCCGATCATTGAACTTGGTGTCGTGGGTTCTCTATCGGTTCTGGACCCTTCCGCACTCGTATATTTTGATTCGCTTGATGGCATGCCCGAATGAGTAAATACTTGCGGAGGTGGAATCATAAACCCGACCACCCATGGTTGCATAATAGTCGGAGGAAACATATATAAATGAGCGTTGGAGCAATGTTCGGACGAGCAGGAAAGTTTTGAGAAAATTGTATGGGAAAAATCGAATTTCTTGTGTATTTGAGGAATTGAAATACTTATTGGAAGATCCACTAAATTTATCATCCATGCCGAATAAATATTTGAAAATAAGATAATAAAAAAATACAAGAAGATGAAGATTGTAATTTTACTAGAACAATATTATGTAAATAAATGATTGAAAAATCGAGGAGGTAAGAGTTATATTTATATATATGAGATAAAAGTTGGTTCGAGACTTACGATTTTTATCCGTTAAAGCCACCTTGATTTTTTTTTATAGCCGTTGTAGATCACTTTTCTCTATTCCAAACTAAACTTTCCAAACGGTCAAATTGTTCAAACAAAGAAAATTCAATATTTTGTGGTTGGCATCCATTTTCGCACATCCCGAGCGCCACACACGTGTGCAACCTACCGTCAACGAAATTGAGGCGTGCAACTCACATATCCATTTGTTAAAGTGTAGTACTTTCTATTGAGTCGGGTTTGAGATATCAAACCCAACTTTGTCTTTTACAATTAAAAGTTGCTCCCACAATGGGTATTAAAATATGGACACAACATAGAAATATTATGGATGACAATCAAATCAATGCAAGTTTTGTGGTGATAAGGGTCTTTTTATGCATATTTTATGTGTATATTTGAGTATGATTTGAGTTATTTTATTGTTAGTTTCATAAATTTTTTATTATACATAGTTCACATTACTCCGAGGTGCTTTTATTGGTGTAGATTGATGATTTGGAGCTGTTTTTGGTGAATTTTGGGCCATGGTTTCATGTCAAAACATACCCGGGTTTCGGATGCAAAAACACTCAAAATCCCAAGCTAGATCGTTATTTTGGGGCCTTTTCCCAAAACACGGGCGGTGTGCTTTTCAAGCATGGGTCGTGCTTTTTAGAAGTCAAAAACGAGTAATTTTTCGACCCGACGTACCAAACACGGCCAGGCCGTGCTTTTCAAGCATGGCCATGTTCGGGAAAATCCAAAAACACGGCTGCCGTGCTTTTAAAGCACGGGGGCGTGTTTTTCGTCGATCTGGATGTTCTTTTGGCGGAAATTATGGAAGCTTTCCTTTTTGCTTTTTGACAACCTTTGAGCAACTTTTACATCTCATTTTGCTTGCACCAAACTCTATTATTTCCTCAATTGTCATGTGGACACAATGATTCAACCAACTCAACCAATGGAAGTGGAGTATTGTCATGTGAATACAATGATTCAACCAACTCACCATGAATGTGCACACAATGATTTAACCAAAGAACCATGGAAGTGGAGCATTTGTTAGCATTATTGATGTGTTCTTTCACAAAGATGGTGCCTATAAAAGCCAAGAGTTTGAGTTGGGAAAGGAGATTCATAATTAATGTAATATTCATTCATATAGAGATTCATTGTGTATTCATCATGACACTTAGAAAATATTCATTGTGTCCAACATTTTGAGTGGAATTGGGATCAAGAGGTCTTGGAGGAGTAAGCTTGTAGCAACATTGGAGAAGAAGGCTTGGATCAACATCATCTATCAAGGAAGAAGTACATTTTGAGAAAGATAAGTACATCATGTCTACAATACTTAAATCTTCTTGTGTAATTTACTCTTTTTGTCAAAATCATGAGTAGCTAAACTCCTAGTGTTTGAATGTAATGAACTCTAGAATGGATTTGTGATTATGGTTTGTATGTTTTTAATAGAATTCTCATGTCTTGTTTGATTTACTTATATCATGTTTACTTCATTCAAGTTAATATTTCCGGTATATTAATTTGATATCTATTCCTCATCGGTGTCGAGAGATTTATGGTGGGAAAGAACCTATATTAGTGAAAAGAGTTGCATGCAATCCTAGATATAGGGCGACATAAATCTTTTGGATTAGGGTCAAACCTAATATGGGAATTCATAAATCGTTATAATGCAATTTTGGGGTTTTAACTAGAAAGAGATTTCATTAATCAACTTGAGATTAGGAGTTTTTCGCCTTGAGAAAGGGTTTAACTTAAATCGGGAATTTCTACGGTCCACATAACATGAGATTTTATTAAAAGATGTTGGTTTTTGCTTAGGGCTTGTGGGTGTATTTTTATCTTGTTGAATCATAAAAACATTCTAGAGGATTTACATTCAACACATTTCTATCTCTTGATTTCTCATTCTACAATCTACTTTTATTTGATTTATTGTAAGTTGCAATTATCTTAAATTCTCTATTTTTCATTTTCCATTTTAACAAACAAAACTCTGAAAATTGCTAGATTAGATAACAAAAAGCGGTAATTATTAGTACTTACAATCCTCGTGGGAATGACATTCGGTACTCAATAATCTATACTACAAAACGATAGATGCACTTGCCTAAGGTTTTCTAGAGTAGCTTTTGAGCCATCAGTAGCTTTTATACAACAGTTAATTGAAATCTTTTTTAATCCAAAAAAGACACTTATAAGTTTAGTCAATAGAGAGTTTTTTTCCGATTACAAGTCTAATGAAATCTTTCAACTAACAAGAATACTAATAAACTCAAACACACACACACACACGTTATATCATTGTAAGTTTATTACATAGATCTTTATCTATCACCAATTTTCTAGATAATATTTTATTCATTCGATTTGTCAAATTATAATGAAAGAAAATTGAATAAAAACAAAAATTGAACCAAAAATAAGTAATATGTATCTCATTTTATATCTTTTATTATCAAGATTAAGAGAAAATAATAGTAATAAATTAAAGAAATTGTCGGAATTCTTTATATGATTATATGGATGAAAGAGAAATAAATAGTATAATTGAGCATTGGGAAGTGTGAGAGAAACATGAGATAATTTTGAAAATAAATGGGATTTTTTTTATTTCTTCCATAATCAATCACGCATTGTACAAATTATTCACTTTTGAGAAGATTTTACAACCATTTTCTCTTCATCCTTAAAGTAGACTTGTAGGTTTATATTGGATTTTTTGGATTCTGGTTGAATCATTTATATGAACTTGAACCCCTCAATGATTATATAGAATAGCCTATTCAACATCCCTAATTCAATCATTTCTCACCCGAGATAAGTGACCCAAACTCCTGGGCTCCACAATGATTTATACTGGTATAATTATGTTATTGGGGGAACAAAATTCTATATCAGTTGAGAAGAAAGGTTAATTTTGCACCAATTCTTGTAATTATATCTATTTAGTTTCTTCCATCGTCCGCAACAAATTGAAAAACAAAAAAGCCCTCCCTGCTAAAAGATTGTCAAGTTTACTCGGGCGAAAATAATTCAACAGAATCCAACTTAGATGATGAACAAAAATGCATCAGCTGCCAATCAGAAATCACTCTTTACCCAAAACACATCCTAATCTTATTAAACACAGGATTGTTTACTTGTTTAGTGGGACATGAGATTAAAAATCCAGTTGTAACACCATTTCAATCATAAATGTCATGCAAGTATATTATGATTTATGAATGTTGACGAGTGATTGATCTACCTCATCCTCGTGCTTGTGTTAAACACAAGCAATAGGTAACGCGTAAAGAAAAAGAATGATATAAATAACTGCCAGAAAACAAATTGTACCAATTTATTGTTTCTATCTGGAACAAAATAGAATGAGAATAAAAAGGTATATATCACTTATCTTACCAAACAAAATCTTGAGGAAAGAAGACTGAATAGGCGACAAGGGAAGGGTCAATATTTATCATTCCTGTACTCAATATTTGTTTAAGTTTCTTCTAACTGTGCTAAGTTTCTCAACATATAATCAGTAAGTTGTATTCGGCATCTTCACCAGCACTTAGACTTTGTGCCTCTCTTGGGGTATTAGCAACTCCTCATAATCATCAACCGAAACCTATTGAAATTAGTAGAGTAATATATCAACCACCAATTAGTACTGTTAGATTATTAAATATTAAAGGGATAATTACAAAAACACCCTGAGGTTTGGTTAAGTATAAAAAAACCAGACATGTTTCAAAATTACAAAAAACCACTTCAGGTTTCTTTTTGTCTTAAATTTAAGGGGTAACTATAATATTTTTGTAAATGCCAGGGGTTTTTTGAAATGTTTTTAAAATCACCGGGAAAAATAACACGGAATCAAACCTCAAGGGATTTTTGTAATTTTCAAAGAACGCTGGGTTTTTTTGTAATTAGCCCAAACCTTAGGATTGTTTTTGTAATTATCCCAATATTAAATGACTAAGTAAACTGGCCTAAGGATTGTTTTTGTAATTATCCCAATATTAAATGACTAAGTAAACTGGCCTACCTCATATCTGGCGCCACCATAGCTATACTCCACATGCAACTGCTTAGTTTCTCCAGGACAAGGATCACAAAAGCCCATTATTCCAGATTTTTCACACCTTCATGTAGCTGCACAAATATGTACCCAAAAAAATTACTATATATGTTCAAAACATAGAGTCCTGAACTAAAGAGCACATATGACAAGTGAGACGGCTGTCTAGTTGGTATACAAAGTAGAAATCATTTCACATAATAAGAAATAGATCCCAACGATCATGGAAACAATTAGGAAAAAGAAAATAACGAATCTATACATGCAAAGCTTTCTTCTTTCTTCTTCTTCTTCTTCTTCATTATTTTTCATTTGTGACCATTGAAATGCAAAATATGCTCAAAAATATATTTATAAGAAACAAACCTTGAGTTGCCCAGAATCATTAACAAGAAAATTTAGAGGTACTGTGACATCCATGATCTGTGATGCCACTTCATCTTCTGTTTCTTCAGAATTTTTTCTGTTCAACAGAGCTTTGCGATTTCCGTAAACTGCCTTAAGAATAACCAATCCACCCGTTTCTAGTTGCTTATTTCTTTTCCTATTGGCAACATTCTCTAATAGCTGTTGAGCTTTTTTAGCTGCAGCCCTTGCCTCTCGAACCTGAGAAAAAAACATAGAAGTTTCCAAACATTGGGGATTTTGAGTGGAAGGAAGATGCAGGCGCCTTTTCTTTAGGTCTAAAAGAGGAGTTATTTGACAGATATATGAATTCTCATCAAAAGAGAAGCAACAAAATAGCATAAAAACATGACTGCTTCAATAGCATTAAATTTTTAAGATGCTCCACCAAGTTATATAAATCTATCATCCGAGGCATCATAAAATTACACCAGGTTCTGTCACGTGCTACAGTGCAAAAAATTACCACAAATACACCGTCCAAGTCCACTAGCGACAAAAATACAATACCAAATTCAGTCTTCCACAGTTATGGTGTACCAAACTTATATGATCTTTAAACTCTAGTAAACAGAATCCAGGAAACGCTATGAAATTTGACCACACAAATAAAACTGAAAGAGCAACCAAGACAATTTGCAAGCAGTCATGCATCAGATACCGAAGACGAAAGGGAAAAAAATTAAGATCATTTGACAATTTTGACCAAGGAAAAAGTGGTTGCCCTAAATGGTTGTAGTAAGATAATAACAAAAGATGAAGTTTCTTCCAAATTTCATCAAGGATCCGTGGTGCAAAACAATCAGTTTAAGTATCTCCATGTGTGACCATAACTTAAAGTCATGATTTCTATTTCAATGAAATTGGCCAAGGAAAATGCAACTTGGTGGTTCAATAAAACGATACCTGCATATCCTCCAGTAATATTCAGACTTCACGCCATTCATTTCCTGGCTGACCTTTAATCAGCTTAACTGCTTACCTTGTGTTGTCTCAAAAAGTCAATTTAAGACTTCAACAATTTTATTTTTTAAATGTTTTTAACATGTGTTAGTAGGGGTGGCAACGGGGTTCCAAACTCGGTTACTCCACGGTTCGGTTCGGTTGTTTGTTTATCTTTAGATACTTTGATTTTTTTAAGATGGTTTATCAATTTCGATTTACCAAAAAATGGGAAAAGAAAGAAAAAGGATTGGACTCAATATTCAATTGAGTTTTGTACTTAATATTAATAATAATATTAAATTGTCTGTATATACTATTAGAGGATAGAGGAATCAAAGTTCACGTGGTTAAACACAACATTTGGTTTAAAACGTCTATGTGGTTACGAATATAAAACGTTATAATAAACATTTAGCATTTCTTCTAGCATATTTTACCAAATAAAAATAGAAAACATTGGTTTTAGAGGGGTTTGGCTGAGCTTATAAGCTATTAAAAACAGCTTATAGGATGTTTAAGAGCTTAGAAGCTCTTAAAATGTGTTTGGTAATCTTTTTCTAAAAGAGCTTATAAGCTCTTTTTCCACCCCAACTTTTTTAAAAGAGCTTATAAGCTCCTTATTTTAAACATTCAAAAGATAAAAATATACTTAATAATTTTATAAGATATAACAACACTTATAAGCTCAACTATCTTATTTTATCCAAACACTCGACATCTTATTTTTAAAATAAGATCTAACATCTTAAAAGCTCCTAAAACAGACTTATCGGATGTAGGAGCTTATAAGATATTTTAAATAAGCTTAGCAAAACACCCTCTTAACCTCGAAACCGACGGTTCAACATACGGTTCTAACCAACGGTTAAAACAGCCGGTTCCACGGTTTTTGAGACTAAGGAACAGGAACCAAAACCGGCTTACACACTTCCGGTTCGGTTCGGTTCGGTTTCGATTCCATTTGGCCACCCCTATGTGTTAGTTCATGGTCAATCCAATGAAGTTTTCAACTAAAAAAGTGCAGATTTTTTTTGTTATTTTTCCATTTTTTTAAGGATGCCCCGCATAGTGGGATTAAGGCTTAGTTTGTTGTTGTTATTTTCATTTTTTTAAGGATGGGGGTTGGAGAAGGGTGTGTCTGTGGACACTGTTATTGGTAATCCATTTTGTTATCATCTGCACACTCCTTTATGCACGTTTGAGAAAGGAAGTCGAGTATAAAGCTGACTGCTGATACCAACAGAGCACTATACGGTAGCATATAAAAAATCTGAAAAAGGTAAATTTTTGAAGATGATGTACAACAGTAACACATTCTATGGAATAATGACGATAAAATAGTTTCACTTTATAATTCCTAATTTCCTCACAGTAAGTATCTAGATATAACATGAAAACTGATAAATCAAAAGAGAATGTCTGCAAGAAGGAAAATATGACTTCATATTGATAATAACTAATAATTAACTGCACGATCTTAACAAGATTAGAAAGATAAAACTTAAAAGAGAATTTTTGTAGGAATAACACACCCACCCATGGAAGATCATGCAAACAACCTTTTGCATAACAATTTCAATACAGGAAAGCCAGCATACTGCTACAAAATTTAAAATTTACTCTTTGCATTCTAAGGAGAAACCAAACAATTTAATAGAACATAAAAATCAGAGGGCAGTTACGCTAAAGCACCATAGATATCAACAAATGGAAAATAACACTAAAATTAAAGTACCTGGCTTTGGGTCTTTTCAATGTTCTCCAAAGACTTTTGCTTTTCCCGTCTAAGATAATAAGGTTTGAAAACGAAGTTCTGAAAGTACAGAAAATGGATGGACAAGCAATAAAAAAACTAGCTTTATTGTTTAACCAGTAAAAAAGAGTTAACAACTCATGAACAAGTCAATCACTATTAACTTACACCAAAACAAAAGGAAAAGCAAATTAAAGAAGCAGCTAGTATCAACTAATGATCGTCATAATACTCCAAGGTCAGCATCAGTGTGCAAGAGCAAGATAAAAGCATCTTCACAACAGAGACATCAACTTAGCCAGATGATCTTTCTCAATATGGATCATGCACAAGTCCAAAGTTCTTGTGCTAATTCTTATGTCTCTGGATTAAAAAAATCCAATTGCAGAAGGCATGACATAATGGCAAAGACAGCACGCTGTAATGAGCTTCTTATTAAATAAAATACATTTCTAAAGCCATATTTTAGTTAGGATTATGTAATAATTAGTACAGGGTACATTTTCTAACATTAGCAGATGTGAAAAGTGGAAGAACACCGAAGTGTCGTTATCGTCCGCATGCCAGTTACAACATATACTTGAATATTGCAAACACGAATTCAAACATGGGAATATCAACTAAACCATTTGCACAGAGATCTAGCATGTTTAAACAAGGATCTAGTTTGAACATTGCATTCAATAGCCAATATAACTTAATAAATAGAGGGAAATGCGCAAAAGTTATAGTTTAAGTCCAGTCTCCACTGATAAATCATTTCACAGATTGGAAACCAAACCTTGAGTGTAAAATAAAGCGATACTGGAATAATGAATGCTCCGGTTGCAAAAACTGGATTCAGATTATGAGACAACAATATCTGCATGTAATAGCAAAATATAAGTGTATCAATATATACTATATAGAAAGGATTCTGAAGAATAAAACAGAATTTTAGCTCACATTGTTCTCCACATGCTTCTTAGAGAATTATTATATAATGCATGTTCACAGTTCAAGTAGGAATATAAGTGAAATTAGATATATTGATCTGATAGAAGGAATAAAAGCCCATTACACTCTGATGCAAAATTTACTGAAATCTCCGGAACTTTTGTGGTACATCAGTTACTGCAGTCAATTGTACTCAATGAGGTAGTCAAGCAGTTGCATTGGGAAATTGAGTCACTGCAGTTGGTGTAGAAGAATTAATGGTTGTCTAGGGAAACAAAAGTCAAACAAATAGTAATTATGTCTAGGAAACAGGACTTAAAACTAGCATAAATTACAAAGTGTCAATCTTCTAGTCAGTCAAGTAAAATTTTCAAATTTGAGTCTTATCCATCAACGTTTTCTATTTTGTCTTGACATTGATTTCACCATAAGAAGTCATGGTTTGGACAGCCTTTGGAGGATACTATGTCCCAAGTTATTCAACTACATCATCCCTACTAATCTGGATTTGCTACAAGTGGTATTCGGACCCTGCCAAGACCTGTAGTTACTCTACAGTAATGGCTGGACAAGGCGACAATGGAGCAGCAGCAGCAGCAGCAGCAGCAGCAGGATGATCACTAGTAAAAATTTCAAAATCTGCAAGAACAAATAAACCATTTGTGCTCTGGATTGGGGTTGGCTGGTCTGTTGGGTGTTACCCATCCTCTTGAAGTAGAATAAAAGAAAATAAGGTGAAGTTGGTGGCTATCAAGTTGAAGGGCTATGATTCTTGGTGGCAACAAGTTCAAATATCAAGAGTTCAATCACGAAAAGACAAGGTTCATAGCTTGCCCGAGATACAAAGGATGACTTGAAGCCAATTTCTTCCATTAAATTATGAAAGTATTCTTTTAAGCGGGAACATGCACTTTTGTGATTACACAAATGATTTCTACAGAATGAAAACACAACTCCAGCTTGTAGAGACTGAAGCGCAGGTGGTTCATTGCTATTTGATGGGCTTGCGAATGAATATTAGGAAATTTGTGAAGCTGCAACCTTGCCGGACATCACCTAGTGCTGTTCAACTTGTATTGAGGTGGAAAGCCAACAAAAAAAGCCTAAACACTATCAAGTTACACTAGGGAAAGAGCAGTACCATTAATGTTGATCAAAATCAATGAAGCAGTGGACCAAAGCCATCAAATGCCCCACGTACTACACAAAGATTGGTTAGGCCAATAATTCACAAGGTTGTGTTCAATGTAGAAGACAGATGCTAGAGGAAATATCGTGGGGAAAATAGCAATTCATCTCAAATTGTTGGCCACAATGTAATTTGCTAACAATGCGGTAGAGAGGGTCACAAATCATCAGATTGCAAAAAACTAATAGCAACTTGATGGTTGATGGAGAAAATCGAGAATCTACCAATCTAGAAGAAGAAAGCTTTTTGGAATTTGATGAAGATGGAGTCACTTATGAAGACCAACGGAGGCAAAGAAAGCTTGTTGAAACTTGACCAAAATGAAGCCACTTGTGGAGAACCAAAACCTTCCTAATTTGGAAGTTTTACGTGCCATGTTAACTCCTAAGCAGGGGAAGGATATTGGAAGCACAACATTTTCTGAACCAAGTTGACTACACATAAGCGACGTTGCAGAGTTGATGGAAGAAGCTGTTCAAGGTTTCTCAGGAAATGGTGAGAAAACTGAATCTTAAAGTTCAATCACACTCAAAGCCCTACCGCACGGTTCAAGAAAGGAGGCGAAAGGTGACAAATCAATGTCATGTTCCTATTTTTCTATTGAAAAATCTTACTCGACAAAGTTATATGTGCGTGGTAAATATGGAGGCATTTCATTTATTAGTGCGAAGGCCGTGGCAATTTGATTATAACACACTACATCATTGGAAAGGAATGTTTATGCCTTCTATGAGGATGAGTTGAAGTAGTACTTGCTTCAATGACGAACTACAAGAATGATGCAGATAAACAGCAGCGCAGTCAAAACTTGATGGAGGGATGGTGATGGTTTATTTGCAAAAGGAAAGTAATCAGACTGGGGCTTAGTGCAGAAAGAACAAGATTGGGCCATATAAGGAGGATTGGCAAAACACACCAATGAAATCGACCTGCCTCAATACTTGGTCATCGAACGAGCATTTAATGTTTCAGACTTATAAGTCTAATTGGAGGTGAAGGAATTACATTCGAGGTCAAGTTTTGCTCAAGGAGGATATATTAAAGCAGAACATTCTAAGATGTCCAGAGTTTTGTGGCAGTGGTACATAAGTTATTGCAGTCAATTGTAGTGAAAGAGGTGGTCAAGTGGTTGTATTGGAAAGTTGAGTCATTGCAGTTGTTCTAGATGAATTAATGTTGTCTAGGAAAAAGGAGACAAAATTAATAAGGATAAATGTCTAGGAAAAAGGACTTGAAAAACTAGTATAGTTTTAGTCAAATTTGTAATTAAGTAAAAGTTTCAGATTTGAGTCATATCAAAAGAAAGTTCTTCATTTTGGTATCCATGATTTTTATAAGAAATCTCGGCTCTGATGGTGTTTGGATTATTTATTCCCCATATTACTCAACTACAGCATCCCTACTAATCTGTTTTTGTCTCACACTCTGAGATCAAAATATAACAGAAATCCCACATTTCTGCTCAGTATTAGGGCCCATATAGTTTTGTCGTATGTCGATTTCTTTCTTCAATAGGTCTAACAAGAAATTCCTTTTTGGCTAAGATAAAAATAGTGCGTGCTTCTTTAATTTTTTTTTCAGTACCTTGAATTCCTCTCTTTGTGCTGTCATTACTGATTTCGTTAGTCCTTTGCTAGAAAGGATTGAACATGTCTAACAGACTAATATAAAGTGAGGGAGCAGACAAACTTAGTTAGCAACCAACAGAAATGGATCCTGAACCAAGATCGATTGCAAGAAGTTTATCTCAACAGTGAAACAAATTCGATAACAAGATAGTAATTCGAGTCATTATTAGGACCCATACAACGTGTTTGAGAATGCACTTACAGGAACAACCAACTTTTGCCCTCCACGATGCAATTCAAATTTCCAAATCAGTCCCTATAAATGACGAAGTAAAGGGTGAGTGAGAACACAAAAGTTGCTCAAAACAATTCAAATTGACACAGGGCCAGAAACGAAAAATTGGAAAATAGAATGCAATTTGAAGGATGTCAACACAACTATACAAGGATATAACAACATTTCAGTCGCCAAGCACTCCTGCATGCTTTTCTAACATCTTTCAAGTCGAAATTTCCTAGAGTTGATCAAACAGTAATTTTAGAAACTGGTGACAATTTGAAGGCCCTCATATTACAAGGATAAAGAAAATTTTAGTGACCAAAGTTCCTGCATACTTTTCTGATATCTTTCGGGTCAAATCTCCATAGAGTTGGTCACACTTTTTTTAGAAACTGACTACTATGGACAACATTTAGAATAAAAGAACAATACAATCTTCACTGAAGTTTTTGTACGCTATATTTGGTATGCGTACCTGAATTCCAATGGAATATAACATCCGAACGGTGCTGAATTTAGATATCTTTCTTCCACCCCCAATTTCAAGTGCAAGTGCACCACTGAGAAGAATATAAAGCATGTCACCAGTCTGATCTACAACAGTGTAAACAATTGAACACTTGCCACTTTTTGAGTATTGCAATATTAATATTAGGGACAGGCTGTCTAATAACCATCTGATACAGCATCCTCGTATTACATAACAATGAAAGACGCCTTTCATCTTTAAAATATGTAACTACTAACAATACTCAGCAGCAGGGACTAGCTAACTAATAATCATATTGTATATCATCCTTTTATTACATAAAAACAAAGCCGCCTTTCATTCTGAAAATATGTAGTAACTAACTAAAAATATGAAGGATTTGGATTCCACGCCATAGCATTAATCCTGAAAGACTGCAAATATATTATCCATGTAGAGTGGTCAATTAATCCAAAAAATAATTAATTCTTACACATATAAGTGAGGTGATTAAATGCATTTATTGACACAAGCAATGATGCATACACTTTAGTGTATGTTGCTCAATACATGCAACACAACAAATGCACAATTTGTCTGGAAAAAGATGGAGACAGATTACAAAAGACACACCTTCCAACGGTGCCAGCAATGCGTCCATGTGATTTAGAGGAAAAGCAATGAGTGTAGTGAGCAGTTGCGCCAAATGAGCTGGTGCCAATCTACAATAGGGAGAGCAGGGACAATGAGATGGTACCACAATTAGAATGGAACACATATCTGTTGACTTTGATAATGATGCTATACAAGATAGGACTCAAACAAATATACGCAGGGGCAGGATCCAGGATCATAAATAGTTTTGAAGCACAATGCACCCAAATGATAAAACAATTTTGAAGTAAAATTTCTCACAAGCAGAAAGACAAAGCACCACCACCTGATCATAGACAACTTAATCAGCAAGCAATTTCATGAGAACGAAGTGACTTGCCTTTCAGATAAAAGATTACAGAAACTCAAGTAAATGGTCAGTGGGTTCCCTCGTGACAAAACAATTTTATCAATCACAGATAGAAACAAATGCCCATATCCGTAAGCAGTTGAAATCATGTCGTTTTAAACTCATATTCCTAGAAAATCAGAACTTTTCGGTTATTTGCATCCACCTCCAGTAAGATTTTGGCTTTTGGCATCCACCTGCCCTGAGGTTTTGATCTTTAGCAAAGACCTCGCATCTAGTACTTTTTGTCAAAGATTCCAAAAGGAACTTGCACTAAAGGACCAAAAGCCCCAAACCTAATTTACAGGAAATATAATCCATCATTTTGAAACAATAACTAATCGTTTTTAAAATGCATATATAAAAACTGGGAACAAATTTGAACACGAAGTATGATAAAGTATATAGTCTTAAAAAAGAAATGAGAGACCACAAAATTTCAATTTAAAGCCATCTTCAATAATATAAAGAGTATGCATTGATTTCATGTAGTCTCCAGAAACCAAATTTTATTAGACAAAATCAGATTTTAGCTTCTTCAACAACAAAGTAGAATATACTAATGTTAATATGAGAATGAATGCATACTAATTTTATTTATTTAAGTCATGTTTGAACCATATCTATAAAGAAAAGAGTATAAATTAACTTTTATATGTGTAAATAATTATATTGTTCAGAAACATAGAGTGACGGGTTAAAATGCATTTCCCTAGAAAAAAAGACGTGAGGCAAAATTTTAAATTATGAAATTCAATAATATATAAAATACATAATATTATTTATCTATGAAAAATAATATTACTATATCTATGAAAAATAATGTTTTTAAAAATAACTCATTTTGATTTTCAGTATTTATAATATTGGAACATAAAATATAGCCTTCGAAATTAAACACTGGTCTCTCAAATCATTTGAAAAAGTTTGCATATGAAAACTATGAATCAATTATAATTATATGAAATTCATGATTATTATTTCTTATGTATAAAAATCAATTTATACCCTACTTAAAATTTTAAATTTGGTTTACCTCATCTTTCTTTGGAAAAATTAAGAGTTATGAGAAATAACAACCAACTAGTGTTTAGAATGCTATGCCTAACACACCGATAGGGGTATAGTGGTTGTTGACCGAGTAATGCTACGGAAGGTTTTGCTAAGGATTTACAGTTCAAGAGGTGGATGCCAAAACTTAAAAACTGTAGGAGGTGAACACAAATAAGTAGCAACTTTTCTATGGACAAAGAGATATGCATTACCAAAAGAAAGCTACCTTAATCTCTCCTGAAGCAGACATTTTTTGCTCTTTCTTTCTCCAGCCAACACCTATTGAGGATTCTGGACCTAAAGAAAGTTGTATCTGTGAGGTAAAAAACAGCAGAAATTCATTAAAAGACAGAGAGAAAGAGACATTATACATACTTGACTCAAATCGTTAATCCATATCGTATGGAGTTGGCCCACAAAAACTATAGAAAAACAATGAGGACTCTAACTATACAATCTAGGGATAATTACAGCAACTACCCTGAAGTTTAGCCTAATTATAAAAAATCCCAGTTATCTTTCAAAATTACAAATACCCCCTTCAAGTTTGTATTTACCTAACAAATACTCCCCTCTTGAGGATGCATTGAGGATGCAATGTGAGAAACAAATGTCAAGGGGCATTTGTTTCGGTAGTTTTGTTATTAACCCTACAATCTATTATCTTGCATCTGCTTAATAACATGTTCAAGAAAGCTTACAAATGTAGAAGCTACGACATATTGGTCATCACATAAGCAGGAAAGAACAAATTTCTTGCAGGCAAAAGCTTACATTTCCATTTGTTGTCTCTGAAAGTTGACGGCTCCAGGTGTTTGAAAGATTAATCGAGCCATCTCTCAAAGACATGGTAATGCCCATTATTGCAGTAGAGTGAACCGACAATTGGCTGAAAGCAGAATACAAAAACAACTGTAAGGCGTCAAAGTTGATTGGAGAAAAATAAATTTTGACAAAGACCAAGATCCTACCGAGAGGTTTGCATTCCTATTAATGACTGCAAACCAATAGAGCCCATGAATTCTACAGAAGAAACTGGAGATATATGATGCCTAAGGATTGCAGTTGCTGCACCGCCACCAGAATTTGCATTAACGGCCAAATTCCCACCAATAGCAAGAGAAGTGCGCTTTGATATTTGAGATTGAACTTCACTGGCCATAGCCATCCTGACATTTAGCATGAACATTAGCAAAAAGGTGGGAGCAAGGGGAAAATTGTTGTAATTACTCTGCTTGCCATGTAAAGCCACTCTCATGTTGTCACCCACAACCAACATAATGTCAAACATGAGACAGATTTCATGAATATTCAAAATTCGATAAATAAATGGACAGAAAATGCTGTAACTTCTCAAGATTTTGGATATAGAAACAAAATAAGCTAAGACTACAAGTTTTGGAAAACAGGAAAAGGCAGCAAAAGTGAGACTAGCACATCCAAATCTTTGGCAGACTAAGCACTCAGCGAAATCAACCACTCACTCATATGAGCAATTTACAGAGTGTTTTCGTCAGTCATGGAGGCACAGACATTTATATGGTGAAAATCTTGTGCCACTGCATGAAGTGCCTTGTTATCTGTATATTCAACCTTTCATGCATGGTATTGGTATCCACCACAAAACATCATGTTAAATCAAATTGAGAGTCTGAAAGGACTTAGTGAAGGACGGTCATACCCTCTCATAATGCCATCGCCATCTACAAAATCAGGCCATGACAAAGTTGCCAAAATTGAACCAGAAGGTCGGATATGTGCTGAGACCTTTTCTTGCTCTCTCTGACGCCGCATTCTCTCAAGTTCTTCCTTGATCTCTTCAACTTTGTTCAGTTTAGGTCCAAGCTCCAGACCAGAAGTTAGTCCCTCCATACCGTAGATATCATATATTATCCTTTTATTTTCATCTGTTAAAATCTCATAAGCTTCACATACTCGTTGAAAGTTCTCTGTTGCAATTTCCTTCATCTGAACAAAGTTAAACGGGATATTATGTGTTGAACAACTCAACAATGCAAAAATGCCTTAAACAGCCCTCATAATGCAAAGTGTAAATAAATGAAAGAAGAGTCTGTGAAACATTGAGCAACTCTCCATTTTACTATTTTTTGAAAGGTTAAACTTGGTATAACAAATCAAGAAATAATGTTCTGTGTCTGGTGTGGTAATCAGTGAACAAGACGAGATCAGCATTCCTGGACATCGTGAATTCCTTCAGGTGGTTTAGGACATGATCAATAAGGACATAGATGTGTGCCTAAACATGGTGAGGCATGGAACTAGGAGACTTTGTGCATCTCCCAGAACTCATAGAAACACAAGAACAAGCTTCCTCGCCTCTGAATAACTAAAACACATTTAATACTCTAACATGGATACAGTTAAAAGTGCAACAACTATCATCAAAGTGCATCTGCTTAGTTTCAAAAATTTATTGCCTTCCATCGCTGATGTATAAAGGTTAAAACTCCACGCGCGTGCGGGGGGGGGGGTGGGGGTGGGGGGCGAGTTTTTCCCAATTTAAAAAAATTAGAATTCCAAGCTCCTGAAATCATGACAATTCTATGATGAGAAAGATCCATAAATCAATTGACATACAAGAGAGGAGCTTGATATCCTAAACTTTTTCCCAATGCTTTGTACATTCGCATATTGAATCAAACGAAAAGTTTCAGAATATGAACTTATGGTTTCTTATGCTTGGAATGTGTGGGTTCTCGTACAAAATAATAACACGACTATCAAATTAGAGAGCTGAAATTGTAGAAACATGTCCAACAGAAGAAGAAAATGTTCTACCAACGGAAGAAAATGTTTTATCATCACATGGACTAAGGCAAATGATCACACGATTTCCATCAATACTTTATAAATTGAACAAAAGAATTATTTTAACTTTTTCTACTTTCTCCAAGGATGACACCAAGCATATATGTCAGGTTAATCTTAACGACTATCGATTAAGCTCTGAAACTAGTGGATTTAATGAAATTGATTTACAATTGCTAAATGTTTCTGAAATATGCTATTAATTTGCTGAAATAAAGCAATTGCATTGTAAATTAATGATGCGACTAATTAAAGGTTCTTGTAAGGAAATGCTAAAATTAACCAAATTCGTCTTTTTGATTCATACTATTTTTTATTAGTAACATATTTTGGAAACATGCATTTATCACCTCAGCTCGATAATGGGCGCACCCCTTCTTGGGCCTTGGCCCCGTGATATTTTTGCTCCTTGAGCATTTACAAACTATAATTGCCTTACTAAAACAAAACTTAATAATAACGATAATCTGAACCAAATGGCGATCCAACGGTCTTAATCTGGCCTTGACGCTAAAGTGGAATATTTCAAAACTACAGCCAGCAAAACAACTTAATTTAAGTTCGTGACAAACATCAATAAACTCCACCATAGTGCTTAATTATAAAGATCATCTATATATCAACCTCAAGTAGATGCAGCATTAATTAATATAATAAAAATAGGATACTGATTCATACCCTCAACCCTCACAAAAAAAAAAAAAAGGACAAAACACGAAAATGAAAGGAAAAATACCAAACACAACATATATTTCACATTTAAATTATTAAGTTGTAACTGAAATAATAAAATGTGGGAGAAAACAAAACCCACAATAAAAACATACATTTCAGACATCAAAACTAGTGAACTATATAACAAAACAGTTGAAAATTAGGAGAACCAAAAAAAAAAAAAAAAAAAAAAGGACTCAATCAAAAACATAAGTTTCATACAACAGAATCACTGAAGCATAACAAAGAAATCGAAATTCGCGAGAGAAACTATTAAAAAAGATCAAGATTAAAAAATTGTACTTGGGGAGATTGGTATTTATCAGGATGATAAACTTGTGCCCATTGGCGATAAGCCCTTCTAATTTCTTCATCAGATGCTTCCGGCGATATGTGAAGTAAAGCGTAGAGTTCTCTGTTATTGGGTTCTCCATTTTTTCATTCATTTGCTCAGTGGCTGCTGATTGAATTGAAGAAGGGGTTTAGGGGTTTTAGCGAAAAAGAGAAGCAAAAAAGTCAAGTAAAAAGTCTATGGATTTTCCATCAATTTTCTTGTTTATGAGGAGTGAGACTGAGGGGAACCGATGATTCGTCGTGGGAAAAACGCAGTTCGCTTACCTTTCGTGGGCGTTACACGTGAGGTAATTCATACGGGCCCACATAGGGTTCTAACACTTTTTTAATTATTTTTTTATGTTGCCTCCTAAACCATACGATTTTATATGAATAATGAATTAGTTATATGAACTTTAATTAGATGATGTTGCACTTTGTTATATGAACGTTTTGCGATTTACACTTTTCTACCTGAATTTTGTGCTATTTTTATTTGGCACACCTCAATTTTAAAATAAATAAATGGTGGTTATATATTTATTTGGAATTGGCAAAGTGAAAATCGCAAAGCATTCAAATGGCAAAATACAACAACATCCAACAGGTTTGATGTGAAAAATAATTTTTCCTTCACTATTCCACCCTCCAGAGGTATTGTGAACCCCTCCCCTTAGTTCAGGAGGCAATTTGCAAAAGAATAAAGTGTGACTGAAAAAAGTGCTAGAACCCTATAGTTTAAGCTGGCTTTTACGTTTGTATTTCCAACATGTCAATCAAAGATGTGGATCTTGTAGGTTAACAACCGTCAAAAGTGGGGATGAAATCGATAAGCGATTAAATACGGAGGTTTGCGACTTGGGGCGGTCGACTTAATGTTCATTTTTATTTAGCTTGAAAACGTGCTTAGCGTGAAATGTTTTTTTCCAAAGTTATTGGAAACTCGAACTTGGACCTACTTACAGTCATAAATAAGAGTATTTATATGAGAAGATTCATTCTTTCTTTCTTGCATTGTAAACTTTAGTGGTTATAGGAGTAATGATTTTTGGTATGTAGGCTTATTCAGAGACGAATGTACTTGGGGTTAAAGGGGGGCACTAGACCCTCCTGAAATTTCCATGGTTATTTTGGTAATTTCTCCTCCAAACCTAGAAAAATTACAAAAAATAGGAAAATTGTTGTTCTTAAAAGTGTTGCCATATAGAAATATAGTTTTTAGTTCATTCATTCTTCTTTTTCCCTTCCCATTTGTGAATCATAAAGAGTCTTGATCAATTTTTTTTCTCTTTCTAAAATTTTTGAACAATCTTGCTTCCCCATAAACTTGAGCTATTGAATTATTATTTGTTTACTACATAAACAAATGAGAGAGGAGCTACTGAATGATTGGTAGTTTACTATGCGATCGGTGAGAGATGAGCTATTGAATGGTTGGTTGTTTACTACACAATCAAATCTCCAACTATTGAATGATTGTTTGGTAACATACTCGAAAAAGATATATATTTAATCTGAAATATTAGCAATGAAGCTACTAGGCAACAATTTCAAAATATGAATAATTGAAGAGAAATGTTATATTATATTGTATTATGTTATTTATTTTTAATATTAAGATGTAATTGAATTAATACGTAGATTGACTTATCACAATTGATACTTATTTATAGTTTTGTTTTTTTGAGTTGACGTATTGTATTTCATTTTTTTTATTAATATGAGTTGGGTCCCCCTGCACGAAATTTCTGGCTTCGTCACTGGGCTTATTGATTATCTAGATTTCAGGGTGTCAAGGACTATGTAATGATGGCATTGGGGCACGTGATAGGTTGCATGATGTCTTTTGCATAGCTAACCACCCTCAGGATGTGGAAATCTTCTTTATTAAGTTATGCAAGGCCGTCAGATTGAATTGATTCGCCTAACTAGTCGCGAGGTCAGATATGTTAAATGCGGAAGCTCTTGTGGTATATTAGTCTGGTTGGTTAACCAGCTCAGGCTACTCCATATTCAACTTTGCCTTTTAGTTAGACTGGTCGTGGGAGTTAGTCATATGTTCTTGGGGGTCACAGAACTGGTCGACTGGAACCCATTTGGTTGTTGTCTCGATTTTTAAAGCTCTAAGTGGGTTTCTTATCAATCGTGGATCTAGCTGGTTGATCCTAAGGATGGCAATAGGGGGTTTGACGGGTTTGACCAAACCCGGGACCCGCCGCGCGAAGAAAATTCTGGACCCGCGACCCGTCGGGTTGGACCCGATGAAATTTTTAATGTTGTCTGCTGCGTTTTTTAATTGCTGAAGAATTAGAATCATTGCCTCTTTATTGGGCTGAAGCTTTTAAATTTCATTCTAAGTCACTCTTTGTTGAGTTAAAATTCTAAATTAAATTTTTTATAATTATTTTCTCTAGTCATTTTGCTGTGAATTCATTTTTTTATAATTATTTTCGCAAGTCATTTTCTCAAGTCATTCTTTAATAAATCACTATTGCAAAGAAAATTAAAACTTAACTGTATGACTGAACAAAGACTGTCAATAGGTTATAGGCTAGATAAAAATTAATACAAAATTTTGACAATAAAAATTAATATAAAATTTTGACTATTAATTGTATACGAGGCGGGTCCGGGGCGGGTTCATAAGGACCCGTTTCCCGCTCCGGACCCGGCGGGTTTTCTTAAAATGGACCCAAGACCCGCCCCCGGACCCGTTTGACCGGGTTTGAACCCGTCCGAACATGGCGAGTTTAATGCGGAGCTGGGTTTTGACCCGCCCCATTGTCATCCCTAGTTGATCCACATCGGACGGGGCCCAACAGAGGGTATATTATTTTTTCTCCTATAATTTATTTTCTATAATTCACTTCATTAATGTTAAATTAAATTATTATCAAATTAATTTTTATATTAATTTATAAATTAATTAAGTAAATAAAAAAGAAATCATAAAATAGTTTCATTGATAATATATTTTATTCAAGTAAATCCTAGTTAAATTAATTTATTTTTTGTGGATAAAAAATTGAAAAAGAGATCATACATCTACATACATTTTTATCTTTTGTTTTTTTGAATTGAGATGACAAAGTGAAAATCGTAAAAAATTCAGATGAGAAATTAGAACATCCAATTGGTTAGAGATGAAAAATGATTTTTCCCTTACTATTCCATCCTCACGAGGTATTGTCAAAAAACTTAGTTCATGAGGCAATGCACAAAAAAAAAAAGTTTAGCTTGGAGGGTATATTATTTTTTTTCCTTTAAAAAAGTTCATACTCGTTTTTTCCCATCGTCGACCATATTACTTTCTAGGACAAAATGTAATAACACCCCCTTAACTTAGTCATATGTCTCATTTATCCCCTGAACAACGTAGCACTTAAATTGCGCTTACCTCAATTTTGATTTTATGTTATTTATTTAAATAGATTTTTTTACGAAAAACAATTAGTAACTTAAACTAGTTCAAATATTAAATATTTTAATAGTAGATGAGTATAACAAACATATAAAAATTATTAAATGTAGAAATTATTTTGATTATTTGAGTTCAATGCAAAAAATAACTTTCAAGTTTTTGAAACTCTTTCAAATAGTACGATTAAATATATTTTTGTATACTGAATATATATAAATATTTTTTAAATTATTGATAATTTATACTTCTAATATAGTGATATATATATATATATATAGTTTAGTAAGAGAGAAGAAATAATATATTTTTTTCAGTAATATTTAAATATTTTGAACAATCTTTGCTTAAATAACAAAATTTGGTGTCTAACATATTTTTTACGAGCATAAACTATCAATAATGCTCCTTGATACGAGCATAAAAATGTCAAATGAATGCTCCTTGATACGAGATTAAACTATCAATAAACCAAATACAAATCAAGACTCCTTGATACGAGTATAAACTATCTTCAAAGCCAAATTCTAATGAAGACTCATTGACACAAGTATAAATTGTTTATAATTTAATTTCAAGTGAAGAATCCTTAACACGAGTATAAGTTGTTTGCAAATCCAAATTCAAATTCAAGAAATCCCCGATAAAAGTATAAACTATCTATAAATCCAATTCAATAGAAGAACTCCTTGATAAGAGTATAAATTATCTACAAATCCAAATTCAAGTGAAGAGCTCATTGATACGAGCATAAACTATCGATGTGCTTCAAATTGATCTCAAGCGAAATGCTTTCATGATTCATTCACTCCAAGACATGTTGTCCGTGAACAAATCGCGAGTGACATTTTTAGACACCTAAATTTACTACCAAATATTGCCAAATGTCAAAATCTTTAATCTTGGCAATCAAGACAAGATCGTGCAAATAACGAAATAAATCAAGTTAGATAAAATCAAATCACAATCTTTTGATTATAGCAAGATATGCAAGACAAATCATGATTGATCAATCAAATTTCCTCGTTTTCCGGCAATTATGGCAAGACTTCCCATCCTACACCTATATATAAAGGTCCTCTTCATAATTCACACACACAAATCCTAGGGAAGAAGTTTAAGTAAGAGATGGAATTCTCTCAACTCAAGAAGTCCAAATCCAAGGAAGTCCAAGGTGTTCAAAGCGCAACTCAAGAAGTACATCGCGGATCCGACTCAAAGACAACATTTAATTCGAGATTAAGCTGTCAAACCCTCAAGCTAACGTTATTGAATATCAAATTCATCTTGGAGGAAGATCAAAGAGACAGTTCCACCAATAAGTTCTCATATCCAAGTCAAATATCATTGCATATTTCACGTTTGATTCGAGAATAAGCTTTCGAGCCCTCTAATTAACATTATTCAAATTCAAATTCAAGTTTGGAGAGATCAAACTGAAGAGTTCATCTCCAAAATCTCAAATTATTATATTCTTGAAGAGAAAAATTAGAGGATTCATAGAGATTGTAACTCACCTTTATTCCTTTTGATTCAATAAAAATATTATTTGTATTATTTTTGTGTTCATAAATTCTACGATATGAAATTTATGGTACAATATTTTTTAATAGAGCAAATTGTCCAATGTACCCATTATGGATAGGACAAAAACTTTTCTAATATGTAAGATAAAAAAACTATCTTTTCTACCAACTTCTGTGGTTCTTTTACTCAAATACCCTTGACACTTGAATGCAAAAGCAAAAATTAGGTGAATCATATTTCTCTCTCACATCAAAGTACATTCTATTTTTTTTTCTCTCTAACCCACTTCATCTACACAAAATAGCAACAAGAATTTTTGGTTCTCTAGACCAAGGAGAAAACAAGGTAACATATATATACACACACACACAATGTGTCATGTTATATGAATGAATTTAATTGTAACTAACAAAAACTGACAAACAATTAAAAACACATAAAAAATATACTTAAAGTATTTTTTAGCAACAAATAAGCCACGATATGCCACATTATATACTAGTATATATTGTCGCAAGATATGCCACAGTACGCCACGATATGCCACAATATACTAGTATATAATGTGGCACAATATGCCACGTTATACTAATATATAATGTGGCACGATATGCCACAATATACTAGTATATAATGTGGCACAATATGTCACGATATGCCACGATATACTAGTATATAATGTGGCACGATATGCCATTTATACTAATATAACGTGGCACGATATGCCACGTTATACTAATATATAATGTGGCACGATATGCCACGTTATCTATATATATATATATAATAAGAGACTATTTTTAGCATAGTAACTCTTACTTTTGTCGCCCTTTTTTCACTTCTAAAAACAAAAAAAAATTGTTTTTCGGATTTAACTAATAAAATGAGATTTTATTATATATGGTGGTCAACTTTCTTTAAATAAATCATTTTCTAAAGTTATATAAAAGATAGAGTTATATAAGTTTTCCAAATCTGTGTGTACTACATTTATTATTATATTTGTCATTTTCTTTTTATTTTAAACTTTAATATTTTTTCCATTTTACATCCATTTTTGACGTATAATATATCCAATTAATCATCTTTTTACAGTATTTAGTTTGACACCTATATTGCATATGTAAAATAAAAAAATAAACATAATAAGTAAAAGAAAATATATGATACATTTACTCATTATTTTATAATGAGCTTTAAAAATTATGCATTGAGCTCTGGACATCATTTGCATATTCATGTATTTTGACAATCAGAAATATGTATAGTTTATATTTGAGCTTATCTCATTTCTTCATAATTATATAGAATTGTATTTAAGTTGATTAAATTCAATCAATAAATATTTATTTAATTGAAGAAAATATTTCAAAATATGTATCCAAATATTATTTATATATATTATATTTATCCATACATAATGTTATAATTATATATATTCATGTAAGAAGAAACAATAAATTTATTTAATATAAATTTATATTCATAATAATGTATATAAAAAACTACTTCTTATATTTATTAACATATTTTTCATATTAATAGTTTTTTTAATATTTATCAACTTTGTATTTTGATATTCAACTTTTTAAAGTTGTACATATTGACTGTTACATATGAAGTTGTTTGTTTGATATTTTTATGATATGTGTACATATATAAAAATAGAATATTTTTTATTTTTTGAAATATTTTATTTCCCCCTAAAATTATGTTGCTAAATATGAAACAAGATTTTTGTTTAATTCTTTTAATAATTATAACAATTGTTTGACTTTTTAAACCCTAAAAAAATTGGAATTTGAAATGAGTTTATTGTTGATTGTATTGAAAATATAATATATTAATATTTAGCATTGGGAAATTGTATTTTTTTTAAAAAAAATTACTTTCTATTGATATTCATGTTTAATAAATAGATACAATTCACATTCACAAAAATTATTATCAACCAAATTTATTGTCTTTAAAGAGGTTTTTAATATAATAATTTATTTTTATATTGTTTAACTGTATGATTTATAATCAAATTAATTAAATTTATATTTTAATTATTAATTAAAATTCTGAAAAATTTGCAATCACTAATAATTATTTTTATACAAATACAATTTGTGCATCGTCCTCCCTAAAAAATACCAAATATGAGAACTCGAATAGATCACAATAAATAGAAAATCCAAATAGTACAATACAAATCTCCACAACTAAATTTCAAAAAAAAAAGTTGACTTAATAACATGAATAAATAATATACATTGTAAAATAGGCAAAAATGAAAAATATCTCCAAAAATACAAATACACAAACCTTAAAACATAAATACACGACTTAAATGTATTATTTATAATTATGAAGTATGATACCTTTTTTTTTTCTTTTTTGATTTCATCAATAAAAAAATTAAATAATATTTCATGCCTATTGTTTGATGCTATATCGTTAGTTAATATAATTCGGAGATATAATTTGTAGAATTATTAGAAAAATACACACGTCATAATACAAAATGGAGTCCTCATAAATATACACCGTGCATCGCACGGGTAAAAAACACTAGTAGTAATATAATGTGGCATGATATGCCACGAAGGGCCACATTTACTAGTATATAATGTGGCACAATATGCCACATTATACAGTATATAAAATGGCACGATATGCCACGATACGCCACATTATATTAATATAAGGTGGCACGATATGCCACGATATGTCATGTTATACTAGTATATAACGTGGTACGATATGCCACTATATAACGTGGCACAATATGCCATGTTATACTAGTATATAACGTGGCATGACATGCCACATTATATTATACTAGTGTATAATGTAGTACGATCATATGCCACAATATACTAGTATATAATGTGGCACGATATGCCACATTATATTAGTATATAATGTGGCACGATATGTCATATATAACTTGACACGACATGTTACGTTATACTAGAATATAACGTAAAGACGATATGCCACGATGTGCCATGTTATACTAGTATATAATATGGCACGATATGCCACGTTATAATGACACGATATGCCACGATATAATGTCATTTACAGTTAGTTAATTCAAATTTCAAATTCTTAAAGTTAAGGGGGGTCATTTTGGTAATATAGAGTATGAGATAGTTTTTAGAGTATGAGATAGTTTTTTAAATGTGTGGGTAGAAAAAAAGTTTTGCTATCTATAGTGTGTACTTTAAAAATTCTCCATTTAATATGCATGTTTAAGTTATTATAAAATATTTAATTTCGGTTACATTTGTCCATACCAGGTTCGTGAAATCCAATACTTACACGTATACATACGGGAATCTTGGAGTTGCAGAACATAAAGGGCCTGTTTGTTTATGTTTCCTTGGTCCATTTCCAGTTTTTGAAGTTGGAAATAGAATTTTGAGAATTTATTGGTTTTCGTGTGGAAATTGGAATTATGTTTGGATGAATGAATTGAAATCTGTTTTATGTAGGGTTGGAAATGAGATTGTGATTGGTTGATTAGTTTTGAAATATTATTTTATGTATATAATAATTGAAAAGTTGATGTGGTGGGATCTACTTTCAATATTTTAATTTAAATATATAATATTATATTAGTAAGATTTTAGGTGGTGGGTCCCATTATATAAATATAATTTAAAAATAGTAATATTTTAAGTAGATAGAGTTGATAGTGGTGAGTCCCACATGTATAATTGAGTTAAAATATGAGAATAGTGATTGATGGATGATGTAGGGTAGTGTATATGTTTGAGATGATGTTTTATGTGAAAAATAGAAAATGAAAATGATGATTTCCATTGGAAATTTTATGGACAAATTACAAATATAATTCTACTTTTATGAATAGTTGGAAAATGGAAAGACGCCCTTGGAAACATAAACAAACAAAGCCATAGTTTTTCATATATACTGTGTTACATCTATTTCATAGCCAAGTGATTGTTTCTTCAACAGATTAAAAATGAAATGAAAACAAAACACTTACCTGTTATTGACATTATTGCTTCTGAAAAGTCCAATTTTATGAAGCTGCCAGGAAATTTCCCTACCAATATGCCACCAATATAATTTTGTCTTGGTACTATATACTTTTAATTTGTATTCCAAGAAAAATCCACAATTTGTTTGTCCAAATTACATCGATATTAGATCAGCTTTGCCTTAACAAACATCAATCATATTTTTCCTGGAGGATTGCTTGAATGTGGCTTGATCATGTGATTATTTATTCCGACAAATTCTTTATCATTAAGTTTTGACTTTAATAATGATTGAGGATTCTCATGTCTCAAGTCTTGCTACGTGTTGTGTGAAGGATTAAAGTATTTAAATTGTAGTATTTGTGGCATAATTAAGGTAACATTCCTGGAGTACTACTATCAATGACACGTGGTTTGTATTAGTTATATCATTCAATAAAAATATTATTTTGATATGTCTTAAAAATAAAAAATTTCTTCAAAATAAATAAATAAATAAATAATGAATTTAATGAGAAAATGATTTTTAGGAACAGTGATAAAAGCAAATATTGTTCCTAAAATCCTTGTCTAAACACCATTAGCCCGTCTAGGCGCCGCCAAACTTTCCTCGTCCGCCTAAATTTTCATCCGATTAGGTTTTGCTTAACCCTAGAGTCTATCGTCTACCTAGTGTCTAGACTTTTTCGAACTAAAAGATAAAAAGTAGTTAGAGCCTAGAGGAACTTTGAGAGTAATAAAAACAAAATACTTTTGTAACAAATAAAATAGTCTTTTGTACACATTCTGAGAAATATTAGTCTTTTGTACATTTGAGCTCCAGTAAAACATGGCTTTGCCAATGGTGGCGCTCAGCCTCATCGCTGCCAGTCATGGAGGCGTCACTCCTCTTGTGACGGCCTTGTTGTGGCCTTTCGTGCTCAAATTCTCCTTCAGTTTCCGGCCGCTTCACGACGGCTGCACAGAAATGATAAATGCCTTGAGACTCTTTTTCTTTCAGATGGGCCAAATAGCATTTGGTACGGAGCCTAGCGGCACCGCCGCCGGTGGCGCGCGGTGGCAGAGAGCTTTCCGATTAGTCCGCGAAAGAGTAATCCATGCAAGGCGTTCGCAATCCGCAGCCAACGGCGAGGAGAGTTTGGTTGCTCTCTCATTTCTTGCACTTTAATTAGTGCAACATTTTTTTGGTCTAACATTTTAATAGTTGTTTTTTTTTTTTTTCAATTTTTAATTTATTGGTGCATTTTTACGCGAATTTTATAGGTTTTTCTTTTGGATGGAAGATAATGAAAATTCATTCTTCAAGACCAAATTAACTGTGTTACGTACGTTAAATATTTAAATTGTTTTGCGACGTCGTTTTCTTTTTATTTTATTTTATTTTTGTTGTATTATATATAGAGTCGAGAAAAATGTAGTGGTAGAACTGCCAACTCTCTATGCCTGCTGGGTTTCGGTAACATCAAGTAGAACGAACCTCTTGGGTGAGGATTAAACAAATGTAGCTATTTGGCTTTTGGTCATAGGTTATGGTTATTGTTGTATAAATATTTAGGAAAAGGGAGTTCAATTTCTTTAGCATTGATAAAGGATATCGGTTTGTGAAATGAAACTCAATATATACTGTTTCTAGTTTTTTAGTTATGGTTTTGAAGTATTCAATAAAAAAGGGATATATAATTCCAAAAACTACCCAAGGGTTAATCTAATTACAAAAAAATTAACGTTATCTTTCAAAATTACAAATATTCCTTTGAGATTTGTAATCCAACAAAATGCCCCCTTTGAGGCTTCTTCAAGGTGCAATTTTATAAGCTAAAAATACATGTAAGACGGTTATTGGTAATTGATATATATATTTTTAATTAGGCTAAACATCAAGATAGTTTTTGTAACTAACCCATAAAACTATGTGGGAGGTTGTGTTCAGTGTTGTTGGATTGATATTCTTTTGTAGCTCATCTTCACGAATGTTAACCTCACCTTCAAAAAAATATCTTCAAATTTGGCTCTGCTAACACTTATAGTTGTTCTATTAACATTAGATTTTATAGCCCTATTCAGAGCATTTTCATTATTATAGAACTCGACTACATATATCCTTCGCATTCCAACTCACTCTGTGAAGCAACCTCAATGTATTCTGCTACTTTGAAATTTATCAGTGTATTTGTAATATCGCATATCAAAAAGGGGAAAATTATTAGAAAAAAATATTATATAGGTTTTGATTATGTTTAGAAAATTATGTTAGAATGTTGGCACCCCCAAAATTGTAAATTATGTCTTCGTAATACTCTTGTAATAGATAACATATAGGTTGTTTTCATGGCCGCTCCTTCCTTTAGGCGATGGAGTCGACGACTCGCGCCCGAATTTTTTTCCAAAATCTAGGGGACCAATTTTTTTATATATTTTATATATACAACATAAATAAAATATGACATCGGTAAATCGATTATAGTGATTGAATCTTTGTCACTCTTGAAAAAATTGAAAGGTGTTTCAAGTTAAAATCTTGCATCTAATTTTATTAAGGCTCTAAATTTAAAATAACTCAAACTGATAAGGCGATAAATTAAAAAATCATTACGGCTGCTAGCATCACAATTCGCAAAGATAATATTGAACAGTTGGATTATACGACTTCGTTTATATTTTTGCCACCAAAACGTAAAACGAGTTATATTTAAATTATTATTTTGATTTTTGAATATGTGTGTCATATGATTTTAACTATAATAGAATTATATTATATATTGCACATATTCTATATTTTAATTTTGTATAGAAAATTCTAAAAATGAAAAAGTTTGTAATGAAAAAAAGGGCCCAATTTTAAAATTCGATTCAAGCCAAAAAAACTAATAGGATCGACCCTGGTTGTTTTCATATAGTTTAGTGAAAGATAGAAGACTGTAAACATGGACCAAATATATGAAGCTTTTTTATAAGTTCAAAAGACTCTCACAGGAGTATGTAATAATCAAAAGACTCTCACATGAGTAGATACAATCAGAAGACTCAGCTAAGTCCAATCAAATCCAGAAGACTTTCAACTAACTACCTCGAAGTCAAAAACTGACAACTGAATGTAATCAAGACAGAAGACTGGCAATTGAGTTAAGATAGAAAGAGTTTCAGAAGACTCAAACCTTAGAAAGCTAAATCAAAAGGAATGCCAGTCAAGTGTAAAAGTTCAGCAAAATTTTCCCTCAAGTCAATTGATGATATAACAATTGCACAAACTTCAAGAGAGATATTTTTTCGAAGAAATCAAAGTCTTATTTTGATCAAAAGAAGCAAGACATTTAATAAAGACCAAACAAATTTAGCCAATGAAAAGCTCATGCATATCTGCAAAAGTCAAAAGACTGTAAACTCTAAAAAGCAAACATGAAAGGTCAAACATCAAAGCTGTAGAAGAGAACATGCCAACTGTCCAACGAGAGAATTTGAATTTGCCTATTTATTCAACATGCAAAATTCAAATCTTTATCCTATAAAAAACTGAGAAAAAACCTAAGAGAAAATATATGACACATCGAACATTCAAGCAATAATCAAGAATATCTCTCAAAGCTTGCAAGAAACATCTCAAACTCACAAATAACTAGTGTTCAACACTGAAGAAAAAGCTGTGGAAAACTAGTTGACGAGGAAAAAACCATTTTTAAAAAAAAAAAAAGCAAAAAGGGTCCATCTTTCATAGAAGTGAGGGATTAGTGTAATGGTTGGTCTTTTGAACCAGAACGAAGCAAGAGGCTAAGTTATAAACAATGGATTGAGTGTGCAAAGCTGTCAAGGAGTTTGTTTTACTTTGTACTGGGATAGTTGGTTGTACAAACCAAGATACAAAGTGAATTCCTTATTGTGACAGAAGAAGAGTGAATTAGAGGGATAACTCCAATTTTGAACCACTATAAAATATTGTTTTTGTTGTAAATTTCTGCACTTCCCTTTATTTGTTGCTTATTGCTATCATATTCTCCGAGCATTAAAAAAATCAGATTGTCAAACATGTTATGTTGAAATCAACGTTTAAAAAGGTGTAAGGCTTTTGCTGTAACTTGAAAATACATTTTGGAGATGAGTTCACAACTTACCAGTTGAGTTAATCTATAACATTGTCGAGTAATATATTGAGTGCTTAACTATCCTGTCAAGCTTTAATTAGAGTAATATATTGTCGAGTAATATGTCGGTTGATACTCAAATGTCATTGGCTCATGTGTTGTTTGAATGACTAACTGTTTTCATTTACTTTGCCGCTTAATTTGCAAAATTTGTAAAAATCTATTCAACCTCCTCAAAATTTTTATCTTGTCAACTTTGGGACTTACATAACTCAAATTGGACACAAAAATCGGGCACTATTCACATGGTGATTTTTTTGTCAAAAAATTGACCGCATGCTCTTGTATTTATAGATTCGGCTTTCCATAAAATTTAGTTCGGGTTTGCATATTCAATGTTTTGGCCGAGATTCTCACAGACAATGATGATGCTACTAAAATATGTAGATCACCAAAAGCTCCAAAAAGCATGTCCAGAGCGATAATTCTTCAAGCGGGATCCGACCTACAACACGAGCAAATGATAGAAGGATCGCGTGGAATCCCCTCCGATCTTAGGTCGAAAAGAATTCTAGATAATATCCAAAAGAACTAGAGCGTAGAGAATGATTATATACCTTACAAATAAGATGAGATAGACTATTTATAGTCGGAACTTGGGCCTTACGGGCCTTGTATAATGACTTGTGTCTTGTGGGCCAATAATTTATAGAATAGTTGAACACAGGTCCATGTAAATGCAAGTAAGAACTAAAAGTAATTATTAAGCTAGAATTAATGAATTAAAAATTAAGATATGATTAAAATTAAAAATTACCCACATCATATACTGGTATTTGTATAAATTCAAAATAAAAAGATGAAATATAACAGAAAATATACATATTCACATAGGCTACTTCGCCTAAACCTAATATAAGCTTGCATTTGGGTGGAAAAATTTCAAATAACTCTATATAACACGGTTTGAATTCCACCACAAAGACTCAGAAAAATAGCTTCAAATAGGAAGATACTGATTTGAAATTTATTGTATCTAAACAAGATAAATAAATTTGGTTATTATGAATTTAAATTCTTAACTTCAAATTCATTCATCAAATATAAACATAAAATATCTGACAATACACCCTTACTGGGAAATTCCCTAAACATCCCATTCCTTATCTAAACAGGGGCGGATGATAATGGAGCCAACACTGGCTTGAGCCCGGTGAAAATTTTCAAAAATCCTACTTTTAGTATTATAATTTTTACATTATTCATAATTAGTCCATCTCAAAATTTAATGCAAAGCTCAAAGCCACCCCAAAATTTAAATTCAATTTAAAAATCAAGAATAAAGAACTTAAAACTTTTGTGTTATCATGATATATTGATGCTATAGTTTAATATTTTTTTTTATCTTTAGACTATTTTTGTGATCCTTAATTTTTTTATTAATAAACTTACCATGTCATTAAGTTCAAATTATACTTAACTATTAGAATTGATAATTTATTAAAATTAGAGTATATGTATTCTAAGTATCAATATATATAAATAAAATTATTTGTTTTATTAGTTAATGGCATAACGAGACTAACTAAATAAATTTAACAATTTTGCTTATTGTGTCTATCGTGTCTGTCATGCTTTTTGTGTTTTTAGTACATCATGTTTGACTTTAATTTTTAGGCCCAATCATGTTTTTGTGTTGTGTTTGAGCTTTAGTTTATTGTGTCGAGTTGTTATTTATCGGGCCGGTACCCGATTTGTCTCCTTTAAATGCCATCATCAAGTATAAAATTGAAAAGTTATCTATTTCTTCAATTTTTTTATATTTAGTTATTGGATTCTTTATTTTGTGGCAAGAAAACAAATAACAAGGAAGATAGAATATGTCCATTTGATTGCTAATATAAATATACCATTGTATTTTTATGAAGTAGTTTCTACTCTCAGTGAAATTTTTATTTTTAGTCGCCTCTACTACTAATTTCCTGACTGGATCCGGATTGATCTTAAAGTATCTCGAAAAGAACACTCCAAGTCCACCGTTAGATATTTTACTCTATAACGTATATCCGAGAAAAAGAGGGACAGTCTTTTCAAAAGATTCACATCGATTGCCCACATATATTTAGATAATAAAAATTGAGGAGGGCAAGAAAAGAGACGGGGGTTTTAATGGCTGACCACTCCGAGGATTTGGACGAACTCCTTGACAGTAATAAAACTCGTGTTTTCCTTATTTCTTGGTCCCTCTTTTCATTGAATAATTGTTATATGTATTGAATTTCACATTTTTGAACTCTTTCAGGCGCTTTGGATGATTTCCAGAACCTTAACCTCACCTCTTCTGCTCCAAGGTGTTTTTTTTCCTTCCAAATTTTCTTATGCGTGCGTGTGATAGTTGTTAATCAATTAATTTCAGCTTTACATTTTCATTTTGAGGTATGACAGATGGGGTTACTTTTGTTTCTTTCTTTTGTTGTTTTACAATTTATCATGCACACACGTTAAAATTCAGCAGGTATCTGGTGAGACGGCTTGAGACTGTGAGACAGTGGTATTTTTAGTGTAGTGTAAAAAATGATACTTTTAGTATCAAAAGTGATACTTCTCAAAATACACTGAAATTAGTGTATTTAGACAAGTATCACTTTTTACACTAAAAGTATCACCGTCTCACGATCTCACGGATTTTCACCATCTCACTTAAGTTTTTGCGACTAAAATTTCCCCTTTTGGGTTATAGAGGTGTGGATAATAATAAACCTGATGATAACCCTGGAGAGAGCAAGCAAGAGATTTCATCTACCTTGTCAAGTGGGAGTGTTCAAGGATTGGGGATGGGGTTGCCTGATTTGAGAACTAAGAAAAAAGGTAAACAAAAGGTACCATCATTAAAGCAGAAGGAATCACATATTGCGGAGGCCCTTGATAAGCTAAGGGAGCAAACTAGGGAGACTGTGAAAGGGTTGGAATCAGTGTCCGGACCAAGACCACCGGATAATTCTGGAAGTGATGCAATGATGGACGAATGGGTCAAGCAGTTTGAGGAGCTTACTGCCTCTCAGGTGGTTCTTGCAATTATTTTTTTTATATATGCTTTTCTAGTATGTCTAATCTAATGATTTGAGTTATGCAATTTGATCATGTTTAATACCGACTATTGAACTGAGCCTAGCTTTTGATAGTTTGTTTAAGGATTGAGATTTGTTTGTGCTTTTTGGAGAGTTTTATTGGCTATTTTCTATATGTGGAAGTGAAAATACTGCAGTTGCAAATCCATGTTGTTATGTTTTATAATCGTTTTCCTGGTAATCTCCTTACAAGAACTCATGTTTCTCTAAGTCTTTTGTTCTAGTGATTTTGGGCCCGAAATTTCTTAAATGACCTATGGACAAGCTACAACATCCTTGTTCTCAATGACTGCATGGAATGTCGGTTTGTAGAATCTATTGGCAGCTTATCAGAATCCTTCTTATAACTTATAATACTCTGTGAGCAACATTAATCTTTTGATTAGTAGAAAACGGTTTTCTGTGAACTAGATGTTTTTATAGATGATTTTTAATTGAAGTATAAGAAAACCATTTTAATATTCCTAATAAAAGCAAGTATTAATTCTTTTATTTTTATTTCCATGCAGTCTAAGCTGCCCTAACATAACTTCTATTCACATATCATGATGTTGGGTGCCTGTTTGTGAACTCACAAATCACAAACTCCTATAGCTAATTGAGATTCTTGTACTTGGGAAATGACAATCCCCTTAATCATCTGCAAGTATATGTTCATAACCCGCTCGGGCTCAATGTACCATAATAATTTTAAGGTAAAATGAATAATTATGTCTTACTTGGTGGGACTTTACCTTGATATCCATTATTGGAATATTTATAATGGTTAGTTGTGTTTTAACTATTTTTAACAGAAAACTTCATGCATCTAAATAATTTAATTCCTTCGCTGTTTCTTGGTTTTCTGTTTATTGCTCCACCTCAATATGAGTTGGATTTTTCGGCTCTCATTTGCAGGATATGGAATCAATTGTGGAGACGATGATGCAACAGCTTTTGTCCAAGGAAATTCTTCACGAACCTATGAAAGAAATTGGAGATCGATATCCAGTGTGGTTGGAAGAAAATAAAACTAAACTAGGAGATGGAGAATATGCACGTTATTCCCACCAGTATGAGCTTATAAGAGAGTTAAACCAAGTTTATGAAACTGAGCCTGAAAATTTTAAAAAGATTGTTGAGCTCATGCAGAAAATGCAAGAGTGCGGCCAACCACCTAATGATATTGTGCAGGAGATCGCTCCAGACTTCGATCTATCAAGTCTTGGACAATTGTAAGTGCATCTATGTTCCTTTCTGCAGTATAAGTATAGGAAAGGATAATTACAAAATACCCCCTGAGTTTTGGGCTAATTACGATAAAACTCAGAGATTTTTGAAAATTACTAAGTGATGTGATTGTATCTTACATTTGTAGGAATATAACAGTTACCCTTAATTTAAGACAAAATCAAAGAGGTTTTCGTACTATTCAAAAATCTCTAGATTATTTTTTTGTAATTAGCTCAAACCTCATGGGATATTTTGCAATTATCCCTATATTAAATACAAATTAAATAGCTGATGAATGCTTCATATTGTTTTTATAGGTCTCCAGATATGTTTGAGTCTCAACAGAGTTGTTGTATTATGTGAGTGAAAGAGTTGTCCTGCAATCTTTTTCGTTATAGAGAAATAGATGAGTCAGTCACATGGAACTATTTTGTTCTCTTTATATGAAAGTGTGAGTTTGTTTGACATCTTCAATCTTTATTATAATTGGCAACGTTCAAAGCTTATCATGTACAACAACAACAACAACAAACTAAGCTTTAATCCCATCCCACCATGTGGGGTAAATATATGGATACGCCATCGTTTACGGTCCAAAGCCATATTCTCATTTCAAGAGAGGTAGGACCCTTTCATTCCATCCATTCACTAGTTGTGAATGAGATGCGAAAGTGTTGTGAATGAGATGCGAATATAGGAAGGGTGATAGCGAGTGACAGCACTTGAGTCAGATAATCAATTTCATATCACTGCCTATGTGGTGCAATTTTAAAGTTAGACTTAGCAAATTGACGAAATAAATAATTGGATCCGATATAGTGCACAGACTTGTTGAAATCATATGATCAATCTATACTTTTTCAAAATTATATGACCAATATTAAACAATCTGTCTTGCTCTCGCACGTCATTCACACCCTCCAGATCTAACTCGTCGACAGCTTCACCTTACACTGCCATTCCTAGTTCCTTTTACCAGACATCTTTCAAACAATGTGGATACAAAAAAGTCCATTGTACTGGCATGCTCCCCAAAGAAGCAAAAACACAAATTTTCCATGTGGTTTCGTTACATTCCATTCCTCAATAAATAAACAAATGAACTGTACAATTCCGACTCTACTTTTTAAACGTGCCCATGTTATTACAAGAATTCATTTTGTGAAATTAGCAAAACCTCTCTCTCTCTCTCTCTCTCTCTCTCTCTCTCTCTGTATATATATAACAACTAACATTTAAAATACAACTTACTGTAGGAAGAAAAATTAGAGGGCGGGGAAAAGGAGGTAAAGAGGATAAAAGACAAAAAAAAAAAAAAAAAAAAAGTAGACATCTGATTTCATCAAAGTCCCCAACTCGAGCAAAATTTGATATTTACATCCCACAGCCTCTATCAGAGTTCGACTTCATGAAGATCATCCCCAAAACTGCCACCATTTGTTGATGAACGTGCTAAAGAAGGGTGAGTTGGCATGAACGAATTATTTAAGCTTCCACTCCATGATGCTGTGCGCCTTGACTGTACAGGAAATGAGCCATTATCGCTCGTCCCCTGGTTAGAGATGTTGTTCAAGCTTGCGAATTTTTGCATTGTCATAGAAGGAGGTGCAGGTGAGTGGAATGAGTCACTCAAAGGAGAGGTTGAAGGATTTTCGGAAGAAGTATCTTGCTGCGTGTTATTTTCGGAAGCTTCTTCAACTCCCTGCTCAACAGCAGAAACTGGAGTGGGCACAAAGAATTTCGGGTTGGCTCCACTTGTTGGTTTAATGGGAGGAAGAGAAGGTGACTGAAACAAATTTGTTGTGCTCCCACCACCTTTGTTGAAGGTGTCAACATACCTGACAAAGGACAGAGGACTCATCAAATTAAATGCTGATTCTCTGACAAATATGATCTAGCCTAGCATGATGAATTAAAGAGGTGATTTTATTTAGATAATTACAAAAACTACCCTGAGGTTTGGGTTAATTACAGAAAAAAACCGAGAGATGTTTGGAAATTACAAAAATCCCCTTGAGGTTTGATTCAAAGTGAAACGTAAGGGGGTAATTGTAATATTTTCACAAATGTCTGGGGTGTGTTTGAAATACTTTTACTTTTGAGGGGGTTAAGTATAATACTGAATAAAACCTCAAGTTTTTTTTTTAATTTTCAAAATCCTCTGTTTTTTTTGTAATTAACCAAAACCTCAGGGGAGTTTTTGTAATTATCCCTCTTTGTATTTACCTAGATCGGACACCCATCCTTCCACGTGCTGAGTACTGATTGGAGGTTGGAGGAAGTGGTGGTATTCCTGAATTATTATCCACAACACTTGGGCTTTTATATTCTGGACCCCCACTGCCATGAAAAGCTTGACTTTGCAATGCACTCTTCAAGTTGTAATCGGATGATGTTCCATTCTGAAAAACTGCAGCAGTTGTTGGTGGGGGTGGAAGGGCTGCTTCCTCTGCTGGAGGTTCAGCACCTTCCTCTACCCATCTCTTGAGTTTCTCGTCATAATAGAACTTATTTGTGTCACCCAATTTCGCCTATAGAACAACCCGAACCATAAGAAACCAAGCAATGCAAATTTTAAAGTTTAAAGGGATAATGACAAAAACACCCCAGAGGTTGGGGCTGATTACAGAGAAACCCAGGGGTTTTTGAAAATTGCAAAAAACCCCTTGAGGTAGTCTTACATTTTCCATTTCATAAGCACAAAACACATTTCAGAAACCCACCTGACATTTATAAAAATATTGGGGTTACCCCCTTAAGTTTAAGACAAAATCAAACCTGATGGTTTTTTTGTTTTTTTGGTAACTTTGAAACTTCTCTAGATTTTTTTGTAATTAGCCCAAACCTCAGTGTTTTTGTAATTATCCCAAGTTTAAATGAGTCATTTTGAGGCTCATATTGTGAAAGAAAGGAACATTATTAAATTACCTGGCGGTCTTGACGGGGTTTGAGTACTAATCCTACAGTCTTCTGAAATAGCTGAGATCCAAAACCAAAACGACCAAAGCGAGATGTGCCACTGGCTGATGCTTTTTCTTGTAAGCCTGTAGAACTTGCTTCCTTCTGCACACATTATAAAAGACCTAATAAATTTTTATAATTCGTAAAACGTCAAAATCAATCAATAAAAACAGGTCTCCTCAACAGGGAATGAAGCAAATCGTTGAAACAAACCTGCCTCGGACTTCTTCCGAAGTCAGGTTCCGAAATACTTCTTGTATGCATTGCCATTCTGTTGTTATCGGCTCCCCACTCACTTATGGGCTCCAGAGACTCGGAAGGCACTAATGAAGACATAGCCATTGTCGATTGACTAGTTGAAACCCTAGGTCCAAATGATTGGTGATTCTCGTTACCTTGTCCAGCACCACCTGCTGTTGGCACTGGCGGCGGCATACCCCCAACAACGCGATGGGCAGTACTATCAAAAAGGTTTAGCAATTTACCAACCAATTTTTTAGGAGCCAAGTTTGCTGAGAATCCACCCTGCATAAAGAAGTTCCAGTTACAGGTATCTATAGACTAGCAAAGAGAGACAAACAGAGGACAGGAAGATACCTGCTGATGAGATTTGATCCTTTCCTCAAGTGACAAAACTAGAGGTCTCAGAGTATCCACCTCTGGAGTTCGACCAGTTTTGAGAGATTTTAGTACTGCTTGACAGTACCTACATTAAGCAGCGATACTCAGAAAAACAATGGCAACTCATAAGAGAACTGAAGGAGAAGTAGGGTCAATACTTTAATGCATCCGACATCTTCCCAACTTCTGCTAACATTTGTGCATATATAAGCTTATAAGGTTGAAACGGAAGTAGAACGAACTGAGAGTTTCCAAGCGTTTTGGAATACTCATATATCTCTGTCCTCTGTCCACAAAATGCAAAGGTCAACATATACTGTAAGGCTCTGCACCAGTTTATTAAAAAAAGAAACAAATAATAGGATTTACTGCACTGCGCCTTGAAAGAGAAACTGTAGTCAAAGGCCACTAGAAAGGGCAATGGGCTTGAGCCCCGTCCTTGACAGCCACCACTCAATTTTCTTTACTACATTTGTAAATAGATGTAAAAACTGCAAAAGTAGTTGTACTCACTGACACAAACGCATGCGCTCTATTAGTATTATCTTGTACCTCGTGGAACCTAAATATTACAACTGATACATACACACAGATCACTGGGTTGTAATGGTAAAACTCTACACAAAGCAAAAGAAAGTTGAATACAAAGTGGAACAGAAAATAGAGAGAACATTTCTAATTCATGATTTACAATGTTTATTTGATTCTTTATCTTTTTTTCCCTTTTCTCCAGGGTAAGCACCCCCCAAACTCCCAGGCAGTGTCTTAGGCATTTGAAAACTAAAAAGCAAATAATGCATGGCTAATCAGCGATAACTCAGCCCAAACCTGAATAGCCTCTGGACTGGCATAAGTCCGTGGGAAATTCCAATGATCAGCACCAACAAGACACATTCTTGCAGTGTCTGAATATGATTCAAAGCTTGCTTCAGCAACCAAATAGCATATGTGAGCGGCAATTATCTGAGAAAATCATTCAGGAAATTAACAACTATGAATCTAGAAAGGATTTAAAAAAAGAGAAAAAATTCAGGATGATTAACCAGAACGTACATCACTTCTATCCTTCCATAAACAATCTCCAAGATGCATAAGCACAAGTTCATCATCCTTTGTTCTATTTGCAGTTATCACTGCTAAATTCTCCTCCCAGTCATCCAGCATTCCATTGGCACCAAACTACGAATTGACAAGATGAAAATAGCAAAGTTAATCACTTTAGGGTTAAGGAGAGTTCTGCAGAACTTTCTCCAAGCATTCAAATGAGAAACAAGGATAGATCCAAGCACCACAGATCATGTCACACCGTAACCACAGAAACAAGTGCAGTAGGAAACATGTGGTACTCATGACAGGATATACTAAGAAAGCTACGAGAAATAAACATCCACTTCATACCTGTGCTGGTTGCTGAGGCGTATTTACAGCACCAACCATGCTACTCATAGCTGTGCTATCAGCTGAAAACACTTCAGCAGGTTGACCGGCAACTAGAAGGCATAATGTTAACGGTGACCCCACTACAAACTGCCGAAGTGCCATTTGCTTGATAGTTTCAACATAGAACTGTCGTGTTACAAAGTTGAAATAAATATATTTAGATGAGCCAGGAGAAGTCTTAGTCTGATGTTATCTAGAGAGAGATGAGTCATTTTATATTTGACCAACCTGGTCACCAAGTTGTGCAGCAAGAACAAGGGCAGGACCCCACATCTGACCCTCTTGTGCACATTGTAAAGCCTCTTTCTTTCTTCCAGAAATAAGAAGACTTTGTACCTCAGCAGCAGTGGCCTAAAACATGGAGTGGAATTTCTTCAAAGATGATTAAAATTCCCAAAAGCTAAAAATATAGTTCCCATGGAACACCGTACCCGCATCTGTCCTTCAGATGGCATTTGTTGCAAGCATTGGGCAACAGCACCGTATTGACTAAACTGCAAACTATTTCTTTTAGCAGAAGCGAACAGTCTGGCAACTGCTGATTCTGGAGCATCGCTTTCCTATTGGAAAAACAAAGTAAGTAAAATAGGCAGCCAGTTTAGTTGCTGATACCAAGGTCAAGACACAAAGAATAAGAGCATCTACTTTTAGAAAAGCATAATATAGTCATCGGAATGTAGTGCTATCACCCCCAACTGAGAAAGGCACAAACCGACTAGTTCATGAATAGCTAGCTATACATATACAAACTCCAACTGAAACTGACATGTCAAATTTGCAGATTGTTAAGAACATTCAAATTTTGCAAGTTTATTATGGAACAAAAGCTTTTGGTCATGATGGATACAACATCAAAATCAGTAGAGGATATTCAAAGATTAACAACTGAAAAATTATAGTTGGTTTAGTCATCATAGACACTGGTCTCAACTAATGGTTTTGAGGCAAGGCTCAAGGATCGGGATTATATTCTATGATGTTAAGCTACATCTAAATGGAAGCTGCATCCATTAATACTTGGATACAACACAAACTCCCAGATACAATGGAATGTATGCCAGACACACTTCAAAACACATCCAAGTTAATAATGAAAAACCAAAAATAGACTCCAACACAATTTGACATGTATAATAGACATGCTCAATGCTTATAAAAAAATAAATTATGTGATATAAAAAGTTAAAAAATCATAAATTTGAGTACGAAATTAGATATATCAATTTCAATGTTTATTTGAACTCAATTATATGTATTAAAAATATAATACATTCAGACAATAATTTATTTTTTCCTTTGTATCAACATCAATTATATTATTTTCTTCGACACAGATTATCAAATATTTTATATTCTTATTTTTACTATAAATAAATTACTTATTTTCGGGTGTCCCTAGCCATGTTGCATTCTATATTTGTACAGCTATCATAATGCAAAACCTGTGCCATGCCATATAGTACAGTATCATATCCCTGTCCACGTATGCGTATCTATGCAACATAGCTTATATGCCATTTTTGTCTACAGAGTTGTTCACATGGGAGTTCATTGTGAAGATCACATTTCAAGGAGAAACCTCAGAAAATGTGAACATTGTATTATAGAACTCACATAAAATAAACGATCAGCTAACAGATAAACAAGTTGCTTGATGCTAATTAACACTAAGCTTGCGCAAAGGACACCTGTCTTTCTGAAGCAGAAACTTAATATGAACTAGGGACACTGATACAATATGATGGTGAATCTAAGTCAGTAATCTAAACTTAACTAGTTTCATTCATCTAAACATAAGTAATCTACCTTCAATACAGCATCTGTACCATAAGGAGATCGGAGTTTTCCATAATACTGACAAGCTATTTTAAGCAGTGAGAGAAGCAGGCCCAACACTTCAGCTTTTCTATAGTCCATATCAGCAGATCCAGAGTTTGCTATTCTCTCATCAATCCATTTGTTCAATTCCCTACTGCCAACACTTCCGCCACTAAGAGGTCCTGGAACACATTGTCGAGAAAGTGCCTGGAAATAATTGCAAATGCCCATTCCATGGTTTGGAGCATCAGCATTGTGATTCACAACTTCTGCTAAGCTTAGAACTGATATTGAGCCTCCTACAGGATTCTTCGCAACGAATACAAAACGTATAAGCATATAATACAAGTAATTATAAAGACACAAGAAAGATAGCTCCAAAACTGACCTGGCTTCCGATGTTAAAATTTTCAGTAGAGCTATTATCTTTCAGCACAATAAGCTTTCCACCAAATCCAAAAGTAACCAAAGCATGTGCTGGACGAACTGCAGATGACCTTCCAGCAGCAGGAGCATAGGAGATTTGAGTACTCTGAAAGTGTTTCTGATTCTGAGAAAAGTTGACTGAATTTTGATTGCTGTAGTAGTCATTTGAAACATGTCTGTGGTCATTTTGATTGACTGTGGAATCATTGAACTGTTGGCCCAAGTTCCTACCAACAAAACCTTGTGTGCTGGAAGCCATGGGAAAGTCGTCTTGACCTTGACTTGCATTTTCATAATATGAACCTGTAACCCCACAATTAAGAGTATCTTGTCGATTTCCATAAGCCCTCGCATGAAAATTCTGCCCGTGCTGATCTTCCATTTGTTGGTTTGCGCTGTACTGTGGAGTCGCTTTACTACTGGCAACATTTTCAAATTGCCACATGCTTGAGCTCTGTTGACTGTAGTTGCTGGCTCGTCCAGCCCAGTTCTGATCTTGGACTTGGCTGCCAAAGCCTTGAGCATTGTAACTATTAACATGATCATGTGTGTTGTACGTCTTATGATCGTTGTTTCGATAAAATGTATCAGTCGATGCATAACCACCCCGATTCGTCTGGTCCTGAAATTGAGCATTAGACTGGACTGATGCAGTGTACGATTCCAAAGTCTCCCATTTCTGGGCAATAGTGTCATAATACCAGCCAGGGTACTGAGGATCAAACACCATGTGAGGTGGGTAACCATCATTATCTCGAGAAGCATGATTCCAGTCTGATGAAATATTGGTGGTACCACTACAAACTTGTGAAACCTGATTCCAATTTGTTGAGGTTTCTGTAATATCACTGACCTGAGAGGCTTGATTACACGTAATAACATTCCCAGTTCTATCAATCTCAGCCACTGTTCCAGTAACAGATTGAGCAGTTTGCTGCAAGTAAGAGACCTCAGCCGGCTCATTAGCCACCCCCCAGGCTGAAGATAAGTTAGAGTCGACATTTTCCTGCACACTTGTGGCATCATAGCCATCTACCTGATACCACTGTCCGGTACTTGGATCATACTTCCAACCTGGATACTGATTCTCCCAGTACCGACTGCTATTCAAATCCTGCACATCTGAACTCTGATCTGCTGCTATATATCCCTCACTGTACTGCCCGAAGTTGTCAGAGTTTTCCATATAAGCTGATCCATGTGCATTACCAATAGCAACATGTGGCCCATTATTTAGACTATCCCCCACCACATTCTCAAATGCACAAGCATTATCTCCCCCTAACTCGCTGAAAAAGTCAGAGTAAGATCCAAAGCCATTACCATCATTCCCAGCCGAATCAGCATGAAATGCATTCCATCCCACTTCCTTAACTCCCTGAACCCCTGAATCACAACTCTTACTCACCACAGATGTATCAGAAAAACTCTCACCACTACTCTTACTCACAACTGTTGTATCAGACAAAACTTCAGCAGCCCCATCTTCATTTTCTGTTTGGTTCATCAAATTATCAAACTCAAACGAATTCAATGCCACTAACGTATTTCCACTATCCTCCACAGCTTCCAATTTATCAATCTGTTTAACTTTCATAATTTCTGTGCTTAAATCATCAACACTGTTATGGCTACTACTGTCAGCCTTATCATAATGAACATCAGCACTGTTATCAAGCTCATTGATACTCAAATTCGCAAAGGCCTTAGCCTCATCAAACTCATTCCGGTCAGAAAACAAGGCACCCGCCGATGATGTGGAGGTGATTTGAAAGTCCACGCCATCATCATCATTCACTAATTTATCGAAAAAATCCTCGTCTGTATTATCCTCCACCTGGAATTGAGGAGGATTCGAAGCCATCTATCTAGTCAACCCTAACCTTAAAATTTTACAAAACACCCTCACGCTGAATAACAGTCGCAAGTTTTCCAATCCCTAATTGATTCGAGCTAAAAACGTTCAGATCCAACAACAAAATCCACTTAATTGAACAAAAACATAAAATCTAAACAAATCCAACTCGGGAAAGATCTATTGTTTTTTTGCATTTATCCCAATTAAAAAATCACAAAAAGAACAAACAGTCAAAAATCTGCAAAATTTTACTGTACTTTGACGTATATGATCTAATAAAGAATCGAGAATTCATGCGGAGAAAGTATTCAACTTACAGATCAAAATGGAAATTCCAGCCGAATCAAATCTTATAGACACACATGTCTCGTATGTATATGTAGAGAGAGAGAGAGAGAGTGTCTGTGACTGAGAAGAAACAAGCCCTCGATCTCGCTCCAGAACGTCCAACAAACCCACCCAAAATTTGATTTTTTCCCCAAATATATATACATATATTTTTTTTCGAATTATTTTGGGACAAGACTGTGCAGTAAATATAATTACAAAAATACCTTCAATGTTCAGTTTAATTACAAAAGAATATAGCTAGCTTTCAAATTACAAATACCTATATTATACAGATTATACCTTCAAGAGGTAGTATTTGTTGTAAATACAAATCTCAATATAGGGGCGTTTGTGGTACATTAAGGAGATATTTGTAATTATGCTAAGCTTCAGGTAGTTTTTATAACTTATGCATGAAAATAATATTTGGTTAGTGCTAAAGTTTGTACCAAATTGTAATAATGCGGAAACCATTTTTACTTTTGTTAGATTATGGTCGGTATAATGGGAAGGTGGAATTGTGAGTAGCTGGCATAATATTTATAGGTGAGTCATGTGGTGAACGTGTGGCACATGGGCACTATAATTAAGTGGAATAGATTCATTATGATTGTTCTTTTCTTTTTCGTTTTTGCTTTTGTTCCTTTATAAAATTTATGTTATATAATAACCAATCTCGTGGACATGCGTATTCAAATATGCATCCGGTTTCCTCAAAAAAAAAAAAAAAAATCTGCATCCGGTTAATTGGAAAGCGTTTGATTTACCCTTTACAAGAATATAAAAATGTTCGCTATTAATTGGCTAAATTGTACTACTTCAAAACCATTTTCCTTTAATTTGATAAAAAAACCATCAATTCTTATTTGATTCGAAATTGATCTAGGACCCGAATAAAATCGATATTTGTTGTGGTTGTTGGAGTTAGTCATATCCACATTATGGTGTCCAAGTTGGGCATGCTCGAGAAAACCTTGGTATGTAAATGCTGGCTGGATTTCATCACCATAACGAATTCCAAATGCTTACATAGCCTTTGGCGACAAATTTTTTTTCCGTTGCTTTTTCTATATTTTTGTTGTAGTGAATTAAGTTATTGAGGAAATAAAAATCCACAAATTTTGGGGTCGGGAGACACATGTCAAATTTTTATCCAAAGTTCAATTATCCGACCAAATTTGTACCAAATTTGTTCAAAACCAAAAGTCGGAATACCATTTTTGTCAATCACACAAATAAGTGTACAAAAACTAGTGCCCATGTTACCGGACCAAAATTGCTCGTACACAGGAAAAACCATGTAGCACTTGAACAACGATAAAATAGCGCAAATTTGAGATGAACTTTCTAAATGCAACCGATTAAAGATTGAGAGTGTATATATGTGAGTATATTACGAACCAATTAATGGATGAACAATTATGTCAACAACAAAATATACATAAAAAAGGAAACGAAGAGAAAATAATACAAAAACCTCTCCATTTACTCCCCAAAATTATAACCTCTAACACTAGATCAAAGTTGTTATCAATATTGTGACGAATACCAACTTATTTTGCTGGAGTTGACAATAACAATACATTTAGAAGGAAACCCACTGTGATTCCGATGAGTCCCACAACAAGTGTCAATTTGATGGAGAACCCAGGAACAATTTTACAACTTCTTCCCCTTTTCAGAATTTCCTACATGTCAACGTATCACAAAACATGAAACTGGTAAAAATTGATTAGATAAAAACATTATCCCAGCATAAATGAATAACAACTTCTAATTTTTCTAGTTTAATTTTGTTCATAGTACTACGGGATGTATATATCACATGTGTATGTCCATTTATTGTAAAAAGGGATAATTATAAAAACTTACCCTGAGGTTTAGTACAATAAAATTTAGTTATCTTTTAAAATTACAAATATTAGTAGACATCTGTTTCTATTTCAAAATTTACACCCTCATGAGTGGGTCTTTGTTAAGTAGATACAAGCTGTTTTCATAATTTTCATTCATGGGCAAATTAATTTGGTGCTGAGAGTTTCAGAAATTAATAATGGTAATATCAGCCTCTTAATTATATCATATCACACGAAAATAACAACAGTAAAATAGGAATATTAAAGAGAGCCAACCAGGTCTTGTTGTAGCAGTTGCATTTGCCTCACAGCTGCGTCCCTTTCATCCTTGAGACGCTGCAAACCCTGAGTTGTAGTATTATTATTGACGAAATAAGTATAGTAACATTATATCATGAATAAACATACACAGTATGTGATATAATCATATAATACTGATATAAATACAAATTATAATAATATCACATATCTCGAAATTTATGCAAATCCCATTATCATTATTGTAAGGAAAGAAATACCAGAATTATTGATTAATGAAACTGTTGGAATTGGTCTTTGATAAATGGGGTGTTGGCCCGATTTTGACCAATCAATTAAGTGGTTTCCATTTGTGAAAAATGGAATTAAATTATTTGTAAAAATTCTACTAAGAGAGTACGTAGATGAGAATAGCATTTGGAATTTCTCAAACCCGATTCCGGGTGAATGAAAAATTAATGCTAGAAGTTACATGTAATACAAATAAATGGTATGGAAAATGGAAAATGTGGGGGAGGAGAGATCTCCATCCCACATAGGAAAAAAGGAGGTAAAGTTGCAACACTTTATTTATCCTAAGTTGGACAAATGGGTTTGGGCCCTTGGGGGCACCCAAGTTTTTAAAGGCGCCCGCATGCCGTATGGCCCGGCCCGGGTCCGGGGCCGTGGGCTTGGGCTTCAAAGGCCCTTATTCTTTTTGACCAAAAACCTTTAAAAAATTAAATATTTAATTAATTTTTGTAATTAATTAAATAGATTTAATTAATTTTCGTAATTAATTAAAAAGAGTTCAACTGGGAAAATGTTTCGGCCCCAGCGCTTGTAGGAGCACGGCCCGTCGGTCGGGTCGTGCTACTGCCGAGAGTCTCTCTTACACGCACGCGAGCGACGCCCCGTGCGTCTGGGTCGTCTTTGGCTGGTCTTAGAAGGTTTGAGCACACGCACGGCAAAGCGCACGCCCCGTCGTCTGGCGTGCTCTCTGGAATGCGTAATTCGCGAAAATGTGCCTTTTCGAGCAGCTACGAACGCGATTTTCCGTACGGGCATTTCGTTGCCTATATTAATGGAGCCCCTCTTGATGAAATAACACACGAAATTAATCGTAAAAACATAAAATCGAGCATTGCATTTAGCATCTTGCCCATTTTCCTCCTTGAAAGCTTGAAAGTAATCAAACACTTGGCTTGTAGTATTTGTTGTTCGGTTTCTTTGTCTTTGCTATAGTAACCGAATCAAAAAGTCGTTGTATCTTAGAGGCGATATAATCATATAAGCACTAGTATACGGGCGTTTTTATCTTGCGATATCTAATCCTCGACTTAAGCCTATACACGATCCCACATTATTTTTAAAAAAAGACCAAACCTTTCCACATAAATTTACCCAACAACCAAATTAGATTATTACAACTTACCACATTTGCATCAAAATTTTGGTTAAGGCCATCCTCCATATTCCCATAAGCTGAGTGAGGAGTGATGTAGATGACTCTTAGCTTGCACTCTTCCAATGTATTTATTCCAGCTTCCTTATTGAACTGCACAAACACAAAAGTGACTGTGAATTAATCCTATTATTAAACTAAGGGATGATTAAAAAACCCAGGTTCGAGCAAATTACAGAAACAACAATACTTTTTAAAATTGCAAAAACTCCCTTAAAGTTTGATTCCACGCATAAGCAGAAAAATATTTCAAAAACCCCTTGATATTTATAAAAATACATTGCCCCCTTAAATTTTAGACAAAATCAAATTTTTTGTTATTTTGAAACATCTCTCAGTGTTTTTTTTTTTTGTTATTAGCCCAACTTTAGGGGTATTTTTGTAATTATCCCTTAATTAATATTCAAGCTGCATGTTAGTAGGAACAACTAATTAATGTTATCTTACAGTGTCTTGAGGAAGCTCGTCCAGGTTAGTATTTGGAGGTACAACTCTACTTTGCAGCAGAAATTTATCTTTACATTGCATATTAGGAGGGTACTCCCGTTGAGCTTGAAGGGTTACTAAATAGATATATACACAAAAAGAAGCAAATTAAGATTAATTAGTACCAGCATACATATCTTCCTCTTTTTTTTTTTTTTTTTTTTTTTCAAACATGAATTTAATGCTAAAGAGAAACACCTCTTATGACACAAGTATCCCAAGGGTGCATAATACCAGCATTTGGTCGCACGAAATACTTCTTCGGAGAGGTTGTTTTAACCTACAAAATATTAGAAAACTAAAGTTAAACACTACATAAAATTCAGTTTACCAAAAAAAAAATATGTAGGTAAGTTTAAAATAACTGTAAAGTGTAGGTAAAATCATTGTAGATATTTACCTACAAAATCTAAACCTATAATATTTATGTCGGTAATTTAAAAATTGTCAGTGATATTTCAGTATAATTTAGGCAAAAAACAATATGTTTTATTCTGTAGGTAACTGTAAAATTTAGTGATAAAATCATTTAAGTCGATAAATTATGTCGGTAACTATAATTTTCTCGTTGTGAAAAGAGAGCAGCTGCATTAATTTGAACAAGTAATTAATTAATGTAGTATTGAATAAAGTACCTTGAAAGCAACATGATGCTCCGTGTTGTTTGTAACTTTAAGATCACAATAACTTTGTTTCTCCAGCTCAACTACAAAACAAATATATAATTTTTATGCTTGATCAACTTCTCTGTTCATACATTTACTGAATATATAATAAAACACAACATACACATATAACTAAATTGCCATGCCCATCTCAAACATTATCATCAACTATTATTTATATTAAGTGTAAGAAATCTGGTCGCCAACCTCAAAATATTTTCATTTGCAAATATTTTAAAACATTAGTGTTCCGATACACAAAGATTATTAATGGAAAAAATAAATATCCGCAGAAGCACACACATAGACACACAAAGAGACATATTTAAAATTTTAGGGTGAAGCATATATATATACATTGAAATTTGAGGTCTTCTGGATGTACAGAAATCAAGTGGGCAGCAACATTCATCAGTACTGCTGAATATGAGAAGAGTAATATACAATCACAATTTTCAGATTCAAATCCTATGTAAAAGCCTGTCCCCAATAATCAACAATCTAGAAAAATGCAACCCACAAAAATACATGAAAAGTAATGATGACAGAGAGAGAGAAGGGGAGACAGAGATGTATAGCTTTACGGAAAAAGAGGATCATACAGAAAATGAGTTACCAAAATTCAGAAAAATAACTCAACTTTTTTTTTGGGTGGTGAAAAATTAATACCTCCTCAAAAATTGCTCAGCTTCTCCACATTATGGAATTTCAATATGAATTTTTTATGTTATTCTTTCTAATTTTTACATTCGTTTTCTCAAATAAATATTTTATATATACATGTTGCACGTGATTAATATAATTTTACTGAAATAATTATAAACATTAATTATTTTACTTATAAATATTAAAATATTAAAAAGTGATTTGTAAATAAAAAAAGTAGAAATTAATTAAATACTCAATTATTAAAACTAAAACATTTCAATGTATTTCAATATACTACACAAAAAGGATTTTACAACAAGGATTTACATCGGTTGCTTAATCAACAGACGTAAAAAAAAAACCAGGACATAATTGTAAATTTAATAAGATATTAACATCGTTTATTTAAGCAACCAATGTAAAATGGATTTTACATCCGTTATAAGAACAACTGAGGTAAGACTGTTGATTAAAGGTATTCTACATCGGTTCGGTAAACTTAGAAATTCGTATATCTTTTCATCTGTTTTTTCCATCCTGCTCTTTTTCCCTCTCAGGCACCTACCTTTGGATACGCCACCATCACCACCACCTTGCCATAGACAGCCTAAACCAAAATCCAAATCCAAATCCTAATTTTATTTGGCACGCTTCTAGCAAACCGTAGCCTAAACTCCTTTTTGGCCGGCCTTCCATGCGAAACCTCGCGCCGCCTTTGCACCCCACACAAGCCACCGTCTCCACATTCCGTACTGTCTATAGGTATCCATCTACAACTATATATAATAAATACATAATTTTTTTCTAACTTGTTTTACTGTATGTCCATATATTGCATTTTCCTTTTTCTTTTCGAACTTTTTTTTAATAAGTTGGGAGTAATGATTGGAAGGATGAAATAAATTTCAAAGAAACTGAAAGGTACATGGTTCGAACCTTGGCCAATAACCTTAGAAAGGGTGAGCGATACCACTTGAGCTACAAACTCGTGGTTCCTTTTCCTTTTCGAACTTGAATGTGTTTTTATTCAGTGGAGAATGTGGTTCGTTTATGAAACTTTTTATGCGCGAATCATGTGAAGTGACTCGTTGGATCAATGGTGGCCAGATTTTGGATTTTTACTGCCAAAAGTTTTCAAATTTGGATATTCACTAATTATATAACTAGATTTTGAAAGATATTTTTTTATCATTTGGTCCTGATTGAATAATGTTCCAGGGCTATGGTAATGGGTTTTTGGTTTTTGTGTTACCTAAATTATACAGAGTGAAGAGATTACTTATGGCAGGTGCTGTGCAAGGGAGGTTTAACTGGGGAAGCTTTTATGCCTCTCAGGTGGAGTTTGTGATGCTATACTTCATCGCATATGTGACAGCTAAGTTTAGAAAGTTAAAAGTAATTAAACTGTCTAATATAAAGTTACACATAACACTTGTGTTAATGTTTGAATTTCCTCAAACATTATCTTTTCTTTCTTTCGAATTGTTCTTTCGATTTCATTTTCTTTTTGCGAGTTAATATTTCAGTTTTTTCGGGCCGGGTAGTTAAGTTAGAAGTTTAAATTCAGTTTTCTAACACTACTAACTCCTTGGAAGTTTATTTTAGTGGGTGGTTTTCTCCTTAAAACTTGCAGGAAGTTTTTCTTCTATTTTCTTGCAGGAAGTTATTCAAGAGATAGCTATTTAAAGATAAAAAACCAAAGACATTTCGATTCTGATTTTAGGATTTTTGAGAGTTCATCTTCTAGCTTTTTCACACCGAGAAAATTCTGCGAAACTTAGTGATACTAGAAATGTTGGCAACATTGTCGGCATCATTTTTAGAACTCGAGTTTTGAGTGTTTATGTGAGATAGATTCGGTGTATATTGAGTGATTGGAGTGCACTAGATGTATTCTCACATTTTGTAAAGGAGTGTTGTTGCTTTCGGAGATACAAGGGGAGTTGTTCTTCTAGTTTCCTTATTTTCTTTGTATGTTTGTATTTTGTAAACAACATCATCCTTTGAATAATTTTTGTTCTAATGAACACCGTACAAGTATTTTATACTTGTAAAAATTTTAAATCTCTTGTGTCTTGTATTTGATTCTGTCTTTATTTCATACTTTGTGAAATTATATTTTTAAGTAAAGTCTTTCATTGTGTTTTGCAAAGTGTTGGCATCACTTTTGACCGCACACCGCATTTTCATTAAATTGGACCCTTCATTCTTTCAATTGGTATCGAGCGTTCACTAAACGATACTTAGTGTGATCCTATTTTTTTTTTTTTTTTTTGCGGTGTTTTGATGATGGAAATTGAGTAGTTCCATTTTTCGACCTCTGTTTTGGATGGAACGAACTATTCCTATTGGAAGGTGAAAATAAGGGCTTATATCAAGTCCATTGATGAAAGAGCATGGAAATCGTCTTACGGGATGGACACCACCAAGAATCGTTGACACTCAAGGAGTTACAATAGACAAACCAGAGATTGAGTGGCAAAACGATGAAATCCAGTTGCAAGCTTTAATTCTAAAGCTTTAAATGCCATATTCTTGTTGTTGATATGTTTTTGTTCAAAATAATTTCTAATTGTGTTTTGAAAAGATGTTTGGGATGCATTGCAATTGCATTGTGAGGGAACACAAAGTGTTAGAAGAACAAAGCTAAGACTCTAGCAAGCAAATTCGAGAATCGATAATGGAAGAAAAAGAGACCATTGCTTCGTATAATGCAAAAATGCGTGATATTGCTAATGATGCACAATCACTTGGAGAGCCTATTAGCAATGAAAGATTGGTAAGTAAGGTAATGAGATCTCTTCCCGAAGATACAATGTTAAGATCTATACTATTGAAGAAACCAAGGATATCGATACTCTTAGACTTGATGAACTTATTGGTATTTTACAAACTTTTGAGTTAAACTTGGGGCAACAAAAAGATCATCATGTTGAACACAAAAGTATTGCTTTTAAAACCCAAACTGGTTTTGATTTTTGTGATGTTCAAAGTAATGCAATGGAACATTTTATGAAAAACATTCATGGATGTGATTTAAATGAAGAATCTATTGCATTATTGACCTTACGGTTTAATAGTTTACTCAAAAATCTTCTTTGAAAGGCAAAGATTTCAAGTCTAAGAAACATTTTTAAAAGTAATTCTTCAAATTTCCCTAAAAGCTTGAACCAAATCAAGAGAACAATTCTTTAAAACCAAAAACCTTGATTTGATTCAATGTCGTGCTTGCAAAGGATTTGGTCATTATGCAAAACAATGTGCAAACACTCTTGGGAAAGAGGTATGGATTTTACTTTGTATCTTTTAGTGATGAAGAATCAAGATGGTGAAGAAAAATGCAAGGGACTTGTAACGATTCTTGAAGAAGAAGCTCAAATCGATGGATTCGAAATGATGCAACAAATGATGTCAACACCGAGGCATCACAAGACATGTTTCTTTGTTCCGAATATGATTTTGTTAATAATTTTGCATCATTTTTATGTCGAATTCGAGGGTCAAAGTCTGTTGATCTAGAAGATAAATGTCATAATGATTTGCAACTTAAATGTGAAGATCTTGTCAAAGAGAATGACATTTTAAGAGAATCTGTTGGGAGATTGGAAGTTCTTTTAACAAAGAAAGACAAAGATCTTGATCCGTAAAATCAACTTATTAGTCTTAAAAAGACTGTAAGTAAGTTTGATTCTAGCTCTGCTGTTATTGATGATATATTTTTGAAAGCTAGATTTGATAGAACCGGATTAGGATATGTTCAAGCAAATAAAACAGATTCTTGTAAGAAGACATGCCATTCTATGAAACAAGGGAATGCTGGGAAAAGTGGTAAATCATTTTTCAAAAACGATTTCAAGAAGTCTGGAAGTGTTTTGAGATGAAAATATGTGTGTCATTACTGTTTTAAACCTGGGCATATCAAACCTTTTTGTTTTAAACTGAAGAAAGATAAGGCTTTAGGTAAGATGATGCCAGAAATGATACATGACACTTTATTGAGGATACTTTCAATTTTGCTTTGAGAATTCTTCAAAAACGATCCTAAATTGATTTGGGCTGATGATAATGATCGTTGTTGTACTCAACACATTGCCACTAAACATCCGTTAGCAGATATTTTCTCTAAATCTTTGGATTTTGAGAGGTTTTCTTGTCTAAGGAAATCTCTTGGTTTGTGTGTTTTTTAAAGCGTGATGCTTCATGTGTTGCATCACCGTATGACACATCATGTTTGTATATATTTTTTTGTTTTGTTGTTAGCTTGTATTCTTGAGTTTTCTGTCTTGATGCATCATCTTTTGTAGGCATTTTTGTGCAACTCAAATTCTTAAAAGAAGTCGAAAATGATTTTTTAAAACTTGCTTTTTGGGCATATTTGTACATTTTGGCTCATTGATTGTGTAAATGGATTGAGCTATATTTACGTGACTTTCTTAAGTCTTTTTGTACTATTCTTATGCCCGTGGATCCATTATGCAAGTAAAAAAAAAAAAAATTTACGTCATTTAAATTGAGTTTCTTTGTTATAAAATGATCTTGCAAATGATGGCATCGTTGTACATATCACCTCATGATATCTTTGTGTGTTTGTTTTATATATATTTTTCATTTTTGTTTTATTACTATTTCTTATATATTTTAAAAACAAAAAAACAAAAAAATATATATTTGAAAAAATCACGCAAAACCCGATGTTTAGTAGTAATGAGTTGATACCTTTTATCTTCTTTCTCCTATGTTGGATAAGCTGGTCCAAAATGCTCTCGGTGAGCTTGTATGTTGTTATTTTCTCTCTTAAATTATGGAGGTTGATTTCAATCCAAAAAGGGGGAAAAAGTGGCACAAAAACAAGCCGAAGCAAAGCGATGGAGATGGTGATTCCGAGAATGATGTCAACACCCGAGGCATCATTTTTTGACAAATGAACTTGCTTATTTGAAGAGTATTTGATGTTTTTGGTACTTCTTGTTTCTCGCTTATATTCGGGGAGATTTGACTCCTTGAATTCTCGGGAGAATATTAAGCGTGTTGTTTTTTTGTGCAAAAGGTTTTGTCCGAAATGCAAGCAAGAAAGGGAAGATTGTTAATGTTTGAATTTCCTCAAACATTATCTTTTCTTTCTTTCGAATTGTTCTTTCGATTTCAATTTTCTTTTTGCGATTAATATTTCGATTTTTTTCCGGGTAGTTAAGTTAGAAGTTTAAATTCGCTTTTCTAACACTACTAACTCCTTGGAAGTTTATTTTAGTGGGTGGTTTTCTCCTTAAAACTTGCGAGCGCTTTTTCTTCTATTTTCTTGCGAAGTTATTCGGAGATAGCTATTTAAGGATAAAAAACCAAAGACATTTCGATTCTGATTTTAGGAGATTTGAGAGTTCATCTTCCAAAGATTTTCACACCGAAAAAAGTGCGAAGCTCGATGATACCGAAAATGTTGGCAACATTGTCGGCATCATTTTTAGAACTCGAGTTTTGAGTGTTTATGTGAGATAGATTCAGTGTATATTGAGTGATTGGAGTGCACTAGATGTATTCTCACATTTTGTAAAGGAATGTTGTTGCTTTCGGAGACACAAGGGAGTTGTTCTTCTAGTTTCCTTATTTTCTTTGTATTTTTGTATTTTGTAAACAACATCATCCTTTGAATAATTTTTGTTCTAATGAACACCGTACAAGTATTTATACTTGTACAAAATTTTAAATCTCTTGTGTCTTGTATTTGATTCTTAATCTTTATTTCATACTTTGTTGAAATTATATTTTTAAGTAAAGTCTTTTCTTTGTGTTTTGCAAAGTGTTGGCATCACTTTTTGATAGAATCAGTGCCCTTACTTACGTGAAACGAGCGATTCTCAAGGTGTTGGATGTTAATGTTGCAACACTTGAACTAACCAACACTAGAACACGGAATAAAAATAACACGGAGATTTTTAACGTGCTTAGATTCCTCAATCTTAATGCACGAGGCCACGCCTAGAAGAAACAATCCAATATTAGAGAACAAGGAGTTATTACAAATACGATTTGGTTCTGAAAAAGCATAAAGAATCCCTCTTTATCTAATACACCAACACTCGTATAAAACTAATATTCGAATCGATTCTTGAAACACTCAACCTTGTTGGAATCCTCCAACATCAAATCCTTGAACGGTTGAGTCGATCCACACCGTTGATCTTCACCTTCTTCTCCGAAGAATAAGAGTATGTAGTAAAATGATTTCTTGAAGAAGTGCAAAATAAAGCTCAATATGCTTGTGCTCGATTACATCTTCAAGAGTCCGACTTCTCTTCTTTATAGCCATCAAAAGAAAACCTATCCCCGATTTCAAGATGGGCGGTTTCTTGCTAAAGGAAGAAGATCGAAATCAAAATCATTTCCTTGTGGGTAAGAATCAATTACACAAGGAAAGTGATTAAAAAGGAATAATTGACAATCTAAAAATATCTTGAATCAATTAAGATAAACATTATCAATAATATCAAAAACATTTACAATATAAAGATCTTGCCAAAAATCACAACCGAGAATCCGGCATAAAATCCGCCCGGATTCTGAGCTAGTGTTGCATTACCGGTGTTACAACACTAGAACATGCACTTTGTGCTAAACGGACCAAAATTGCCAACTTTAATAACACTAACACTTTTGACTCGCACACTGCATTTTCATTAGAATTGGACCCTTCAATTCTTTCAACTTGAATGATTCATTTGCTATGATATTGTTATGTTCTACTCTGCTTATGTGATGTTATATCATAAAATAGATATTAGATAAGATGCATATATTTATCAATATAACTTGCAACTGTCCCTTGGAATAGACTAAAAATTTACTATTATGTGTTAGAATATATTACTTACTATTATTTCTGTATGATCTGTCCAGTCAGTTATCTTATTTGTCATACTTGTATCTAGGAACATTAATCAACATATAATTATTCATTACCATCATATAAGTATTTCAAGAAACTTCAAGAAAACTTTTGAATCATTCCGTAATATTATATAGATGTACAATAATACAAGTCATTATGCAGATTTTATCTTAAATCAACTCCTATGAAACACAAATACAGCAGCATATACACAAAAACACATACATAGAGACACTATACACCTACTCACGAGCCACAGCCACAACCTGCTTCCCAACATTGCGACCGGAGAAAAGCCCTATGAGAGCACCGGGTGCGCTTTCAAGGCCTTCAGCTATGTCTTCAATGTAAGTTATTTTTCCTTCCTTAATAAGAGGAAGAACAATATCGAGAAACTTTGGGTAGTGGTGGTAATAATCATTAACGACAAATCCTTCCATGCGGATACATTTTGTTATGAGATAGAACAAGTTGTGTACACCTTCAGGCTGGTCGAGATTGGATTGTGAGATCATCCCACACATAGCAATGCGGCCATGGAGTCTCATGTTGAGAAGAACTGCATCAAGCATCTTGCCTCCGACATTCTCAAAATATATGTCGATGCCATCGGGAAATACCTATTCAAAGAGGATTTTACTGAAATGAGCATCTTTGTAATATTTCGACAAAAACCTCAAACTTTCTACCTATACAACATTTGAAGGGATATTGCATGAAACGAAAGATGTATAAAAAGGATTAACGAAAGAGTAGTCTTACGGAGTGTTTTCAAACAATTCTTCTTTAAGAAGAAATTATTTATTGTAGAAGAAAGTAAAAGTAAAACTTGAGAATCATTAGTACTTGACAGAAAGACTAAAACACTCTTCTTATTATTAGTAGAATAGCAGGCAATAATATATTTTTCAAATTTGAGACATAAATGCAAAGGCAAACTTCTGACATACAAGAAAAACCCAAAGCACTTTTCAAAAATTAGAAGCACCCCCAACTCAACTTTTATATTGTTATTAAATGAAGTAGAAGCAAAAGAGTGTTAGCAAAACACTACCTTAGTTTAAGAATATGGCGGGATCTATTTACCCTGAAATTATAGCTACCATAAGGTACCGTGAAAGCAGAAATGGGAAGGTGAAGGCTCACCTCTTTAGAGCTGCATTAAGATCCTGCTCTTCTTTATAATTAAATGCATTATCAAACCCAAGTTTGTTCTTCAAGAGATAGACCTACAATATCGACAGAAAGCTAAATCAAGATCTCGATATTATTAAATATCACTGCAGCAAGTGTTTCACAACATAAACCAAAAGAAATAAGAATTAACGTGAACAAGATACATCTAGTAAAAACTGCTATTGATGACTTGACACTCAAGAGTCAAGACAAATTGATTGTTCAGGTTGTGTTAAAGTTTTGAAATTCACATCTAAGTTACAAGGTAACTAAGACGAGATTAATCTAAAAATATAAAATATTACAATGTTTCGGCTCTCTTAAGTCAAATCACGGAATTCTTCCTCATTTGCTCAGACAACACAGGCAGTCATAAGTCATGAACGAGATTATGATGTGTAATTAATAATCTTGAAAGATGAAATTTCCAATTAGAAACACCTTGATCTTCTATATCACCGGTAGATAAAAGTCATAATACGAAGAGTTATCTAATCTATAGCTCATTTATATCCCTTTTATAAATACATAACAGGGATTTGAAAAGAAATTATTTTTGTTAGGGATAATTACAAAAATTACCCATAGGTTTAGCTTAATTACAAAAAACACCAGTTACCTTTCAAAATTACAAATACCCCCTCAAAGTGCTACACATACCCCTTTGATTACCCAGCAAATAATCCCCTCTTGAGGATGCAATTTGTACAATATTAACAAATATCAAGGAGTTATTTGTAATTTTGAAAAATAAATGGTTTTTTTTTGTAATTAGGCCAAACCTCAGGAGTGATTTTGGAAATTAACCCTTTTTGTTAAGTAAGGCTAACTTCATAGAGACAAGGTTAAATTATAGTTGCGAACAACAATAAAGATATTAGCCAATGCATTTTGTTTATTTTTTAACATTCCTTTCAACTACAAAGGTTTTGACACATTGTACTTCAAAAACTAACCTTGTCTTTGCTCCCTGCACTTCCAACAACATAACACCCCATCAACTTTGCGAACTGACCTACAAGCTGGCCAATAGCTCCAGATGCCGCTGAAATGAAGACAGTTTCTCCCTTTCTGGGAGAGCAAACCTCATAAAAACCAGCATAAGCAGTCATGCCAGGCATACCTACAAAGAAAGAAAAAGCACTACTAAAGCAGCTATAAGAGGAACACAAAAATGACATAAAAAATCAGTTCACAACTACGTATGGACCAAAATTAATGGAGAAGCCTGTATGCGCAAAGTTATCATGGATTTTCACAACAGACTTACTGTGTCACTTCAATCAGATACACCCCCCCCCCACACACACACACACCCCACTAGGACTGGAGCAACACCTGGGGGTGGGTTCGTTGTTGTTTCCAACCACTCCCAATATTTTTTTTAATAGTCTTAAACCAAATGTCAGCCAGAGCTGCTAAAGAATGAGGCAATTAATGTTTATGTCGTATTATATATCATCTTCATACATCTCTCTTCTCATAATATCACCTGCTGCTTCATTTGGATGAATGGATTAGAAGTTAGGGATTTAACAAATCCACTTAGCTTTTGCGGATACAATGGATTTCAAATCCTTATGTTCCTATTTAAAGCTATTTTTTGAGTCATTGTGGTGGATCTCAAATCCATCTTATATGGAGTCAGTTAATATCCTTCCCCGACATCCTCTTCTCAAATCTAAATGCAACCTGAGTGATTTCTTTCATTATCAACTTGAGTTTTTTTGCAGGTGCCAAGACCTGCATTCACAACCCCCATTCTAGTATTCAACATTTTTCACATTTTTCGTTCCTCATGGCATAACTTGGATTCTTTCTCAAAATCTGGTTTTTCCACATGGTGTTCCAATTTAAGAGAGAAGTGCCTTTTTCTTATTCCTAGCTTGTGGAGTTTATAAAATGACACCCTCTGATAATGCCATGAAGAACCATGCAACTCCATTTTGTTTCTGCTGATGTTTTCGGAAACAAACAAGAATTGCAATTGAAGTCGTATCGAGTAACTTACCAAGAATTCCTGTATAGTAGGAGAGAGGAACCTCAGTGTCTTGAATTTTACAGAAAGTGCCAGGAACTGTAAAGAAAGAAACATCTGCTTCATGATTTTGAATTAAAATGCGCGGAGATTTGATAAAGGTGTACTCCTCCCAGCTAGTGATTCCCCAAATTAGGTCACCCTTCTTGAAGTTGGGATTAGAAGAATCCACCACTCTTGACACTCCATATCCTACAATAGGCTGTAGTTTAAGGGAAAAAAATAAATAGAAAAAGAGTAGATAGTTTTAGCAAGGTTTAAGCAATGGAATAGCTTGTCCTCAATAGGTAAATGTAAGCTCCATATTTTTTAGTGTTACTAGTAAGGTGAACGTGCGCTGCACGTGAACCTAATAATTTTATTAATTTAACTCAAATTAAATCTATAAATTGGAATCAACTTTTATTATATTTTTTGTATTTATAATAAATGTCATTCATGTATTTTGATCTTAAAAGAAAGTTTGCAAAAATCAAATTTAAACTTATTTGTCAGTGAAATATGGTTAAGACATTTTGGACTAAAAAACATGATACTTAAATGATATTATCGCTCAACAAAGTACAATGGATATTAAAAAACTGATGAGTAATCTATATAAAAATTTAAAAGATATATATTCAAGACGAGTTTTAAATTAATGCACTCTTGTTTATTTTTTGAGTGTCTACTTCTTTTTCATACTTAGCTTTGAGATTTTTTTTTGCAATTTTTTTTAATGCACTTTTAGCCCAGGCATGATTGGTTGACGTATGGATGTATTTCTCCTTTACTCTATTTTTTAATGTGTGTTATCTTTTAAAGTGGTTTGACTACAAGATTCAATTTTTCATTCATCACATGTGCCCTCTTTTGTTAAGAACGATGAGAAAGTAAAATTCTATTTTATGTTAGAAGCTTAGCTCCTGTATATATTTTGAATCATGTTCTCCTTTTTTTATATTTATGTACATATCTTGGGAGGGGAGGGATGATGGTAATCAAATCCCACACCTCTAGCTGGGATGGAAGTATTTACCACTCGACCATTATCCAGTTTTTCTCATGTTCTCCATGATTAAATTAATTGTTTATATAACAGAAATGGAGATAAAATAGACTAATTAATTGTAATTGAAAACAGCTCAATAAATTGATTCAGTTTGAAAGAATAGTCACATTTATATATTAAATAAACGACATAACCACATCATAGAAATCAAAATTATTGAGTGTTTAAGAATATTTAAGCTTTATTCTATTATCACTAAGAGCATGCACGACATCATAAATTTATTATTTCCACATAATTTTTTATTATTGAGTGTGCTGATGTGACTAATTATTATTCTAATTAATTTTTGATTATGTAATTTAGTAATAACAAATTTAATAGCAAAAAAAATTATTAATTAGTACATTGAAATAAATTATATGAAGAACCTCAATTACGTCTTTTATGTTGTTTTCTTTCAAAAAATCACTTTACATTCTAAAAATCCATCCAATGGAGCATATCCAAAGTATAATCCATCATTCAGAGCTTTACAACAAAATTATAGAATATAGAATATAGAATATAATAATCCAGAAGTGTGTCAAGTAACCGTAAAACATAGGTTAAGCTATAGCATTTTTATAAAAATGGCATAACAAAAAACCTCCTCACTTTTTAGTTGTCATGTTCTATGCATGTGACATTTTCGAGCAAAATATAGGTCTCAATTTATTATGTTTTGTTTTGTTGTAATATCAAAAAAATATCATATATAAATTGATAGACTATCTTTTTTATTGTCTTAAGCATAAAAAAATTCATTTTATTCATTTTATCTTTGTCGGTGAACATCTTTCAATGTAGCATAAAATTTACAACACAATTCACAAAAGTATAATTCATGTATTTGAATGCTTAAAATATTAAAAATAAATATCTTCATAAATTTAAATATTTAACCTAGGCGGATTTGGGCAAAATCGGATCGGCCTAGGGGCGCTAGCGGCCGCCAGGCCGATTTTTATAACACTTGGTTTTACTTTTACCGGATAATGAATTTGATATTGAAGAATATCAATATATATATTTGAGCATATGATTAAAGGATTATTGTTATCCATACATAGAATTTTATATATGAATGTTTAGAATTTTACTTTTGAACTCTAAAGAAGGAAATAAATATAACTTTTCAAATCTTACTCAAATTATTGTGCTTTTTTGTCTCTTGATATCACAACTTTTTCATTTATTAATTGCATGTATGTATATTGTTATTCATAGATAGAATTGTTTTTTAACAAAATAAAATATAATATGAAAAAAAAAATAAGAAAAAAGGTTAAAAGTAAAGAGGATTAAAAATGGTATGTCCGTCATAGTAAAATTTAGAAGAAAAACATGAAAAATGCAATTTAGATCTTTTTAATTTAACATTTATGATAAAATCTGGTTGTACTTGAAAAATATACATTTTAAAAATTAAATTGTTAAAGAGAGGGACATGTTTTAAAATGCATAACTATGAAAATAACGTCTGACCAAAATTTAAATTATTACATTAATAATACACATATATGTGCACTACAAAATGTGAGATCAAAATCATAATTATTTTTTTATATATAAAAATTAAAGCATAGTGCTTAATCTTCAAAGAGACTCAAGATTTAAAGGTGACTAAAATCAATTACTTTTGTTAATGAAAATAATATTTAAATTATAATGAACAATTTATTTTCAAAATCATGTTTATTTTTTAAATAAAAAGGAATATACTACTTTGATCCATAAATAAACATTTTGATAATTTTTTTCACTCAAATGTAATGTTGTGGTTGCCGCCTAAAATTCAATTATCTAGTAAGTTTTATACTTATTGTGCATAACTTAATACAAAAAATTTTAAGTAAGTTTAGCATATCAACATGTAGGTTATAAAATATGTACTTTGTTATAAATGTCAGATTATTTTTTTTTTTAGTTTTTCTTAGCATATATATACTTCTTTAAATTTTTAGGTTTTGATTCTTGTTTCCATACTATATTACTTTTTTTTTTGTTAGTTAGATTATTTCACTACCTAAATAATATAATATATATCTTTTTACCTAAAATTTTATAATTTATTAAGGATGTATATAAGTTTTAAGTAAAGCTAAGTATTGTCATACATGTTAAAATGTACATACGTAAGTGATTTTTCTTCAATATTACTTCTACCATTCTTACAATAGTATACATATACATATATATCATTTTAACTGTATTTTATTTAAATCTATCTTAATTTATTATATTAGTTTTTATTTTTTTAAATCAAAGTCTATTTATTGATGCAGATTTTTTTAACCAATACACCTCTATATAAGTAATAAATAAAAAAAATACCATAAAATAGAAAGACTAAATAGGAACAATAATTTCAATCTAAACTAAAATTCCTATTTCCTGATATGTAAAATAGAATAAGATTATTAAAATTCATATTGACTTATTATTATAATTTAAAAATAAAATATTTTTCTATAATAAAATAACTTATATTTTTTTATCAAAACTTGTTAGACCTTTCATCCTATTAATTAAAAATTTATTATGTCAAGAAAAATAAAATTAAAATTAAAAAATATATTTTCTTGCTCTACATACCTCCATATTAAAATATAATTTACAATTACATTTAGTTAAGTTTGAGAACAAATATTTATCCTTTTAAGTATCTTTTATAGTTAATTTCATGTTTTATTACCATATTTACTGACTTATTTAACTAAAAGAATATACAATGATATATTATTAAAATTGATAAATAAATCTAAATTATAGGATTTGAAAGTTTAAATGGTGCATCCATAAAAAAATAAATAAGTGCATAAATAAATGTTAAAAAAAATTAGTTCTCAATTTTTAATTTAGCTTCAAAATTCTTAGTATTAATTGTTTTATATTGTTATTGTAATTTTTGCTGTAAAATTATTTTTCTTTAATTTTTATTTATTTAGTTTTACAATAGAGATATATATGCCAACCCTCAAAAAAGTAAAACAAATTATAAATATTAAGTTGCGGATAAAAATTAAACAAATATTACTCATTTCATCCACTTCACTTTGAGATTTAAAATATCATTTCATTAATTTCAAACACATAACTCTTAGCCAAGTTTATTTTATTTTTAAATTTCAGAGTATGTACTTATAATATATTTGTTTTGCAACTTTAACCTTACATTGTCACAATGATCGAGTTTTTTTATCGAAAGAATACATGAATAAAATAAACAAATAATTGAATCTAAATCGTGTTGAACCGTATATTCATTATTACGGGAAAAATATATATAAAGATTAATTAATAGATCTTAGAAACAAAATAATATTTATTCAAAATTTTAGTAAAAAATTATATTTAACTTATATATCTTAAAAACTAATCATTGTTTATGGGAAAAGCATAAAATTCCTTGAAGTTTTCAATAGTCGTGAATTTTCATCTTTCCATCCCTAAAAAATGTTAGTAAAAGATTATATTTAACTTATATATCTTAAAAACCACTGCTTCTAAAAGACCCCGCCTACCTCCGATTAGTCCCCGCCTAGCGCTAGGCTCTCCTTGTCCGCCACGTTATTTTTTTTTCAATTAAAGCTACGCTAACCCCGCCGTATCCCGCATAACCCCGCCTGTGGCTCCGCTTAGCGCTAGGCCCCCACCGCGCCCGATTAGCGCTAGCGATTTTTAGAACAATGCTAAAAACTAATCATTGTTTATGGGAAAAGCATAAAATTCCTTGAAATTTTCAATAGTCGTGAATTTCCATCTTCCCATCCCTAAAAAATGTATCGTTTACTCCAAGCAAAAATAATATTATCTCACAATTTAGAGTGTGTGATGACGATAGATTTATTATAGTATGGATATTCTCAACCAATAGTGAAGTTTAAAAAATGTATTTGTCCTGCTATTTATTTTGAATAAAATAATATTAAATATTTTTTATTTATTTTTTCTCTTCATTTTGCTGTAAATTCATAATCTTTTTTCTTTTTTGATGTATTTAATTATTTAGAAAATTAAAGAAAAATATTATAAATGTGTATTTTACATAGCACTCAACTTTAAATGGTTAAAATTCTCTCATATGAAGTCTTTTATATATGCTTATGACATATGGTTGGAAAGCTCTCGATATCTAGTATAATATAAAATAAATATTATCTAAAAATTTAAATTATTTTAAGAATTAGAATTGAAATAAATTATATAACAAGGGTTTGGAATATAAAGAGACACTTGTCAATATTATTAAACAAATAAAATCAAAATCAATATGAAAAACTACTTAATTACCCTTAAAGCTAACTTTACCATGAGGACATTTTTGGCAAATCAAAATTTTCAAGAAACCTTAAAATCTATTCACACTTTTATATTAAGTATAGATTAGGATTAAGAATCTGACATGAATAATTAAAAAAGGAAGGGTAAATTAGGGATGACAATGGGTCGGGTATCTAAAGACCCAGCCCAGACCCACGCCCGTCCTTAGAACGAGGAGGGGTGGGGAAGGCAAGCCGGGTCGACCTATCCTGTCCCAAATTAAATAAACTTTGGAAAAAAAGGAACAAAATATTTATATGTAATATATTTATAAAATATTATTTACCAAAAATGTTATTTTCAATTTATAAATGATAGATATAATATTAAAAAATAAAATTCACATTATAATATATATTATATATGCAAAATATAGTATAAATATTTTTTAAAAAATAGGTGGGGCGGGTACCCACGAGGTGGAAGTGATACCCAAACCGTCCCATCCCGCCGTGGGTCACAGGCGGGGCAACCCAAACGGAGAGGGGCGGGTACCCACGGGTCAAGGCAAAATTGTCATCCGTAGGGTAAATTGAGAAATTAACACAAACATGAATTTTTATATCTCGACACAACATGCAAACCCGAACACGACAAACAACCCTAATAAAAGTTTTCATATTTCGGGTACAATTTCCAAGGCAATACATTTAGTATTGAACTAATTTATTTAATTTAGCACGATTTCTTTTTTGTGATAGGTTCTTTTTAAGATCATTTTGTTGTATTACTTGTACGGCTAAAAAACGAACCGAATTACTAAATATTGATTCGAGATCTATCGATAAAAACTCGTTTAAGCTCGATTCGTTAACATAACGAACCAAGCTTAAATACATTTTCCCGTTCGATAGTTCGGCCGAGCTCGACTCAATTAGTAAAAAAAATATGTGTGAAAATGTTACGCGAGCGCGATCCGTGTCCGGCTCAACTAAAGTTCGTTCAAGCTTGATTCGATTAATAATCAAACCAATCTCAAAATACAATTTTCGAAGCTCAATTAAAATTCAAACAATTTTGAACATTACTATGTTCAGCTCGACTCGACTTATTTGCACCCCTAATTGCTTCCTATATTTGATTTTTTGGTCGAACATACATATGACAAATATATTATACTGTGAGTCTGTGAGTTAAACGTATATACAATATCTGTATTGTATTTTGCCAAGTTTCTTATTTATGGCCAAAAAAACAAAAAAAAAATTCGCCCCCAACTGCAAATCGTCGCAAACTATCAATATATACTGCATCAAACACTTGTACCTTATCCACCCACATTCTTAAGCATCTATCAATGCACAAAAAACTTTTATTTCTTAAGCAAAAAAATATTTTAACGAAAGGGACTTCAGAAGAAAAATCCATGAAAATTTATGGTGACTAACTTACCGAGCCCGGGGTGAACGGGTTACTGTAGTTTCGTTCGACCTTCTTCATAAGGCTGTACAGGTAAGGGTCGCAGGACAAGTACAAATTCTTCACCCAAACGGCGTCGTTGCATTCATCAGGGATTTTCAGCTTGACTGATGAGGTTCGCAACAATAAATCGGATTCCTTGGGATATCCCATCACGTGGTGTTTCAGTATCACTTGCTTGTTATTGCTAATCACTTCTCCCATTTCTGCGGCTACTTTAATTTTGCGATATTTATGTATTCTCACAGCTTTTTAAGTGTGTGTTGTGCGTGTTTTATTCTTTCGGTGTTTGCTTTATTCATAGGAACTGGAGGAGCGGCGGCCATGATGCCCTTAAAGTCAAAAGTAAATGGAGAAAAGTGGAGCCTGTCTGTGTGGGGAGGGTGGAAGTGTCGAGAGAGTGTAAATAGTATATAGGAGGGAATTAATTGGGGTTGGGTGCTAGCCCGGTCCTCTATTGAGGCAGATGAGGCCGTTGATTCGGGCATCGGGACGAAATTTTGCCGATCTGTTATTTTCTTTTGTGTATAATTTGGTTAAACTTTAAATCAATCTCAATAACTTGTATATGCAATCCATAGATGAGTTTATTGTTGTTTGAATGCTTGTGTTGTTGTATTTGATCCTTTAAAGCCTTCATCTATTTATAGGGCTACAACTTTGAAGAAGGGCTCAAAAGCAAATTCCAACATTTGGTGGGTGAAAAACTCGGGCGGGTGGACTGGGCTCAGAAATCGAGACAGACTCCGCCGTATGAATTTCAAGTGGGCGCAGAAGCGCTTAACGCCCGTATTCTGTAGCCTCAAGTGATCATTTGTGGGAAATTCTTTGGCCAGCTTTTCTCAGGCGAAATTCCAATGTTCCTCCACTTTTTATTGAACTTTTGAGGGGCTATAAATACATACATGGGAGGCTTGATCTAGGTTATGGAGGAAAGGTTTTAATACACCCAAGAACACAAGAAATACATCAACTTCATCAAGGAAGAACCAAGGAAGAATCGGGTCGAATCGAAGCTTGAGGATTGAAGATCAATCGAGAGATTATACATTTCACTAAGTTTTCTCATTCTTTGTGCTTTAATCTTTCATTTTAGCTTGTCATGAATATGAATAATTTGTCTATGGGTTGTTTATTTGTAATGAGTAGCTAAACTTCTTGTGATTTCCTAGGGTTTTGGAAGTAGATTAGTTGAACTCTTGTTGAATGTTTTAATCTTAATTGAAGCTATTGTCTTGAAGCCTATTTGAGTACTTTGTTCTTATTCTTGTTTTATCATTTGGCCAATGATTTAACATGTTAGATATATTGATTCATGATTCAAGAGATGAGTTTCGATATTAGATCTTGAGTACTTGACATGAATATTTGTATAATCGAGAGGTTTGTGAATATTTGTGAGGATATATGATCTTTTGTGCATTTGGGAGTTGTTATCTTATGTTGAGTAGAGATGCTAGCATAGATATTTCAATCTACACTTTATATACATCTCGAGAGGAGGATAAAATACCGTTGTGATCGTCTTATAGGTGTAGTGATAATAACTTTGACTTTGATTAAATCGACAACAAGAGGAATATTAATTGAAACCATAACCCGGAACCCATTTCATTCCCTTGATAATTCCACTATTCTTAGTATCTTGTGTTTTTGTGGTTAATCTTGTCTTTACTTCTACAACAATTATCAAATTTCGATCGTAAATAAAAATAAGACTATCTTAGTTCAATACTTAGCGCATAAATTTATTAGTCTCCTCGTGGATACGACCTTGCTTACCCTATTCTATAAACTACACCGTACACTTGCGGTGAAGCTAAAAATAAGGCGAACAAGTTTTTGGCGCCGTTCTTAGGACTAATACAATTTTTGGTGCTAATATTGCGATAGATAGAATTATTCTTAATTTAGACATTTATTTTATTTTATTTTATTTCATTTTTCTTTTGTAAATTCTACTTCTACAATGCTTGATTTGTTTCTTTGAATTGGTATAGGTGCACCCGTCGGATGAAGAAGTCAATTATTTCAATAATCGAATTTCTACGCTTATTGGAATAATCCTACTCCTATACACTATTGTTCAGATTGGAGGAATTACGAAGATTTTTCATATGCTAATACGGAGAATGTGATTCCACCACCATCAAGCTTCAATGTAATAAATGGGTTTACCGATGCAGAGGCAAAACCATCTTTGGAAGACGCCCTCATTTCATTCACGAATCAAACGACTTCATTCATGAGTCAAATAAATTTATTCATGAGGGAAATGAGAAATAGCTTTACCAAGAACGAAGCAAAGATGGACAAGATGAAGTTGCAATTGACACAATTGGCCAATACTATGGATTCACAATTGAAAAATCTCGAGACTCAAATGGGCCAATTAGTTACAATTGTTGGTGGGCAACAACAAAAGAGCCAATTTTTGAGCACCACCGAAGCCAACTCAAAGGAACAATCTAGTGCCATTCATCAAAGGAGTGGTACCGAATACAAGGAGCTGAAGATCTTGGAAAAGCAAGAAAGTTCGGAACCAAACACAGATTGTGTGTCTATGCACTTTCAGCTCGTGTGTGGTACCGAAAAGGAGCAAAAACATGACAAGGAACACACGAACCATGTGTGTACGCGCGTGCGGCAGCGTGCAAGATATCATAAGAAAACTATTCCAGAATGAGACGAGCACGAACTATGCGTATGCACACTAACAATATGCGCGTAAATCAAATCAAAGTGTTCCAACACCAGGACTTCACTACTTTCTTGGAAATCCTAATTATGCATTACTAGATGCAAACAATGCAAAAACGGTTCTCGACCACGACCCAAAGCAGCTAATATATGCATTCAAAGGTGGTACGAATTGAAATTAACAGCGCCGAGCTAAAGACGTTAAATATAGCGCTTGTTGGGAGACAACCCAATAGTTTGTGGTGTGATTTTTTTCTTCGTTTTCTTTATAAAAAAAAAAAAAATTACCCGATTTTACTTTCGACCACACACACCTGGCGGGGCATGCGTGAACGCACGATCCGTGCATGATTGAGGAATCGGAGATATTGCTACGGCCCCACACACGGGCAGCCCATGCGGAGGAGACGCCTAAGGAGGGCCACGAACCGCCGCCACCCCCACAATAAATCAGGTCCAATCCACACAGGTTTATATTGAACTTCTATCTTCTCTTACGTACGATATAATTTCATTTAAGTTTGGGGGGAGAGATAGTTATTTTGATATGAAATGTGTGTGTGGATAGAAAAAAAAAGTGCATTTTGTATGTTTCCATATAGTTGCATGTAAAACATTTTAGGTTGCATTTGCATTAGAAGCACGTTCTGACGCTTTTTAGCACGTTTATTGTCTTCATAGATTTTAAGGAGTGAGTTGACCGTGTGCGACGAGACTTGATGCTTATATTTTTGAAAAAATTTGTATTGTTTTGATTGGGTGTTGAGTATGAGTTGATTGAGCCATGAATAGATGACATTGAGCATGTGGATATTGAGAACATGGTTTGATGCTTTGAATTATGTATTTGCAAGCCTGTGAGCTTTTGAGCCTTTACTGCTTTCATCATATGCAGTCTTGTTGTTAATTTGAGTGTATCATTCATGTTGTTAGAATTCTAGAACTTGCTCGGTATCTCTCGTCAAGGTCACATGTTGTATGCGAAATGTGAAAATGATCAAAGGCCATTTTTGTTAGCCCTTCAAGCCTTTTTTGCTTACCTAATGATAATATTGAAATCCCTAGTTAGCCAACTTGAGCCTATTGCCTAATTTTTGATAGCCACAATTCAAGCCTTAACTTGATAAATTTTTTACCCAAAACTTGAGCGTATAGCATTGAGTAAAGGGATTGAATAAGGGTGAATGGGTAAAATCAAAATTTTAGAAGATGGTGTTGACGTGCGTTTTGGTCAACAAGTAGAAATACGTAAAAGGTTTAACACGTGGAAATGAAAACGTGCGTAACGCCTCTTTATTTCCTGGCTAATTATGCCTTTCTTTGTATTTTGCCGAGGAATATTGGGGTCGGTCTTTTTTACTATTTGTGTTCTTTTTCTTCTCTCCTTTCTTTTTCCCTTTTCAGACTTTTTATACCCCTTTTGAGTAAGTGGGTTTACAATAGTCATCTTTGCACTAACTATTCATTAATTAATAAAATAGCAAAAAGGACGACACATGTCCCTCTATAGTTGTGCATGTCAGTCAAATTTGCCACTTGTCGACTTCTCTTCATAATTCTCTGACATGTGGCAGCTTCTGATACCGATAAAGTACTAAGCATGGGCGTGTGATTATTTTTACGAGGTTGTCGCGCGTGTGTTTCATATTGAAATCTGGGCTCGGGGCTCGGGGCTCGGCGCCGTGTTGTGGTCGGGCTCGCCTGGCCGGGTTGGGCTCGGTAGCCGGCGAGCCTAATTCGTGAAATGTGTTATACTGATGACGTGGATCAATTTCTTCCGGCTCGGCTCGGGTGTCATCAAAGGCCCCCAAGTTTGACTTCGAGAGAAAATTCTTTGACGCTTGAGTTAAACTTTAATGCTAATGATGAACAATTAATGGGAAAACGGATTTTTCAAAGGTTTTGTTCTTTCCTGGTACTGTTACAGAGCAATTAATGCTTGAAACGGCGCATTAATCATTGCCATAATGACAGATTAATGGCATCTCGTGGTTGGACCAATCTTGCGCAGAACCGAAAAATTACGCGCTTTCACAAGGGCGTGGGGACACGACGCGTTTTCTGTCATGTTTGGCGGCTTTTGAGCTTTTAAAAGGAGCGTCCTTTCGAATAAACGCCTCGTTTATCGAGGAAACTTATCTATAAATACCTTTGTCTTCCTTCATTATTCACTTTCGCATCCTTTAACCCTTGAGCTAAAGTAATTAAACCGAAAGCGTAAATTTCGGTCGGCTTCCCAAGTTCGTAGACTTCAACTTAGGTATTTTTTCAAATACTCTTCCTTTACCTATAAATGTCTTCTTTTGAAGATAGTAGAGTCGTAGCTATAGTGTAGAAGTTGAAATTGAAGATCCTCCATCTGAACCCTCTGTTTATTTTTCACCAGCACGGCGATCTCCGTCCCACAGTCCGAGTATTATCCAGATATCTTCTCCAGATTCTTCAAGAGGTGGAACGTCCTTGGAGCGGACGCACACTATCTTTGACCCGACGCCAGTGACCGTTTATAGAGAAGGAACGGTGTATCAACCCGGACTGGTACAAGAGAATTCCGGTGAAGAATCGCCAAGTGTTGATTCTAAACTGTGCCAGCCAGAAGAAGAAGATATGGATCCATCTGAGCCGGAGCGTGACAACGTAGAGCGAGTAGATGAGCTGTCCGGGGATTCGAGGCCGGAAAGGCCACTAGGGCCCATAGGCCACCGTAATGGCGACGGTCGACAAGGAGGAGGACCTCGTCTTCGTGTCGAGACTCGTTGGACGCCGAGTGACATAAACGATATCCCGAGCATGTTGATGATTCGGAGGTGGATGAGCTCCGGCGGGTGTACCGTATTCGAGCGGTATCTACTTTTGGGTACCGGACGGCACGGAAGTTCCCAAGACCCACCGAGAGGGTTGCACGGCTGTATTTGCTCCCACCTTTTATACGGTTTAAGATTTCCACTGCGCCTTCTCACGCGGTGGTTTTGTAAGTGGGGTATGCATCCGACCCAGTGTGCACCCTATTTCTTGGGAAGGATCATCGGTCTCCTGGTGATGTTTCACCTGGAAAATATCCTCGCCCCAAATTTAAGGAGATGAACGAGCTTTTTGTATGGCGAACGACTCCATCGTCTCTCGGGGTCACCATCCTGGATGGTATTACGTCATGCACCCGACCGGGGTATCCTGACGGTTTGGTGGAGGGTCTACCTTCTTCTCTCAAGGAGTGGAAGGATAAATGGTTCTGGTGAGCGGCGAGTGGCAAGCTCGTGTGGGGGAAAGAGAAAATGAGACCGTTCTTCATCCCCATCAAATTTTGTTTTTGGTTACTGAGTTCTTATCTTTTCCTTTTCCCTGCTTTTCTTCATTTTTTTTCTTTTCATAATTGTCCTCTTTCCACCTTTACAGAGAACCGGGCATCAAAGGGCCTCTGTCGCCGCTTTTATTCGAAGGTCGAGAACATCCAGGCCCGGGAATCATGGACAGGCGGATTGAGAGGTTGGCCACTGAGGCCAACTTGGCCGCAGCTGGTTTGAGGCTGCTCGCCCGCCGACCGGCCGAGGGGGCGGCTCGGGATGAGGTGGCCGAGCGGGAGGAGGAGGTCGAGAGAGTGCCTCAACAGTAATCCTCTCGTTAATGAAGAAATACGGCCCCATTCTCCGGGGATCACCAAGCGAGAATCGAGCAAGCCGCGCCGCCTCCTGCGACGACTAGTCCTGTGGGCGAGATCATCCGCGCCCGTAGGCGTAGACACACTCCCGAGCCGCCGAGTGCGGCCGCCGCTTCGAGGTAAAACACCGTATTTCTTCCATTTCCTTTTGAGTTGTCTTTTTGTTTTCCTTTGATCTTTCTTCTAATTGATGGTTGCTTTATGCGGGCGTGGCCTGGATTTGCGTGCACGCCGCAGCAGGTGAGGAATACAAAGACGGCGAGCTCGGGCGGCTGCCGATCAACTCGCGGATGTGGAGGCGGCTCGGAGAGAAGATATCCTGGCCGTAGAACGCCCCGCGATGGAGTGCCTGGAGCAGTCCGCCTTCAAAGGAGAAGAGGGGGAATTGTGATGGAGGAGCCGATCGATCGAGTGGGGTTGAGCGGCGCCCGAACATCCCGAACGACCTCCGAAAATGAAGGTCCGCGAACTTTCTCGGATGACCTCGGGGAAGGTCATTTCATTCCTCCAAACCAAGCAAGAGATGAATATTGCGAGGAATGGTTGGACTACGCCCTCGGTGGTTTGTGGAATTCGTTCGATGTGCCACGCCGACAGGAGCAATCAAGGGTCTTACCGGGAGCAGGTCGGGCCGCGATGACTATCCTGGCCGTGCCTGGACAAAAGGCATCGAGCAATTCTCGCTGTAGATCAAGCCAAGAACAAATTCAATATGCTATGGCCATGTCGGGCGTATGATTGGGCTCTTATGGCATGCGGTTGGGGAACCCGCGAGTTGGAGAAAAAATATGCCGACCGGGAAAGGCGGCACGGGGATCTCGCAGAGGCCTATGCTACCCTCCAAGGGGTGCAAGAGTCTTTTAAGACTCAAGCGGATGAGGCTACAGCTCGGGCCAACTCCGAGAGAGAGTGCTGCGAGGGGCGAGGCAGCGAGATCGGCCCGCAAGGAAGGTCAGAGCTCGATTAAGGTCGCCGAGCCGAACGTGCGTCTTTGCCATCGCCCGGCCGAGAAATGGAGAGGTGCCTATCCGACGTACGCAGGAGGCCAAGAAGCGCCCGCCGACAAACGAGGAAGTTCGTAGAGAGGCCATTAAAGCTTACAAAGACTCAGGAGTATGCATTCATGTTGACCGTGGCCATGCGACCGGTCTCCAAGAAATTCGGATTTACTTAAGGGCGGGCGTCTTGTTGCTCGGCTTGAGGAAGATTTGGCCCTTCCGGAGGCCGATCTCAATACCCTTCGGCCGAACTTTGCGGAGGCTTCTAATGCGCAGGTTCTCCTCCTCCGGATGTGGAAGAAGTCGCCTCTGGTGGTGCCGTCGATATTCCGCCCCCTGCTCGCCTTGATACTTTTATATGTAGCCTTAGGTAGGTAATTTGGCTTCGTGCCTCGAGATGTAACTGCTCTGCCTCCCTATGTAATTATTTTTTGAAGTAAAAATGAATTGTTATTTTCCTTTCCCGTATGTATTTCAAGCTTTTGTGGATGCTCGGCTCTTTCCTTTTTGTAAGATTGTTGCCTGTCTTCTTTTTTTTTCCTCTTATTTTCTCAAGACGGGGCTCGATTTTCTAAGGCGTCGAGTGAGGGGGTCTCGCTTCGCCTTAATCGATTCTTGCACTCGGGGATGTAAACCGTCCATTTTGTATTTGAATTTTCGTGTATAAATTGTCTCTGATTTGCGCTTGGTGCGTAACCAAGTCTTGGTATTGTGCTCGGTACGTAGCCGAGTCTTGGTATCGTGCTCGGTGCGTAGCCGAGTCTTGGTATTGGTGCTCGGTGCGTTACCAAGTCTTTATCTTATGCTCGGTGCGTAACCAAGTCTTTATCTTGTGCTTGGTGCGTAACCAAGTCTTTATTGTGCTTTCGGTGCGTAGCTGTCTTTATTGTGCTCGGTGCGTAGCCGAGTCTTGGTATTGTGCTTGGTGCGTAACCAAGTCTTTATTGTGCTCGATGCGTGAGTCGAGTCTTGGTATTGTGCTCGGTGCGTAGTCGAGTCTTGTGCTTGTGCGTAACCAAGTCTTTATTGTGCTCGGTGCGTAGTTGAGTCTTTATTGTGCTCGGTCGCGTAGCCGAGTCTTGGTATTGTGCTCGGTGCGTGGCGAGTCTTGATTTGTGGTGAGTAAAAACTTCGTTTTCCTTTAAAGAGCTCACGAAATACCGGATGAAGGGATAATTCTTTGGAATCCTATCCGGATCGTAGATCGAGATCTTTATTGATAATACCGCTTCGGTATGATACATTCCATGGATGCGTAAATTTTTCTCCACTCAAATATTCTAACCGGTATGCCCCACGGATAAGACGTGGCTGATCCGAAACGCCCTCCTGTGTCGGCTTCAATGGGCTCGGTTGAATGCCCGTTATCTTTCTCAATACAAGATCGCCGACCAAATCTTCTTTCTTTTACTCTCGAATTGTAGTACCTTTCGCTCCTTTGTTTATACACTCGCATTTTTCATCTCGTGTGACCTTTTTCCTCGAAAGCAGTCTAGTTCGGCTCGGAGCGAGCGCCTCATTACTTTCGGTCTTCTTCAAAATTTGCAATTCAAAGTAGGGGCTCCAATCTCGACAGAATCACCGCCTCGGCTCCATAAGCTAAAGAAAAAGGTGTTTCTCCAGTGGTCGCCGATGTGTCGCTTCGTATGACCATAGTACGCTGTAGTTCCTCCGGCCAATTGCCTTTGACTCCTCCAATCTCGCCTTCAGTATACTTGAGTATTTTATTAACGGCTTCACTTGTCCGTTCGACCGGGGTGGTATGGAGTTGAGAAATGGTTTTTTATGCGAAACCTTCACAAAATTTCTGAACCTTCGGTTGTCGAATCGCTTCCCATTATCTCGAACAATCGAATGTGGTATCCCGAATCTACGATGATAGATTTCCATACAAAGCTCACAACCTTTTCTTCATCTATTTTTGCCAAAGTGTTTCTCCAGGCCGCCGATGTGTCGCTCAGATGACCATAGTACGCTGTAGTTCCTCCGCCAATTGCCTTTAGACTCCTCCAATCTCGCCTTCAGGGTATACTTGAGTATTTTATTAACGGCTTCGACTTGTCCGTTCGATTTGGGGTGGTATGGAGTTGAGAAATGGTTTTTATGCGGAAACCTTCACAAAATTTCGAACCTTCTATTTGTCGAATCGTTTCCCATTATCCTCAGAATAATCGAATGTGGTATCCCGAATCTCTGAGATGATAGATTTCCATACAAAGCTCACAACCTTTTCTTCATCTATTTTTGCCAAAGGCTCCGCCCGCCCATTTTGTGAAATAATCCACCGCCACAATGGCATACTTGACGCCCCTTTGCCAACGGGTAATGGTCCGATGAGGTCCATTCCCCATTTGGCAAACGGCCATGGGCTAAATACGGAAGTAAGTCGCTCGTGATGATATCCGACTGTGGTGCAAATCTCGCACCTCTCACATCTTTTGACGAGGTCGGTAGCATCCTTTTTCAGGGATGGCCAGTAGTACCCTTGCCGTATTAATTTATAGGCCAACGTTTGGCCCCCAGCGTGGTTGCCGCATATTCCCTCATGAACCTCTCGAAGTGCATAATCTGATCCGTCTCGAGAAAGGCAACGTAGAAGTGGGATGGAGTACCTCGTTTGTAGAGGATGCCGTCTACTAGTGTAAACCGAGCCGCTTGAGTTCGTAGTGTTCTGGCTTCAGCTTTGTTTTCAGGTTGAACTCCTTTCTCTAGATATTGGATGATTGGGGTCATCCAAGTCTGCTCGACGTTTCGGTTGTATATATTTTCTTTGCACCCAAGTGACGGGGCGACAAATTGTGTGACAACACATCCGTGATGACATCTGTCCCTCGGGATCGAGCCGAGCCGAGATAAGGCATCCGCTTGCATGTTCTCGCTCGGGGCACATGTAAGATTTTTGTCTTAAAATGTGATAATCTTTTCTTGACCAAATCCAAATATTGTGCAATTTTTCGCTCTTTCGCTTCGACTGCTGATTTGATGAACAACCAACCGAGAATCACCGAACCAATAGTTGTTTTAGGCCCATGAGGGCCGCCATATCTAAGCTGCTTAGAGCGCCTCATATTCGGCCGTTGTTCGTCGCGGAATCAAATCGAAATCGCGAAAGCAAAGAGCATTTTTCGCTTGGATCGATTATCACGATTCCGCTTCGCCGCTCGCACCAAGAGCCGCCGACAAATAATTTCCATTCTTGGTCTTCTTGACCTCCAATTGTATGGAAGCGTGAATTCGCCACAAAATCGCCTAAAGCCTGTCCTTTTATCAAAGACGTGGTTCGTATATAATGTCAAATTGCTAAGTTCGATGACCCACTTAATCATCCGACCGTAAGATCGTCGGTGTAACACTTGCTTCAACGGATAGTTCGTCCCATACTATAATCTTGTGTTCTAAGAAATACGGACGGAGTTTCCGTGTCCGCGTAATTAATGAATAAGCCGCTTTTCCATTGGTGGGTACCTGAGCTCGGCATCATGTAACGCTTGGCTGGTGTAGTAGACTGGATGTTGAATAGAGCCATCTAGCCTGATTAACACCGAGCTGATGGCATATTCGGATACCGCCAAGTACAAATACAAGTCCTCCCCTTGGGCCGGTTTTTGTAATATAGGGATTGAAGATAGATGATGTTTGAGGGATTCAAAGGCAACCTGTGCTTGTTCGGTCCACTCGAAATTTTTGCTTTTCTTTATAATTTCAAAGAAAGGTTTGCACTTGTCTGTGGACCGAGAAATAAATCGGTTAAGGGCGCCAATCGGCCGGCAGTTAGGCTTTGTACCTTTTTTACGAGTTTGGGGATTCTAGGTCGGTGATGGCTTTTATTTTGTCTGGGTTAGCTTCGATTCCCCTTTGGCTGACCATATACCCCAAAAATTTACCCGAGCCGACCCCAAATGTGCATTTTTTCGGGTTTAACATCATCTCGTACTCTCTCAAAAAAGAAACATTTTATTAAGATCGTTTAGATGATCGGACATGTACAAAGGATTTTACTAGCATGTCATCTACATGACTTCCATAGTGTGACCTATCATTTTTTCAAACATCTTATTTACTAACCTTTGATAGGTCGCACTAAAGATTCTTCAATCCGAAAGGCATCATCTTGTAATGCTGAATCCCCGAGAGAAGAAAAATGAGGTATTTTCTTCATCTTCCTGGGTGCATCCTTATTTGGTTGTAACCCGAGTATGCATCCATGAAGCTCATCGCCGTGTCTCATTGTGGCATCTACCATGTAATCGATATTTGGCAATGGATAACCGTCGCTTAGGGCATGCTTTGTTGAGGCCGAAAAATCCACGCATAGCGCCATCGGCGATCTTTTCTTTACCAAAACAGATTGGCGACCCATCGAGGATAGAGGGCTTCCTGATGAACCGATTGTCTAGTAGTTTGTTAACCTCGATTTCGAGCGCCGCCGCCTATCAGGGCCGAGTTTGCGCTTTTTCTCGATGATCAAGCGAACGTTAGATCAATGTTAAGGCGATGGCACGCATACTGGGATCAATTCCGGGCATGTCCGCATGAGTCCATGCGAAGACGCCAAGATTATTTCCCAAAAACTCGACCAACTCGCTTCGATATGGTTCTCGGAAGATCATGACCAATACGTAGTTGGCGCCCCTCGCTTAACAGCTTACCGACATTGATCGTATCAACTTGTTCTACCGGTTCCGCTCGTTTTCTTTTTCTTGCTTTGCCCCTCCTTGATTTGCGGGGGCAATTAAATTCTCGCGGCGCTCGGTTTCGATTGCCGGCCGCTTCTTCCATCATTGCTCCTTCCCAGGCCGACGACTTGATTATCCTCCGAACGATCACCCTTTCTCGCTCGGATTCCTCTTCGGGCAAGGGATTATCTCGTGTGATTCCACCGGTTTGCCCTTGTTCTCGCCACGTTAATCTCCACCGGTGGAGTTTAAGAGAGCACTCTCGTGACTCCTTTGATTCCCTTTATGTATAGCTTCGCCATCGACGTTGGAAATTTTATACAAAAATGATATATTGAAACGGGCGCTTTTATATGATAAAGCAATGGCCTTCCAATGATAGCATTGTACTCCGAATCGGCATTGATTATTTTGAATGTTGTCATGACAAACCGTTTATGCAAACCTTGTCCCATTTGGATGGGCAAATCAACTTCTCCTAGTGGGACTATCCTTCCTCCTCCAAACCCCAAAATGCTATCGTTACATGGACGGATATAACTATCATCCACGCTTTAATCTTCGAAATGCTCGGACATAAATGACGATGAATAGCTTCCGAGTCAATTAAAATTCTCGTGAACCTAATACCCGACCGGTGCCGTGATGACCGAGGGTCGAATGAGGATGGACCACCTGGCGGCATCCGCATCCGAGAACACAAAGTGGCGGTGGGTTGGCCTTCCTTGATTTCGCCACCCGAACTTGTCTTTCGGCATTGGTTGCCTGCCTAACATCGGCTTTTCTTTTCCTGTTGGAGCGCTCTATCCTCCATTGAGTTGGTATTGATTCGACTAACACTTGACATCATGAGGATTTCTCTCCCCCTGTTTTCACCGGGGCGGCAGGAGAGCCGGGTTGATTACGCGCTCCGGGTTGACGCTGAGCCGCTTTCGGGGGGTGGTAGCTCATGAACGTATCTTTTAAGGCCGCCGCCTGTCGAACAACCCGCATAATTTCCCTAATTAGATCTCGGCACTCACAAGATCGTGACCTATCGATTTGTGATAGGCGCAGAATCGACGCGAATCTAATTTTGATGGCTCAATTTTCGAGGCCGAGCCGAGGCAATAAATTCAGACCACTTCACTCCATATGGCCGACGAGTGTGGGTCAAAGTGCTCCTTAGCGCGGCGACTCGGCTCTCCGCCTTGGCGAGCTCTAAATCCGGTGGTCGGGTTTGCGAGAATGGCCGAAACCCGACCCCGCCCACCATCGGTTCTTTCCTTCCGTCCTTTCTTACGTTCCCTTGTCGGTGCTCGGGGTTACTTGCCATGGCTTCTTCCGCACAAATGTGCGTTCGCGCGATTAGAAATTCTTGATACGAGGTCGCCCCCGATTCGTGGATGGAGTAATTGAACCATGTTTCGAGCCACCCAAATGCCATGGTCAGCGATTAAAATGGCGTCATCCGACACCTGCCCATCTCTCGAACTTGTTTGTTAAACCGAGAAATATAACTCTTCAGGGCTCGTCTTTCCCTTGTTTGATGTTTACGAGGAGTCTTTAGGCGCGCTCGGACTTTGGACGTTAAGAAATGTGTCGTAAAGGCGGAGGCTAGATCCCCCATGCTTGAATGGATCCTCGCGCAGGTCCTAAACCAACGGTGGGCTCGGCCGCCCAAAGTCGTGGGAAGGCCCTGCAGAGGATGGCATCGCTTGGATCGTATAGTTCCATCCATGCTAAGTACTTGTGTACATGAGTGGTCGGGTCGGTTTCCCCATTATAGAGGCCGACTGGGGATTTTCAACTTTGGCGGTAACGGGATCGCCAGATTCCAGGAGAAAATGGCGACGGAACACCGGGCGGCTCCATACTGGGGCGGTCTCGCGATTGTTCGCCATCCGGACCGCCTTCCAATTCGTTCGAGACGGCGACGTAGCGATGTATTTCTACATCCCGTTCCCGCCACAAGCTAGGGCCTTGACTTGATCGACCGAGTTGTTCCCGCCGTCCGAAACCCGAGCCGAACTTATCGACGAGCCGGGCGAAAGGGATCAACTCCCCGTCGTCCGGCGAATATCGAGTGGGCACGACGATGTCGTGTTTGTTCGAAATGACTCGCTATACGACTTTGCTCTTCCTCATTTTCTCTTTGCCGCCTTCTCTCATTATGACGGACATGTTGTTCATTACCCGAATCGCTTCTTGGGGCTTCGTGGCGAGGAAGCCCGGGAAGTTGAGGATTAATGTTAACATTTAGTTGTGGGTTGAGTGGGTTAGTATTTGCAAGGAATGGAGGGGGTGCTTGAGAGTTCGTGGTAGCGAGTTTGTGATATGAGTTGGTTCATTTGTTGTACAAAAGTTGGGTTGGTAATTAGGCCGAGCGAAGGAAACAAAGTAGTGCTCCCCGTTCTGTTTGGGGTATATTTTGGCCATTAGTAATCCGCCAGCTTTTGGTTGTTCAAATGTTGCTCTTCACCACACGAGCATTTCTCGATCGATGACTCATTTTGTCTCATATCAAGAAGCCAAACGTTAAATTTTACCTGGTTTTTACTTAACTTGCCTCGTGCTTGGAATTCTCGATCGACCAATACGGGCCCTCCTTCTAGCGCCAATTTGTTGACGTGCGTTTTGGTCAACAAGTAGAAATACGTAAAAGGTTTAACACGTGGAAATGAAAACGTGCGTAACGTCTCTTTATTTCTGGCTAATTATGCCTTTCTTTGTATTTTGCCGAGCCGGAATATTGGGGTCGGTCTTTTTTACTATTTGTGTTCTTTTTCTTCTCTCCTTTTCTTTCCTTCTTTTTCCCTTTTCAGACTTTTTATACCCCTTTTGAGTAAGTGGGTTTACAATAGTCATCTTTGCACTAACTATTCATTAATTAATAAAATAGCAAAAAGGACACATGTCCCTCTATAGTTGTGCTTGTCAATCAAATTTGCCACTTGTCGACTTCTCTTCATAATTCTCTCGACATGTGGCGCCTTCCGATACCGATAAAGTACTAAGCATGGGCGTGTGATTATTTTTACGAGGTTGTCGCGCGTGTGTTTCATATTGAAATCGGGCTCGGGGCTCGGGGCTCGGCGCCGTGTGTTGTGGTCGGGCTCGGAGCCGTTGGGCTCCTGGAGGCCGGCGAGCCTAATTCGTGAAATGTGTTATACTCGATGACGTGGATCAATTTCTTCCGGCTCGCTCGAGTGTCATCGATGGTGTTAGAGTTGGTTGATGGGAAGCAAAGGAGGAGAAATGAAGTGTTGAAAACTCGTATAAATGTCGGAAAAAAATCGACTTTGTAAATGAGTTTCATTTAAATGAACTTGGGGGCTACGGATTGTAATTTGAGGTGATTCTCAAAAGAAAGAAAGGAGATGGAGATAAGAGGAGTTGATGAAAATGAGAGATGATTTGAGTAGCATATTGAGCTTTAGTGTAGATGATTTATATGCTCACCGGTCTACACGCCGAGTTTGAGTCACTCTATCCATATTTTCCTACCCTAACCAAAGAACCTTCATTACAACCAAAGAAAAAGTCATTTTTGATTCACAAATTGCATACATTCTAGTGGCGGAGATATGAGACGAATTGCAAGCCTATGGTAATTTTGCGACATTGAATTGATTTGAGCGTAAACACGTCCTATATTCATTCGAGATGAGAGTATACACTTGATCTTTGAGAGACGTGATTCTTAGCATTTACCATGGTTTCTTTGATGTATGCTCTATGTTAGATGTTTGAGGTTTGGTTGATTCGTTGTTTGACACCTATGATGAACAATACGAATTTTATGGAGTTGTTGTGCGTTTTACTTTTCATTACTCCTAATCATGTTTTATCTTGTTTTAAAAGCGTTGACCGGGACGGCCAACAGTTTAAGTTTGGGGGTATTTGTTCACTTGGTTTTATACCATTGATTTGGGCTTCCTAGACTTGAGTTTTGTGTTGTTTTTATTATTTTGAGTCATTTGAGTAGCCAAGCCATGTTGAGAGCCAATTATATTGAGTTTATAGTCATAGTAATGAATCGTGTATCAAAAGAAGTACAAACGAGCAAACAACGAGATTGATTTGAAGAAACGCCCAAACGCTGCCTCAAATTTCCATCACTGGCAGCGTTTCGTAGTTTGGCCATAACTCTCTCTACAAAATTGATATTGATATGATTCAAGTGGCTATGGAAAGCTAAGAGATAGGGCTACAACTTTGAAGAAGGGCTCAAAAGCAAATTCCAATATTTGGTGGGTGAAAAACTCGGGCAAAGGCGCAGCAGCTCGATCTGAGGGCCGCTTGCCGTATGAATTTCAAGTCAAGTGGCGCAGAATTTAACGCCCTCGGCCCAGCGCCTCGCCGGGCGGATCATTTGTGGGAAATTGCTGGGCGCCGCAGCCCCGGGGCGGAAATTCCAATGTTCCTCCACTATTTTATTGAACTTTTGAGGGGCTATAAATACATACATGGGAGGCTTGATCTATGTTATGGAGGAAAGGCTGGGAATACACCCAAGAACACAAGAAATACATCAACTTCATCAAGGAAGAACCAAGGGAAGAATCGGGTCGAATCGAAGCTTGAGGATTGAAGATCAATCGAGAGATTATCCATTTCCTAAGTTTTCTCATTCTTTGTGCTTTAATCTTTCATTTTACCTTGTCATGAATATGAACAATTTGTCTATGGGTTGTTTATTTGTAATGAATAGCTAAACTTCTTGTGATTTCCGGGTTTTGGAAGTAGATTAGTTGAACTCTTGTTGAATGTTTTAATCTTAATTGAAGCTATTGTCTTGAAGCCTATTTGAGTACTTTGTTCTTATTCTTGTTTTATCATTTGGCCAATGATTTAACATGTTAGATATATTGATTCATGATTCGAGAGATGAGTTTTGATATTAGATCTTGAGTACTTGACATGAATATTTGCATAATCGAGAGGTTTGTGAATATTTGTGAGGATATATGATCTTTTGTGCATTTGAGAGTTGTTATCTTATGTTGAGTAGAGATGCTAGCATAGATATTTCAATCTACACTTTATATACATCTCGAGAGGGAGGATAAAATACCGCTGTGATCGTCTTATAGGTGTAGTGATAATAACTTTGACTTTGATTAAATCGGACAACAAGAGGAATATTAATTGAAACCATAACCCGGGAACCCATTTCATTCCCTTGATAATTCCACTATTCTTAGTATCTTGTGTTTTGTGGTTAATCTTGTCTTTACTTCTACAACAATTATCAAATTTCGATCGTCTAAATAAAAATAAGACTATCTTAGTTCAATACTTAGCGCATAAATTTATTAGTCTCCATGGATACGACCTTGCTTACCCTATTCTATAAACTACACCGTACACTTGCGGTGAAGCTAAAAATAAGGCGAACACATAACAATACTTTGTGTTATCATCAATAAAAGTAATGAAGTACTTGTTGCCACCACGTGTTTGTGTCGATTTTAAATCACATATATCAGTGTGAATTAAATCAAGTGGTTCATTATTTCTTTCAATATTTTTAAATGATGTCCTGGTTAACTTTGCCTCAACACAAGTTTCACACTTATGCTTGTAATCAATATGGAATGTTGGTATATAATTCAAGTTAATCAATCTACGTAAAGTATTATAATTAACATGTCCTAGTCTACCATGCCACAAATTGGAAGACTCAAGCAAGTAAATGTACATTCTTCATTTTATTGCCTTTTGGTTTCACAACCATTACACCGAGCTTAAAAAACCCATCGATTACATACCATTTTCCTACAAACATTCCATTTTTGAGTAAAGTTACAACATTAGACTCAAATACAACACGAAAAACCATGCTTAATTAAAAACGATCCAGGACACCAAGTTTTTTCGGACATCCGCACATATAACACATTCGTGAGAGTCGGCTCCTTTCCTGGACGTCATTTTTAGAACCACATTCCTTGACCTTTGATGTCGAAGGGCAAAATTTCCCATATATAGCTTCTCGCCATTCTTAACAACCTCAAAGGTATCGAACATCTCCTTATTGGAGCACACATGCCTGGTAGCGCCATATCAATCCACCACTGTTAGGATTTGAACCCACCAAATTCACCTCCGAAATCACAAAGAACAAGATTCAAATCGGACACCTCCTTAGAAATATCATCAATCATGTTAGCCTCCCGATTCTTCTTCTTCTTTCTTGCAATCGAAGCTTTGTGACCCTTGCCGCCACAATTGAAGCATTTTCCTTCGAATTTATTCTCGGGAAATGCCTCCTTTTGTCCCCAATTATTGAACCCTTTACCGCTTTTCCCAGCTTTTCTTTTTCCCTTTGGAGCTTTCGCCATGCTCCACAACATTGGCTTTAGCAGCCACATGAATGAACAATTTCCTTTCAGAACCTTTGTTATCTTCTTCAATTCGAAGCCTAACAATCGGTCTTCAACGCTCATTTCCTTTCGTTTGTGCTTTAGATAGTTCTTGAAATCTTTCCAAGTCGGCGGCAATTTTTCAATTATTGCAGCCACTTGGAAAGTTTCACTCAAAAACATTCCTTCAAAGAAGAATATCATGTATAATTACCTCGAAATTCCCGCACTTGACTTATTACGACTTGAATCAATCATTTTAAAGTCTAAGAATCGGCCAACAATAAATTTTTAGCCCCCGCATCCTCGGACTTATACTTGTGGTCAAGAGATTCCCACAATTCTTTAGCAGTTAAGCTTAGAGCTATAAACATTATACAAATGGATCTGCTAATCCATTCATTACATAATTTCTACACAAGAAATCAAAGATGATTCCAAGCATCAACCGCATGAGCAACTTGATCATCCTGTTTCATCCTCACTCACTTTGGAGGATCTTGATCAAGAACCTTACAGTTCAACGTAGTCAAGTAAAACAACATTTTTGTTGCCAACGCTTGAAATCCAAGCCATTGAATTTCTCCGTTTCTCGGATGATTCACCTACATTAACCATAGGGTTAGCCACTACCCGAGGCATAATCGGGATAGCCACCGGATTAGGCACAACGGGGTTAGACCCACCACTGTTTGATTCAGATGCCATTTCTGAAACAAATAAACAAGAAGTTTAGCACTTCTATCAATCAATCGGAACAAAACTGATAAGAATAAAAATATTCAAGTTTTTTTTTTATTTAGTATAAGGTCCTTGCAATTTCCTTATATTCCAAATAAGCACAGAGAATCTATCTTATCAGCCCAAACTTTAGTCCAATCAGTTCAAAAATTAGTCCAAACAGTCCAATCAGTTCAAAATAGTCCAAACAGTCCAATCAGTTCAAAATTAGTCCAAACAGTCCAAATTACAATTTCCTTCCGCTTCAAATAGCACGGGTATTAATCGCTTTAGTCCAAAATAATAAATATTCGAACCAATTTAATATCCCGATAATCATCCAAATTGAATATGAACTTCAAGTATTTCACACAAACATTAGCATATTGTTTTTAATATGGCATAATCCACTTAATAAGCCAAACTATCTAACATATTAAGATAGCCAATCAATCTGGACCTTTATATGAAGCTACAATTGCAAAAAGTTGGTGAATCAAAGTTCGAATTCCAAATTTTTTTAATATATAAATATATATAATAAAGTGGAAACAACTTATAGATCAACACACCACTACTTTACCAAATGGCTAATAAAAAGCAAACTGATCCAGAATATGATATTGATACCCAACAAAATTACAAAATAATCATCTCCCAAAATTTTACCGTCAGGGTTTTTTATAGTTTGAGCATTAGACAAAATTTTCGAAAAAATGTATAAATGGCAACGTATTCAAGATTGAAGTTTTTCTCATAACTGCTTTTAAGTTTGTAGGAAAATAGTAGTATTTCTTCTAGTACAATTTATATGAATCGAAAAATCTCGAATCGGCAAAATTTGCAAAGTAAGCAAAATAAAATTAGCTCGAATCGCGTGTTCAACACACTATCCTTAAAACAGTTTGTCACCTATTCTCGACGCCTCTGTTTCCCAGGATAAGACGAAAAACCATTACCGATTCCGCGAATCGAAATTATACCGAAAAATTATCACCAAAACTTTAAATTGCAAGAGATTTAGGATAAATGAAATTCTTGTAAAATATTTTGTGTGTTTTCAAATGTGAAAATAATCCATATTTATAGGCAAAATTTTGCCCTTTACTATTCATAAGGTCAAATTGGCCTTTACTATTTAAAAAGTTAAATAAGTAATTTTATTCAACTTGGACTCAAGTTGTTCATCAACTTGTCCAACAAGATCTCCAATAGAGTTCCCTAGCAATATGAAATGTATAAATATCTTTGTAATAGATTGACTTATATTCTTATAAACATGCCTTTTTATTAATGTCAATTTCAATTGGCATTCCTATTATTTGGTTTATTTTTAATTTTTAATTCGAAAAAAGAAAATTTACATTAACTTCTTGACTGAAAAGAATGCACCAATTGTACTCTCAAATAAAATGATCTAATGGCTCATGTAAAACAATATGAATTTTCATGTAAAAAGATATGGATCACGTGCAACGCACGTGCATCTTACTAGTAATTATAAAAAATTATAATATAAAGAGGGAAAAACACTAAACCCCCAAACTTTGTGATTTTTTGCACTTTACCATATGAACTAATTTTCTTTACACTTTACCATACATACTATCCAAGTTTTACACTTTGCTACATAATGGCCATCGCCGTTGGAATATTCTCAGAATATTCCGATGTGAGCCCTTTCAATGAGGGCAAAACCACCTTCTTCAGAAATTCAAACATAAATTGTTAATAGAATTTCAATTTGCCATATGAACATTACACAATTTCACTTTGTCATATCAATTTGAAATAAAATTATAAACAATTTTATATATATATATATATACATGTATTTATCTTTTTTTTTTTCAAATTTTTATTGGTAAAAGAATAAATTAAATTAATATTTACCTTAGTAAAATATACTACCAATGATATTATTTTAGGGTTTAGGCATATGATTTAGGTGGGTATATATATCATTGATATCAATTTATTTTTGGCGGTTTAGACATATTTGAATTATTAAGATTTAGACATTTTTTACATTGATTTCATCCTAATTTTCTAATATGAAGTTGCTTTAGATATGTAATTTTAATTCTTACTTAGATTCTTAATTGCATATTCAAAACTTGATTATAGCATTAAGGAATATTTCAGTTTTTTATAAATTCAAGTATTTACATGCTCAGTTAAACTTTTCTTGTGAGACAACTTTGGTCCATTACCATTGCTATCGTACTCTTACAAGTAGAGGTTAAATTCACTATGTATTTGGCGAACTAACAAGAACCATAATTGAATAGAAAATTATGTACGCATCGGGCGTAGTGTCTTGAATATTGTACCAAAAATTAATTCGGCTCAAACTTTTACTCTAATTTTTTGTGTGTATTTTGCTCGGTATTTCGGTAATCCAAAATTTTTTTAAAAAAATAACAACAAAATTAATATTGTAATCATAATTAATATTTATTTAGTATTTTTTAAAAATTTAGTATAAAAAATACATTATATTACAAAAGTATGAAATATATACGAGAATATCTACATAAATAAAAATAAGTTTGGTATGTGCTGAATTTTATATTTACTTCGCTCAATATAAAGTATAAACTTATTTTTGTGATTTTTATGTATTAAAAAAGATAAATAAATTTATATACACATAATTTTTTTAAATTGATATGACAAAGTGAAAATTGCGCAAAATTCAGATAGCAAAGTGAAATTCTTAACAAAGTTCAGATGGTAAAGTGTAACAACTTCTGTTTGAATTTTAGGCAAAGACACGTGCCAGAATATTCGTGGAATATTCCATCGGCGATGACCGTTATAGGGCAAAGTGCAAAACTTATAAAGTTCATACGGTAAAGTGTAAAAGAAATTAGTTCATATGGTAAAGTGCAAAAAATCGGATAGTTTGGGAGGTTTAATGTTTTTTCCTCTAATATAAAAAAAACTTTGTGTTTGTATTATAAATATATAAATGATAATAAAATTAATAAATTTGTGCTATGTAAGAATATTTATTAAGAGATTAATGAATTCAAATTTGTGGTTTATTAAGTTAGGTACGATGAAAGAGTTTGGAACAAAAATTAAAAAAATACAATGAAAGAAAAATGCACTAATTAAAAGTCAAACAAATATTTATCGATATTTCTTTTTCTTTATCCGCTTATATGAGTTTTTCTTTTTTGGGTTAGATAATCGTGACCATGTTAACTTATATAAATTTCTTTATATTTTTTTAAGAGAAAAGAGAAATATATAGATTAAGGCATCATGTCCAAAACAACTAAGTCCACCAAGTGATCAGGAATATCTCCGATTCTTGGCTTAGACCCAACAAGAGAAAAAGAAAAACGAGAAAGATGGTGGGCTAGAGTATTTCCCGACCTCCTAACAAAACTAGGTAGAACGAAATCAAAACTAGAAATAAGCTGAATAATATCTGAAACTATATTGCCTAGATACGTGAGGTCTTCTGTCATGTTTTTCAAGCGATGGATGAGATTGACATTATCCGATTCGATTACTATCTTTCGAAAACCAAGTTCCCTTGCAAGCATCACCCCTTCTCTACACGCAATGGCTTCCGCGATAGCCACATCATACTCCGAATTAAACAACTTAGCCAATGTCGAAATAATTTGTCCTTGATGATCCCGCAAAATGATACCGATTCTTGTGCCTTCGCCCTCCTTGATAGAAGCATCCGTATTGATTTTTATTTTGTCCGCATCTGGAGGTACCCATCGAGTGATTCCTTTCGAACCAGTTTCTCTGTTTCCCTTCACATTGGCCGCTTGGATGTGTTCCTGGAGTCTAGTAGTTACCCCTTGAAGATAGTGATGCGGTTCTTTCACTCCCTTGCCAAATGTGTGATCATTCCTAGCCCACCAGGCGCCCCACAACAACATTACAAATAGCTCGTGGCTGCTAGCGTCCCCATTGTGCTTGAACATATCAACCCAATCACCTATTGTCCCCCGCTGCTATGCTCCCGCATGTCTTATACGGAGTGGAGAAACCGCCCAAAAGATTTCATTCCAATGACAATCTCTGATGGCGTGTTCGATCGATTCCTCGCCCGATCCACACCGACTACATATGATATTCATCTCGATTCCTCTATCATTCAACACCTTTTTTGTTGGAAGAATGCTGTTAAGGCACTTCCATAAAAAAAATTTAACCTTGTTTGGAATAGAAAGAACCCATACCCATTTCCAAATGTTGCTGTTTGTACCTGAAGATGCGGAAAAATTAATCTCGTTTTCTTTGATAGCCTTCGCCACCTTATATTTGGATTTCACCCAATATTTACCATCATTTGAAAAGTGCCATACTAATTTATCCTCCCTACTAATGGAACTCGGAGGGATAGATAAAATAGTTTGCCTTTCTGTTGGAGAAAAATATTAAGCGAGCATATCCAACCTCCAGCCTCTCGAAATCGGACAAATAAGATCCTTAACCAATGCCACCTCCCCATTACCCGACAGCCTGGACTGAGTACGAAACCATGGCTGATCCGGAAACTAAGGGTCATCCCATATATTAACACTCGCTCCATCTCCAATGTTCCAGTACATACGTCCCCGAAGGATTTTACGACTCTCTACAATGCTTCTCCATGTAAATGATGGATTATGGCCAATTGTAGCATCTCGAAAAGATCATCTAGGATAGTATCGTTGTTTTAACACTTTGGATAGAAGGGCGCTCTCATTGTGTATCAACCTCCACCCCTGCTTAGCCAACATCGCCTCATTAAAACACTGCAAATCCCAAAAGCCCAATCCCCCCTCCTTTTTTGAACGGCACAAGTAGCTGCAAGATTTCCAATGAATTCTTTTTTCGTCTTTCCGCTGCCCCCACCAGAAATTGCTGATAATAGAGTTGATGAGATTGTAAACATTTGCGGGAAACATAAAGCAACTCATCAAGTAAGACGGAATAGCCTGCGCACTAACTGAATTAAGAATCATTTTACCTGCAATAGATAAAAATCTTCCTTTCCAATCTTTAAGTTTTTTCTTAATGCGGTCCACTACACGTGCAAAAACTTTCTTTTTCGAACGCCCCACAACAGCCGAAATGCCCAGATAAATAACATGTTTCTTCACTCTATTAACCCCCAGCCTGTGCGCTAGAGTATCCTTCGTAGCCGCATCCACCCCATTGCTAAATGAAACCTCGAACTTCTCGAGACTTATGCGTTGGCCAGAGAACTTTTCATAAATCTCGGTAATATTCCTTGTTTCGTCGATTTCTCTTTCATTTGCTCTACCAAAAATGATATTGTCATCAGCAAAGAAAATATGTGATACTGCTGGTGTGGTTCGACAAACCCTAATCCCGTGTAATCTCCCTCCAAATTTTGCCTTACGAATCAATGAAGAAAAAGCCTCTGCACAAAAAAGGAACAAGTAAGGAGATAGGGGGTCTCCTTGCCGGAGACCCCGAGTTGGGGAAAACATGGTGCCTGGCTGTCCATTAAGGAGTATCGAAAAGGAAACCGAATTAACACATTTCATAATAATATTCACAAAGGAGCTAGGGATCCCCAATTTAAGCATAACACGCTGTAAGAAAGGCCATTCGACTCTATCATACGCTTTAGACATATCTAGCTTAAACGGAAAGACTGAGAAAAAGCCAAATTGTGTTTCATAGAGTGAAAAATCTCGAACGCGAGGAGGGCATTATCAGTTATAAGATGACCTGGGACAAAAGCTGACTTGGTGTGGTGTATAAGGGAATGGAGGACAAGTTTAAGCCTATTAGCACTTGTTTTCGTGATCAATTTAAATAAAACATTGCACAAGCTAATAGGCCTATAATCAGTGACAAATTTCGGGTTCTTTTTCTTGGGGATTAAAATAATGAAGGTGTTATTTAAAGCGCGAGGATTTTTCCCTCCATTAAGGATCGAGAGAACGACAGATACAACATCCGAATTTAAAATGGACCAAAATTTTCAAAAAATAAAGCAGGCATACCATCCGGTCCAGGTGCTTTTATAGGGTGCATTTGTGCCAGAGCCACAGTTACTTCTTCTGCCACAAAAGGTCTAGAGAGGGTTTTGCTTGCGAGAATCCGTCACTTTGCGATCCACGGCATCAAGAGCATGATCCATATCCAAAGCCTCCTCTGATGTGAATTCTCGAAATATTCATGAAATACTCCTGCTATATCTTTCTCCTCCTCCTGCCAAATGCCATTCACATCCTTGATCCTCTCAATTGAATTCCGAGCTTTTCACCCATTCGCGCCCGTGAGTGTTGGTGCCACATTTTCTCCTGTTTCACGTGAATATCCCTTAGATTATTTTCTAAAAAATGCCTCTCCATCGTATCATGCTCTGTCACAAGTCCTACCATTGGTTTCTGAAGTAAAGCCTCACATTCCTTGATTTTGTGTCCCACATTCCCGAAATGCGATTTTTCCCACGCCGTTAGTTGCTCACCGCATGATTGAATTTTTTTCGATATTGAATTTATATCTCCAGACGTTCTCTCATAATCCCATGTTTGTTGGATAACATGTTGGCACGACTCATCTAGCAACCACATGGATTCGAAATGGAAAATCCGCCTTCTCTTTTGACTTATATTTCAATTATTCCCTCGAATGCGATGCCATTGAGAGTAGACTGGCAATGATACGATGTGACTCGAGGAGATGATAAACTTGGTACTCCTGCACGCTCGTTATCCATCCCCTGGCTTCCGAGGTCGCGATCGAGACGTTCTTGCATATTCGCTTCCCCTTTTTACCCGCTTTGTCCACGTGCGATTATAGGTTCTTCGATTTCCGTGCCTTCTTCATAACCTCGATTAAATAGAACGATTTCCAAGCTTTATCCTTGTAAAGTTTCCCAACAAGGCAGAATCAAAACCTCAAATACTGCTCGAGTTTTAGGGTTAGGGATATCCAAATCCATGACTGCTTCTTCTTGCTCCGTTAATTCCTCCATACTATCCCAAGAACAATTCCACAGATACGAAGTGATGGATGCAGATCAACCCAATTGATGTGCGCACACCGACGTGACAAATCTCTGCGAGCGAAACCCGAAATAGGCCAAATGCGAAAGATAGGTCCACTGCGTAACCTTAATACTGATGCAACCTGCAAAAATAGAAAAGAAGAACAAAGACCAGACAACCTGTAACAAGGAAAAAACAAGAAAGAAAAAAGGAAAAAGAGAGAAACCGGACAGCGAGAGGGAAATCAAGTAGAAAACGACGCAACCTGGACACAGGAGAAAGAGAAACCTAAAACCCTACTCGGCGATGAAGAAACCGGACGGAAAACGAGAGACGTTGACGGCCAGGGCAAACCTTAACAGAAACCCTAAAGGGTGACTCAAACTCCTTCATAGAGGAGAACTCTTCCCTATTGACTTATATTTGTGATTTTTTATTAGTAATTAATAATTAGCTCTTCGTTAAAAAAATTCGTTGTGCCACGTTTCTAAACTCTACTGTCAGGGGTACCAAATTTATGTGTCGCCTCGGACTTTGAAAACCACAGGACAAGCCCTGGTTGGGTGGAGATTTTTAGAACTGTGAGTGTAAATAGGTTCGGTTTCGAAGGAAGGAGAAGGTCCACATTTGAAGTGTTTGCTTATAATATTTTTCATTTTCTTTTTCATTCAAATTTTCACTTTATTGTAAAGTTTTTTATTATGAAATATTTAATCGTAATTAGACTTAATTTTTGTTTTACTAAAATAAAGATCACATTTATTGGACAGATGGGTCATGAAGATGCCTTAGTAGTGTTTAATCTAATTTCTAATAGCATATTCAACATCTTATCTTAAAATCTACTTTATATTTAGCATTCAACTCCTAAAATGCACGACTTATTTTTGAACTTTTTACCTTTCCAGAAAATTCAACTTTAAATTTTCTCCTAATTAAAATAGTATTATATTAATTATTAAAAAAATTAACATAAATCAATTCACAAATGAATAATACTTAATTTTTAGGTGACCAGTGTATTCAAAGACTTTCAATTCTTAAACATTAGAAGATAATTGAAAATTATATTGAAATTACATTATTTAAAATGATAAAAGTTTCAATTGTGCTATCTTTTTACTATTAGTTAATGATTATCATTACAATAATATAAATATCTCAAAAAACTTCAAGAAAACTTTGGAATCATTCCGTAATATAGATGTACAATTCAATATGCTGATTTTATTTTAAATAAACTCATATTTGAAACACAAACACAACAGTATATACACAACAAACACAATTACAAACACTATACACAATGGCCGACACAAAAGTTTAAAATTGCGGAGGCGAAGTAAAATAATGGATGATTATATAATTTTCAAACTTAAAAGGATCCATAGTTAAAAAAAAAAAAAAAAAAAAAAAGGGGGCGATGGCCCCCCCCTCTTCATCCGCCAGACCATACACCTACTCACGAGCCACGACCACAACCTCGCTTCCCAACATTGCGGAGAAAAGCCCTACGAGGGCACCGGTGCGCTTTCAAGGCCTTCAAAGAACGCTTCTACATAAGTTAATTTTCCTTCCTTAACAAGAGGATGTACCATGTCGAGGAACTTTGGGTAGAGATGGTAATAATCATTAACGACGTATCCTTCTATACGTATTCGCTTTATTATCGACAAGCCAATTTATGTACACCTTCTGGCCGGTCGAGGTTGTATTGAGAGATCATCCCACAAACAAAGAACGCCGTGAAGGTTCATGTTAAGAAGAATCGCATCAAGCATCTTTCCTCCGACATTCTCAAAGTAAATATCGATGCCATTGGGAAAACACCTATGATAAACGAAATGATCATCTTCGTAACATATCATGAATACCTCAAATTTTTCAGCTTATAATACTATTTGCAAATAGAAGCTAAAAGCTGAACAAATGAAAGTTGAAGTGTTTAGGGAAAATTATAACAAATAATCACAATGAGCTTCTATCAAAAAAATACAAAAACACTCTTCTTATTATTCCGAGGTCAATATGATATTGTTCAAATTTGAGAATAAGAATATCAAAATCAAACTTCGAAACACTTTTCAAATATGAGAAACACCCTACACTTTTCAAATATCAGAAACTCACAGCATGTCGTACACGGCACACCCAAGTGGTACAAAAATGTACCAAGACCTTAAGAGGATGTTTTGGTGGAGAGAAATGAAGAATGACATAGGAAATTTGTGGAAAGTTGCTTGACCAAACAAGTCAAGGGGTGAACATCAACGACCTTCTGGATTGCTTAAGCCACTTGAAATCCCAGAATGGAAATGGGAGCACATAACAATGGACTTTGTAGTTAGCTTACCTACAACAACCAAGGGAAATACTTTAATTTGGGTAATTGTTGATAGAGTGTCAAAGTCTGCACACTTTTTACCGATAAAAATGACATTCAGAATGGACCAATATGCACAAATATACATCAAAGAGATCATAAGATTACATGGAGTTCCTGTGACAATAGTGTCGGACAGAGACACTCGGTTTACATCTAAGTTTTGGAAAAATTTGCAGGATGTAATGGGAACGAGATTAAAGTTTAGCATTGCATGTCATCCACAAACAGACGGCCAATCAGAACGAACAATTCAAATTCTCGAGGATATGTTAAGGGCGTGCATACTGGATGTAGGAAGTAATTGGGAGACAATATTACCCTTGGTGGAATTTGCTTCTAATAACAGTTACCAAACTACTATTGAAATGGTCCCATATGAGGCATTATATGGGATAAAGTGTAGATCTCCACTATATCGGATGAGGTTGGCAGAGAAAAAGTATTAGGACCGAATTAGTGGATGAGACAGTTGAAAAAATCAAGAAAATCCGAGAGAGGATTAAAATTGCACAGATCGACATAAGTCGTATCCGATAAGCATAGAAAGAACCTACAATTTGACGTCGGGAACAAGTATTTTTGAAAGTAGCACCGATTAAAGGGATTATTGATTTGGAAAGAGAGGAAAACTCCACCGCGATTTGTGGGGCCATTTAAAATCCTGGAACGAGTCGAGATCTAGCTTATCGGTTGGCTTTACCGCTGCACGCCGTTTTGGTACATAACATATTCCATGTGTCAATGTCACGAAGATATGTACATGATCCGAGTCATGTTGTAAATTACTCGACCTTGGAAGTCAATAGAATTTAACTTACAAGGAAATGCCATGTGCGATCTTGGAGAAGAAGGTTCACAAGTTGAGAAACAAGGATGTAAGTTTGATTAAAATACTATGGAACCAACATAACAAAGATGGGGCTATATGGGAACGAGAAAATGAGATACGAGCCAAATATCAGACTTTTTTAAATGGCGGTACGTACTTAAATTTCAAGGACGAAGTTTTTCCAAACGGGGTAGGTTGTAGCACCCACCTTAGAATTTCCATATTAATTTCTTTATGATATTATTATAATTAGCATTATAACATATTTTTCATCTTAAGTTAATTTCCATCAAATTGCTTTTACGATTAATACTATTTAAAATACACATATTCATTTATTTTTCTTATTTTATCAATGATCATTGATATATTGGACCCTTGTTATAACATTTTAGTTAGAATTCCTTTTTTTTTTAAAAAAAAAAATCCCAATCTCTTATTTTATTTTTAGGGTATAACCCAATAATTAGGCCTTAAAGTTGAATAAGCCCAGGCCCATTTGGTTCAGTTAACTTGACAAAATCAGTTTTATCTCTATCTCCTTCAAAACCACCACCAAATTCCATTAACCCACGTGTATTTAACAGTTCTTTTCCATTACTCCATTTTCTCGAGCGTGACTAGCAGTTTTATTCTAACTTCCCACCATATTGAGAGGTTAAGATCAGTTTTTGCTTGCAGTTTCATCTGTTAATCTATATAATCAGTTTCATTAGTTTTATTCCAACTTTTCTTTTGACAAAAATTGGTCACCTTCATTATTCCCTTTTTTTTTTTTTATCAATTTCCCACTCCCATTGCTAATATCTTCAACTTTTAGTCACCAGGAAGAAGCTTTGGGATAACGTTTTTAATCAACCCAAACTATACGGGTTTTTACACTTTGCAACCCGAACTTTGAAAAGTTACCGATTGCAACCTAAACTTCACAAAATTTTACACTTTGCATAAAATTCCTGTTTTACCCCTGGTTTCGTGAAAGATGGTTTGTAGTTTACACTCTAAACTTTAAAGTTGTTACACTTTGCAACCCGAACGATAAATTTCATTGCATTTTCTTTGAATACTCCCAAAGGTCTTGCGATCCTCGAAAATGGTATCGAGCCACGGTTTATTAAGAACTTTTAGTTAAATTTATTATATTTATGTAATTAACAATTGGTGAGGAGAAATTACTCCGAGATTATGGATCCTGACCGATGTCCGAGATGTACATTTACAGACATATCGTCAAATATTGACGATGTATGCACAAGAACACTGACCAGGTTTCATATCGGGAATACCAACATGAAGAAAAGGAATGCAAGCAGAGCCGACGGGAAACCTTAAGCGCAATGCAAAATACGAGCGAATATTATGCGCCTCGATGCTTAACTGCACTTATATGTTCACTTGATGAACCTTCAAGAAACGGTTCATGAAAATTCCCATCGAACAATGATTCCCGATGGAGTACCAGAGTGGAACGAGATACTTCAGACAAATCTAAGATCTCCGAAGATCTTAGAGAAATCCGTAAGACGGTGCGTAATTATGGCAACCGCCATATTCATTTACTAAGACAAGTTCATCGATCCGAACTGGATGGAGACGATGGTGAAATATCGTAAGGAAACTTTGAAATCCTTCATGATATTCAAAACGAGTCAAGAACCTGGAGGATGTGCCAAGTTCATCCTGAGGAAGGAAACGTATTGATTTTGGGGACGGTACTTATTTACACCAAAAAGGAAACCAACCGGGTTATACGAAAGATGACAGATGAGGAAAAGCTCATTGCTCTAATCAAAGGAAAATCCATCAAAAATTAAAAAAGATGGATATTGAAAAGATGAATCTTAAAGATCTACATGACCTTGCGCGTAATCCTTCGCAGATTAGGTATTGTAGATTTAAAGATGAACGCAGTGAGAAATCGCCTTTGGTTACCTATGACCCACAAGGTAGACCAATTCCTCCACCACCGCCACCAGTTAATCCTAACGTCGAAGAAAGTACGGGTTCACATCATGGAGCTCGGGACGAGAGGATGCCACATGCTGGGGATTTTACGACTGGGAGTGATCCATTGTCAGGGACAGGAGGTCGAAACCTCTTGCAGAACTGCACAACCTACCGGAAGGCCGAATGTATATCGACGCCTTATGGAAGATCGCACTCGACCCAATACATCCGTATGGGTTGATGTTAAATCTGGATATCCCATTTTAAAAAAGAGGTTCTCATTGATGAATGGGCTTCACTATGAGAATTTCAAAGAGAACCCTCGATCTTACAAAGGATTCATTCATTTTACTCCTTGAAATGAGTCTTGAAGGATCGGTGAAGATTGCCTGGGATATGACCGATGCTAGTACGAAAAGTTCGGTCACATCAGGGGAATCACTTAAAGGAATTGTCGATGGTATGGCAAAACTATTCAAAATCCAATTCATCGGACGGGTTATTTTGAAGGATTAGAGGATGAAAAAGAAAGAAATATAAACAAGCCCTCTATAGCCTTGAAGTTACTGGATATTTGTCATATTGACGAATATGTCAAGTTGTTCACCGAATACCGGTGGAAATCCAAGATTGAGGAAAAGGAAGTCGCATGCCTATTCTTTGCCAAAATTCCAAGTCCCTGGAGAGAAATGCTTATCGGGAATACAAGGGGAGGAGTGAAGAGAAACGTGGGCTTAAAAATGTCTTTCCTAAAGGCCAAGTTATCTCAATGGTGCTATCAAGCAGCTCTGCACAGAATTACAAGAGATTAAGAGGAATTAACAAAACAGCTTCCTCTATGTTGCGTGGATAATGATATCCCAACAAATTGTGGGAGGTCAAACAAGGCGGCACATGAAGAAGAAGGAGAGAAGCCATCCATACCGCCGAGGAAGCAACAACAAAAGGCGAGGGTCTTCATGGAGACCTAGAAGGTTTTGGTCAAAACAAAAAGCCGGTTATAAATCGGGGCAAAGACCAAAAGACTGCAAGCAGTAGAGCCTCATCATCGTGTTCTAATCAAGCAAGTACCAAAGAAATCCAGGAAGAAGAACTTTCAGCGTGCTCACACTGAGCTAATGAAAGTTTCAAAGACTCAGTAATTCTTGGACATGCGAGCAAGAGGGCATATCTCAAATCGGATTGCCCGCATAATAAAAAAAACGAGAGTCGAGTCGAGGTTCGAGGCCACACCGTAAATCGAAGAAGTTTCTATTATCGATTTAATACATGTGTATCAATTTGAGGATATTCCCTCGGATGAAAGCATCTATGAAGAAGAGATCTATTCTCGATGATGGAAGTAACTCCGGGGCTGTAATCGAGTGAAGAAGAAATTCTTCAAAGAGATTTAGGAGGATATGTCGATTCCTCTCTCACACGACTCGGTTTTCTCATAAAACTCTTATGAGAATCATGAAGGAAGATCCAAAGTCAAAAGTCTATGATGGATTTACAATCGGAGCTATGGAAAAAGCAATGGATAAGATTGGGTTTCGTAATAGAAGACACCAAATTATCCACAGGGTAACAACCGGAGAATTAGCCATTCCGATGGAGTTTACCTGCAGAACCTTATCGAGATGCAGCTTGGTCCCTATTAAAGAAATACAGAGATCAAAAGCGAGTAGTTAAAAGAGAAGTTGCAAATACACTCTCATGGATTCACATTGGAGCCATAAGAGTCATTATTAAGGCAACATTCAAGGAAGGAATAGATTCGCCACTCAATCTGCTATTTTTGATAAGCGAATCTCAAATCTCAAGGATTCATGCCTTGAGCGATTCAGAGAAATTTGTATGCGGAAATTAGCATTTAATGTCTATCCTGAATTGCATACAATTTGGGAGATCGAGACTTCAAGAGAGTCCTAACCCTTCATCAAGATTTCAAAAGAGTCGATTTGATGAAAGAAGGAAACAGCTTACTCGATCACATACAAGATTTCCTATGCTCTCTCGAATACCCATCATTCAAGTATTCTTGAGAAAGGAATTTATTGAAGTCCCAAGAATCTTTGAGGACTTTGCCAGGTGGTGTTACTGAAATCATTGAATCTCCAACTATTAAGGAGATTGATATGATAATTCAAGATCAACCAGCCTTCAACAAAAGCCTCGGAGTCTCGAGTTGAGCACAGAAGGATGTCTTTCCAAAGCAAGACAGAATGGTGAGTAGCGATCGTTGGGAAGAAAGGAGACCAAGTGTGCGCTCAACGCATCCCCGATGTTTTTAAAACAAAGGAGAGAAATAAATGTCCGTGAAGATGGCGAGAGGTTGAAGTAATATTCGACATCACTCAAAAGGATAACATTTTTCCTTGTGATGTTCTATATTATCTCCAACAACCAATCGTTGGAAGGTATCAGGAGGCTCCAAGATAGGAGAAATTGAGCTTACTATCACAGAGTTGCGAAAAATCCTGCAACAATTAATACCGGGAATTGAATTTCTTGAGGAGCATAAACCTCGGGAAAGATTACAAGACGGAATGGAGTTCACATTGGCTAATAAAAGATACGTAATCGATGACCACTAGTCCATTCTCCATATACATTTCTATTGGAATGTTATATGCTTTAATACAAGGTGAGTATTTCGCGCCTATATTGATTCAAAGCCAATATGTACTTTTACAGCCGGATGTTTTTCCTAAAGAAATTGGAGAAGATTTACCAAACTATTGCGAAGAGATTTCTCTAAAAGGATTCTTATCCTTAACAGGAATTAAGCAAAATAGCGTAAATCATGATCGGAGGCGCAGCGACCCCCATGGTACAAAGTGAAAACGCCACCAATCTATTTCCATGATACAAAGTGCGATATTTTTCTTTGAAACAATTTCCCGCAAACATTCAAGCGGTTCACACAAGAGAACGAGACAAGAAGACTTATTTTCACAACCTTATGTGATCATAAGATTATTGTCCGTGAGATCGCATGGAAGCATTTTACGAGAAAAATGCCAATTAATTTTCGCAGCAGCGTGGTGATGAAGCCAAACTTCGCAATCCAAAAATGGCGGATCGAAGGAAATTTGGTGAAGCTTTATTATCCTATAGACAATTTGGTTCCATTCGTAAGGATCGGAAGATATGGGATAATAACTTGTATTTATTTAGAGTACAAGGAGAAGAACGAGTCACCCGGAAGCCATTGCACTATGGATGAGTCTAATGGAGAATCCACAAAGTGATGTAACCATAGAGGAACAAATATCACTCGAGGATGTTAAGAAGAAAATCCAAAGGAACTATAATGAAGATCCTTTGGCTTGGTGGGATAAGAACGAGCTTAAAGCTTCCTTAAAGGTTAAACCTGGAAAGGAGTACGAGTTCGTAAGATTCAAACCAATCCTTATGAACCAGGAGGATCGTGAGGATATGCAGTGATACTTAAGGAACATCTTGACCTTAAGTTAATTTCACCAGAGTTTCTCCATACAAAGAGCCCGGATTCTTAGTCGAAACCATGGAGAAATCAAAAGAGGAAAGTTAAATTTTGTTATTAATTACAAGGGAATTAATAACATTTTGGAGTTCGACGATACTATATCCCAAGTAGAGAACATCCGTTAATCGTATCAAAGGTGCCAAGATATTCTCAAAGTTCGATTGCAAGTCCGGATTCTACCAGATTAAGATGGAGGAAGATAGTAAGAAGTTTACGACTTTCTCTACACCACAGGGACACTATATTTGGAACGTGATGCCTATGGGATTGCTAACGCACCCCGGATATATCAAAGAAAGATGGATAATCTTTTCAAAGATTATTTCATTTCATGTTCGTTTATATCGACGACATTCTAATCGCATCAAAGAACATGAAGGAGCATCTCAAACATTTGGAAATATTTTCGGATGTTTGTCACAAAGAAGATTTAGTGCTTTCGAGAAAAGAAGGCGTAATCGCAACAAGACAGATTGAATTCCTCGGAATTGAAATCGATGAATCGGAATTATTCTACTGAATCATATTGTGGAAAAATACGGGGATTTCCGGATACACTAAAAGACAAAAGCGGCTTCGAGTTTTAAGGAGTTGTTAATTTTTTGGAATGTTTATTAACAATCTAGCATACTACATGAAGGTGTTTAGCCCATTACTCAAAAAAAAGATGCGATGATTCAAATGGGAAGATGAACATCGAAGGAATTAAGCAACTTAAAGAAGTTTGTAAAAAGCTTCCAAAACTTGCGATTCCCAAGACGAGGACGAATCGGTTCTATATACAGATGCCGTGATGATTGGTGAAGCGGCGGCAGCCTTACGAAAGTCACACCAAACGAGGAAGTGCCATGCAGATCTCGCGGTTTATTCACCCCTAGTGAAGCAACTCGGTGGCATATTAACGAAAGAATTCTTTGCGATGAAAAGCTTTTAAAAAATGGCCTCTATTTTTACTTGGCTAAAAGTTTACTTTAAAAATTGATAATTCAAGTGTCGAGGCTTTTCTCAAAAACAAAATTGAATCAAAACCGAGAAAAGGCTCGATTACTTAGATGGCAAGTCAATGTCAATATTATGATTATGATATTGTCATTATAAAATCTCATGAAAATATTCTTGCGCATTTCTTGACACGAGATGGAAGGACGCGTTGGCGGCGAGGTCCTTAAACGAGTAAGACATCTCGTGAAAACCTGGAGAGTCTAGAAGCGAGATTTTGGGGCGTTATGTCTCAATGCGTGTTTGCCGGACGACTTCAACAGTGACTTAAACTGCTTCTAGTCAAATACGAGCATGCCGTTCGCTTCGGACAATTGTTCTTAACGCCGCAAGGGCCTCTCTTCCAGCCGCATCTCCTACGGTGCAAAAAGGGCCGAGAGAGTACGGGGCTCTAACCCGGAGGTTATGGATTCAAGTACCATAATCACAAGTGTTGCGGTGATGCATCCCCCGAGGTGTACAAATCAGAATTTAATGTTGAAGCTCCTGTCACAACCCGAGTCTTCAAGTCAACCCAAAGACCTGGGGTAAAAGAGGGAGAGTTGAATCTTGGCCACGAGACAGTGCAAATCTAAGGTTCAAATGACGAGAATAAGATTTCTCCTATGCAGGTATATCGGAATGGGAGAAACTAGTTACAAGACAAGGTATTAACCCGGAAAAACAATGGTTGATATCTCGGGCAAGTATCCCGAGTTTGGATGAAACCAGAAGTCATCCAAATGAAGTACAAGAATGGTATACTTTTGGAGCTTTAGCTTCAATCTATACCGTGTCACCGATTCCCGAAATTTCAAAATTACCGAAATGGATTGGGGAAGCGATTTACGAGACTGGCCAATAATCCACACTTGGCCGTAGGCGATATTTTGGAACTGTATTTTATCGGTGCGGCTCTCCGAACCAAATAAGAAAGGCTTTAATGAAGCTTTTCATTTCATCAAGTTAAGAAGACCGGATGGAAATGCTTTAAAATACATTAAGGCGCTTCACCTAAGAAGGACCGTGTTAGTAGGAGCATTTTCTCAAGACGAAGCTTCTACAAGACGCGAGCATGGGGTCTTTGGGTTTGTCTAATCAAAATGGACAAAGTCAAATATCCATTCAAGTTCTTCCAATTCGACGAACGGATCTTTCCTTTTAAATTCGATGACCGGATCAACCACGATTTGCAGAGAACTCTTCAAAACCAAAAGGAGAATTCTCGGGAAAACAAGATTCTCAAGGCGAGCAAAGAAACTTACCTAAATTCTCGTAAACATGGCGCATGTTGGCCGTTGGATCGACCTGGATCCGCCAAGCATGCCCGAAAGAACCCGAGTTTGGGAAAGGTTTCACCCAAACCCGACCGACAGACCATACAAACCGAAAGGACAAGGGCCCGGCTCACAAGACGCGTTTTCCTCGGGGACCACGCAGACCAACTTTTTAGAAGATTCCCCGACAACCATCACACGGTAGCCACACGGAAGAAAAAGAAAACCACCGGGCGAGGCAATAATGCGGGATATGACGTAGCAAGTGGCGTCATAAGTATCAGCAAGATTTGAAGTCCGCCTTGAAGTCCTGGACTTACCTCTATAAATTGCGGATTTGAAGGAAGGTTCGAGGACATCGAACATTTTCCTTAGTTTTCTTACAATAAAATGCTGAGTGAAAAATTTGTAATATTTTGAGTGTTTTAGTTTTAAGTTTTATGTATTCCCGAGTGCAAGCCTCGGTATGAGAGGCTAAACAAGTTTTCTCCTCCCAAAAGGAGATTACTAATGTAATAAATTTTTCTTTAAGTTCTTAATAAAATAAAAAAGGCCGTTTGTTCAACATGTGTTCATGATGTACTATTGATCAATCCCCTTTGAAGAATTACTTTTACGCTGAGTAGGAAACGAACCAAGGCCTTGGCCGAGCGGTTTCTCAAGGAGTTGGATAACTTGCGATCATCTTCCCCGAGGGTGAGGTTGAACAGTGAGCCGCTTTGTCAAACGATCCGGGGCGATAATTTTCCGACTCGTGGCGTTGCGAACCACTTAACCCTGTGTCGTTTGGCCAAAAGAGGTATGAATTTTAAGGGATTTATTAATTTTACGAAGCATGTTGGGCCCGATATGGTCGTAATGGACTATTTTCATTTTCGGTCTAAAGACCCAATTTGTATACGGATAAATACTTGAAATAAGATCTTGATAAAGTATGTCTTGTTGAGTTTATAAAGTTGAAACTCCGACATGATCCATTTAAAACCTCTCGAATAGAGACTGGATCTAAGTAGGTGTAACAATGCCACGAACAAAACAAGTTCTGAAAAAATCGGGTTCTTATTTCTAAAAAAATCCGAAAAACAAATTGATTATGGAGTAAAAACTTTATGATTATTGTATAATGCAATATATTTATCCTTATGGAGCAATCACAAATTAGAGTTTAAAGGGATAACTAGAACTATTGGTATTAAAGAATAAAATCTTAGGGGCAAAATGGTCCAAAAGTTGCAAAGAGTAATTATTTTCGTAGTACAGGATGCAAAAAGGTTAAAAATAAAAGTATAGGTTGTGAAGTGTAAAAAGGGTAAAGTTCGTGTGGTTAAAAATAATTATCTCATTATAGCGGCAAATACTAAAACCGCAAGTGCCGCGTGCCGTGCTCGCTCATGCGACGCCGTTGGCCCGACAAATCCTCGAATCTCAACCTGTTGCTATTCGCTATTCGGTGTGCGGGGTGTGCGGCGTGTATTGACGATAGGGTTGTAAAAGAATCGAATCGAATCGAATATTCACATGATTCAATTCGAATTCGACTAATATTCAATATTCGTATCCGTATTCGTTTATTATTCGAATTGAAAAATATATTCGTATTCGATTAGACCAATATATTCAATATTCGTATTCGAATTTTTTTAATTATTTTATATAATTTTTTTCTTTAAATTGTGACTAATTTATAATATAAATTAAAATCAATAATAAAAAACTTATCAAATAAGTACTAGTTGGTAATAAAATTAACATAGGAATTATGAAATATATACATATATATAATATCAATACTAATATATATATATATATATGTATTTATTAGTAATATATAATATAAATATATATTATTTGTATATTCGATTCGAATATTCAATCGAATATTGTGTTATTCAATTGAATTAGAAAATAATACGAATCAAAAATATATTCTTATTCGAATTCTTATTCGAATTTTTCGAATCGAATCTTGATATTCAATTCGAATCACGAATCGAATAAAGAATATTTGATTCTTTTACATCCCTAATTGACGACGGGATACGAGTTGAGGTGTTGCACTAATGCAGAATAAGGGGATGGAAAGAGACGAAGTAGAAGAAATATTTTGAAGTTTTGTTTTGAATGTCGAATAACCCAGTGACCGAAACCAAACCTTTTTTTTTCCACCTCTCAAACCAAATGCTTGATTTTAATCACAATTCCCAACACTTATCCTTATCTTTTCTTTTAAAACATTCGATCCCTCTTATTTTACATTCTACAAAGATATATTTATACGTGTATATATATATATATACACTTGACACTAATTAGTTTACTTTTTCAATCAAATATATATATATATATATATATATATATTTGTGGGTATTAGTAGACAATTGATAAAAGCATGTTAAATTTTGTAGGAGTCGAGGAGCACGAAAATTAGGACATCTACATTTCTACATACGTTTTGGCGCATAATTGATTAATTTCTGCTTTAAAGTGGGGATTTCATTCCTATGAACTTGTCTTATTTAAATGCTAAGTGTTATATTTAACCGTAAATTAATTGTGTATGGCATGATTTGACAAGACACTTAGCCTTCTGCTCGGCCTCTCATGGAGTAATCCACGTTAAACATAGACAATATTTTGTGGAGAAATCCACGTTAAACAAAGTTGTGGAGCTAATCCACGTTAAACAAGAAACACGCTAATCTTTTTATTTCATTTATTATTTATACATCATGTGTAATTGCTAGTTAACTCGCTCCCACTTTGAGTTTATCACTCACCCCATGCTAAATAATTTTGCGGGTTGACGGAGTTGAGTATTGTCTTAGAGCGGATGCTAAACTATTTATAAATTATAAGTTAATGTTTTATTTTCAAGTTTAGAAATGGACTTTGGAGTATGTTTTTCTTTGTATTATTTCAATTTACATTAGAGATATTACTAATGAATTTAGAAAGCTTGTAATTATTTATTATCATATTTAACGCTTCCACACATTTCGAGTTGTAAACATTAGCTCTATTATGCTTTATGTATATGTGTAAACATATATATATATATATATATATATATATATATAATCTACAAAATTTGGGTCATTACAAATCTCATGATGAGTGTCTAAAGATCATACACCCATAGATTTATTCGTCCCACAAGACATCCATTGTGATTCTTCCCGCATTGTGTCCTGGCATCTCCCGAAGCACGAAACACTTGTCTCTACGTATGATAGAACCCCATGGCTTGCCACAATATGGCGTATCACGATCGTAAGCCGCTCGGAACTTAACGCCGCTTATAGTCAGATCCACCATGTATTCCACAAAAAAGCTCATCCGATTGAACTACCTCTCATGATTCTCGAATCGACATCCCTTCTTCCTTCAAATCCTAAAATTCGCTCCATCCTTCCCGACGCTTTTCCATTACTATCTCCTTAAACCATTTCCATGTTAGATCGCTCGTCCTGCAGACCTTCATCTCGATAACTCATCCACCATCTCTACCAGTTGATGCGAGCATAAAGGATGTGTTGTGCCTCGATTCACCCGATAATTCGAAAGTGCGTTCCATATCAAACCACTCGTCTACATAAGCAGGTCCTTCTTGCCCATTAAAGATTGGGGTGAGCGGCGAAACTGCTCCACCACTTGGGCCAGGGTTAATGCGGGTACTTGGTTGAATGCGCGTTCATTCCCTGATTCCATGCCGCCGTTGGTTTGCCTCATTGTTTAGGTTCATGTTGTTGTTAGTAGCGAATCCTCCTCCACGTCCTCGAATCATTTTCCTATAGTCAAAGTATAATCATAACTTAGTAAAACTTGTACGAGGTATGCGTACTAAGACAAAAATATAGTTTAACAGTCAACTCATCACTAGATAAGACATCCACAATATATGAAAGAACGCATAAAAGATTCCATTATCATCAATTCAAAAACCTTCAAGAGGTACAACGTATGAATCTGAAAATAACTGGAAACATGAAACAAAATGTTGAACTAAAAAAAAGGAAATCCTAACTACTACGCCTAATCACTGAGCGTTGCTTGAGTTTTCATCCCAAGGTTCCTCTTCAGGATCTTCCTCCATTCCAGCTTTTGGCTCGGTTATCTGTTTCAGCCACATCCCATACAAATAAGTCAGCAAAACTGATGATGGGAGCATCTGTAGTGTGGGTGAAGGTCACTTCTCGAAGAAAGAGAGCTCTCACACGAGGTTTCCATTCCGGGGCGAGTGTTCATCGGTTTCATGACGCTAAGCAGTCGGAGACACCATCTTGTTTGATTGTGGCCACATTTCTTCATTGCAAGTATGTGACCTCCCAAATCATTATCATCATCTCTCGTGAGTTTAAAGTCTCTAATACACTTCCTTTTTAGGGGCGTGACAAATAACAAACTTCTAATGCGGTCTCATGAGGGCCGACCATCTAATTATATATATCGGGGCCATAGAAATTTTTAATGTCATGAAATTTCTCAAGTACAAATCATAGTTATTAATGAAAACATATATCATTTTACAACATTAAAATATGCATTTTTCGTAGTAAATGGCATGCATTTTTCGTAGTAAATGACATTATGTTTTCATTTTTTACTATGCTATGTACTTAAGAAATTTCATGACAATAAAAATTTCTATGGGCTTGATATATATAGTTAGATGACTAGCCCTCATGAGACCGCTAAAAAGTCTATTATTTGTCTCGCAGCCCTAAAAAGGAAGCGTATTAGAGACTTTAAGAATTACGAGAGATTGGATGATAATGATTTGGGAGGTCACATACTTGCAATGGGAAGAATGTGGGACACGGTCAATCAAAATGGTGTCTCAGACTACGTAGCGGTCATGAAACCGATGAACACTCTGCCCTCGGAATGGAAACCTCGTGTGAGAGCTCTCTTTCTTCGAGAAGAGACCTTCACCCACACTGCAGATGCTCCCATCATCAGTTTTGCTGACTTATCTGCTTATTTGTATGGGATGTGGCCGAATGCTTAGAAAACGAGCTGAAATGAGAAGGATCCGAAGAACCTTGGGATGAAAACTCAAGCAACGCTCAGTGATTAGGCGTAGTAGTTAGGATTTCTTTATTTTTTTTAGTTCATCATTTTGTTTCCCGTTTCCAGTTATTTTCACATTCATATGTTGTACCTCTTGAAGGTTTTTGAATTGATGATAATGGAAATCTTTTATGCGTTCTTTCATATATTGTGGATGTCTTATCTAGTGATGAGTTGACTGCTAAACTATATTTTTGTCTTAGAACGCATACCTCGTACAAGTTTTACTAAGTTAATATTATACTTTAACTATAGAGGACGGAGATATGGAGCCCGAGTTGCTGCTGCTACTGCTACTAACAACATGAACTGAAACAATGAGGCAAACCCACTACTGGCATGGAATCAAGGGAATGTCGAGAATGAACGCGCATTCAACCAAGTACTCGCATTAACCCATGCCCAAGTGGTGGAGCAGTTTCGCTGCTTCTCACCCCCAATCTTTAATGGGCGAGAATGACCTACTTATGTAGACATTTAGGGGTTCATATCAATGGAACGCACTTTCGAGTTGATCGGTGTCTTGAGACACAACGCATCCTTTGTGCTCGCACTGCCAATTGGTGGTAGAAGATGTTGATAGTGGATGAATTACTGAGATTAAGGTCACGAGGAGAACGAGCAACCCCTGCATGGGAAGGGTTTAAGGAGATAGTAATGGAAAATCTTGTCCCAACACTATCGGGAACAAATAGAGCGGGAATTTTGGAATTTGAAGCAAGAAAGGGTGCCAGTTACAGAATATGAGAGGAAGTTCAATAGATGAGCTTTTTTGTAGAATACATGGTGGATACAAACCGTAAGCGAGCGTTAAGGTTCCGAGCAGGCTTACGACAAGGGATACGCCATATTATGGCAAGCCATGGGGTTCTATCGTACGCAGACACAGTGTTTCGTGCTCAAGAGATTGCTGCCAGTCAGGAGCTAAACCGGCAACAAACAGGGAGTTTGGGGAAATGAAATCGAAATGGAAATCGGGACAAAAACAAAAATTAGAATAAACAGTGCAAGATCAAGCGAGACCGAGGTCTAAACCCCAAACTGCTAAACCATTATGTGCAAAATGTGGGAAGAATCACAATGGGGAGTGCACTTGTGGGGCGTAATAAATGCTATTGGTGTAAGATGCCGGACACTCATCATGGGATTGTCCCTCTCGAAACAAGGGAGGAAAGGGCAAAGCTCGGAGGACATGCCCGAGTATATGCTATGACCAGGGGTGAATTGATCATGGAAAATTTATTTATGGTCAAATTTCATTTATAGTAGAAATCCCTTGAACAATGCTAGTTATTTTTAAATTTCCGTATTTTTTTAAACGTATAATGCCTTAGTTATTTCATTTATTTATGGATGATGGAATATTTAATTTAATTAGTTGTTTCTATTCTTTTGGAACAAAATAGATGATTCATTTCCGATAAATTTTTAGTTATTACCATGAACTTGTTATTTCATGGTTATTATTATGCGTAGTTGCACTTTCTAAATTAGGCGCTACACCCCACCCCAACTTTTAGATTTATATTAGATGAAGTAGAAGCAAGAGAGTGTTTGCAAAACACTCCCGTGTTTAAGAACATAGAGGAAACTATCAACCCTGAAATTGTAGCTACCATAAGGTACTATTAAAAGCAGAAATGGGAAGGTGAAAGCTCACCTCTTTAGAGATGCGTTAAGATCTTGCTCTTCTTTATAATTAAATGCATTATCAAACCCAAGTTTGTTCTTCAAGAGATCGACCTACAATATCAACAGAAAATTTAAATCAAGATCTCAATATTATTAAATATCGATGCAGCAAGTGTTTCACAACATAAACCAAAAGAAATAAGAATTGACGTGAACAAGATACATCTAGTAAAAACTGCTTTTGATGACTTGACACTCAAGAGTCAAGACAAATTGATTGTTCAAGTTGTGTTAAAGTTTGGAAATCCATATCTAAATCACAAGGTAACTAAGACGAGATTAATCTAAAAATATAAAATATTACAATGTATTGGCTCTTATAAGTTAAATCATAGAATACTTCCACACTTGCTCAGACAACACAGGCAGTCATAAGCCATGAACGAGATCATGATGTGTAATTAATAATCTGGAAAGATGAATTTTCCTTCAGAAACACCTTGACTTCTACGCCACCGGTAGAGAAAAGTCATAATATGGACAATTATCTAATCTATAGCTCATTTATATCCCTTTCATATATACATAACAGGGATTTGAAAAGAAATCATTTTTGTTAGGGATAATTACAAAAACTACCCCTGAGGTTTAGCTTAATTACAAAAAAACCAGTTAATTACAAAAAACCATTTAGAGTGTTACACATACCTCTTTGATTGCATAACAAATAACCCCCTCTTGAGGGTGCAATTAAAAAAACAGTAACAAATGTCAAGGGGTTATTTGTAATTTAGAAAGACTATTTGTAATTTTGAAAAATAACTAGGATTTCTGGTAATTAGGCCAAACCTCAGGGGTAAGTTTTGTAATTACCCCTTTTTGTTAACTAAGGCTAACTTCATAGAGACAAGGTTAATATAGTGGCGAACAACAACAAAAATATTAGCCATGTATTTTGTTTATTCTTTAACATTCCTTCCAGCTACAATGGTTTTGACACATTGTACTTCAGAAACTAACCTTGTCTTTGCTCCCTGCACTTCCAACAACATAACACCCCATCAACTTTGCGAACTGACCTACAAGCTGTCCAATAGCTCCAGATGCCGCTGAAATGAAGACAGTTTCTCCCTTTGGGGAGAGCAAACCTCATAAAAACCAGCATAAGCAGTCATGCCAGGCATGCCTACAAAGAAAGAAAAAGCACACTATAACAGCTAAGAAAGGATTACAAAATGACATAAAATCAATGTATTAGTCTCACACCAAATGTCAGCCAGAACTGCGAAAGATGAAGCAATTATTGTTTCTGTCGTATTATATATCATCTTCATACATCTCTCTCCTCATAATATCACCTTTTGCTTCATTTGGATGAATGTATTTGAAGTTGGGGATTTAACAAATCCACTTAGCTTGTTTGGATACAATGGATTTCAAATCCTTATGTTCCTATTTAAAAGAGAATTTTTTAATTCATTGTGGTGGATCTCAAATCCATTTTATATGGGGTCATTAAATATCCTTCCCCCATATCCTCTTCTCAAATCCAAATGCAACCTGAGTGATTTCTTTCACTATCAATGTGATTTTTTTCTGGTGCCAAGACCTGCATTCACAACCCCATTCTAGTGTTCAAAATGCTTCACATTTTTTGCTCCTCATGGCATGACTTGGATTCTTTCTCCTTCTGTGTTACTTTAAATGAAAAAAATTGGTTTTTCCACATGGTATTCCAATTTAAGAGAAAGTGCCTTTTTCTTATTCCTAGCTTTTGGAGTTTGTAAAATGACACCCTCTATAATGCCATGAAGAACCATGTAAGTTCCATTTTTTTGCTGATGTTTTCGTAAACAAACAAGAATTGCAACTGATGTCATACCGAGTAACTTACCAAGAATTCCCGTATAGTAGGAGAGAGGAACCTCAGTGTCTTGAATTTTACAGAAAGTGCCAGGAACTTTAAAGAAAGACACATTTGTTTCATGATTTTGAATTAAATTGCGTGGAGATTTGATAAGGGTGTACTCCTCCCAGCTAGTGATTCCCCAAATTAGGTCACTCTTCTTGAAGTTGGGATTAGAAGAATCCATCACTCTGGACACTCCATATCCTACAATAGGCTGTAATTAAGGGAAAAAAAAAATAGAAAAAGAGCAGATAACTTTAGCAAGGTTTAAGCAATGGAGTAACTTGTCCTCAATAGGTAAATCCAGCTCCATGTTTTGAGTGTTATTAGATTTACAAATCCCACATGAAAAATTAAACAGGTTAGGTAGAGTGAGAAATTCGACAAGAATAACATGAATTCTTATGTTTCAACACGCGAACCACAAATTGCAACCCCTAATAAAAAGTTTCATATTTCAGGTTCAATTTACAAGGCAATACATTTACTATTGAACCAATTTATTTAATTTAGCACGGTTTCTTATTTATAATCAATGTTCTAAAAATCCCCGCATAGCCCCGATTAGTCCCCCGCTGCGCGCTAGGCCCTCTTGTCCGCTTATGTTATTTTTCCGATTAGGTCCCACCTAATCCCGCCCAAGTCCCGCCTAACCCCGATTAGTCTCCGCCGTCTTGGCCCCTAGTCTCTCCCGACTAGCGCTTTTAACTTTTTTAGAACACTGTTTATAATAGGTTCTTTTTAAGGTCATTCTGTTGTATTGCTTCCTATATTTGATTTTCTGGTCCAACATACATATGACAAATATTATTATAATGTGAGTTCAACTTAGATACCATATTTGTATTGTATTTTGCCAAATTTCTTATTTATCGATAAAAAAACAAAACCAATTTCGCCCCCAATTGTAAATCGCAGCAAACTATCAACATCTACTGCATCAAACACTTGTACCTTATCTACCCCAATTCTTAAGCATTTATTTCCCGAAAAAAAGGGATTTTAACGAAAGGAACTTCAGAAGAAAAAGGCATGAAAATTAATGGTGAGAACTAACTTACCGAGCCCGGGGTGAACGAGCTTGCGTAGTTTCGTTCGACCTTTTTCATAAGGTTGCTCAAGTAAGGGTCGCAGGACAGGTACAGATTCTTGACCAAAACGGCGTCGTTGCAGTCATCGGGGATTTTCAGATTGATAGATGAGGTTCGCAACAATAAATCGGATTCCTTGGGAAATCCCATCACGTTGTGTTTCAGTATCACCTGCTTGTTATTGCTAATCACTTCTTCTCCCATTTCCGCAGCTGCTTTAAATTTGTGTGATTAATTATATACTCTCACAGCTTTCAGTGTGTGTTGTGCGTGTTCTGATTTTCGGTGTTTGCTTTATTTATAGGAATTGGAGGAGCGGCGGCGGCCATGATGGCCATGAAGTCAAAAGTATATGGAGAAATATGGAGCCTGTCTGTGTGTGTGGAAGTGTCGAGACAGTGTAAGCCGTTCTAAAAAGTGGTAGGCGATGGTGATGCGGCCGATTGGGATCTAATGCCTAAGTTGAGTTAGAATCGGGTTTAGGCGGAGTTAGATAGGCCTGATCGAGAAAATAACATAGTGGGCAAGGAGACTTAGGCCTTGTATGGTTATGTTTAATGACTATTTACAGTTTAGTGTTGGAAAATGAATTTTCGAATTTATTGGTTTTCGTGTGGCCTGGAATTATGTTTGGATGAGTGAATGGGAATGAGTTTTATGTAGGTTTGGAAATAAGATTATGTTTGGTTAAGTAGTTTTGAAATAGTATTTTATGTATATAATAATTTGAAAAATTGATAGTGGTTGAATATTTTAATTGAATATATAATATTATATTTGTAAGATTGTAGGCTAATGAGTTCCATTAGATATATATAATAGTATTTTAAGTAGATAAAATTGGTAATGGAGGGTCCCACATATATAATTGGGTTAAAAAATAAGAATATTAATTGATAAGTGATGTAAGGTAGTGTATAGGGTTGAGAATTGAAATTGTAGGTTTGAGATGATGTTTTATGTGAAAAGTGGAAAGTGGAAATGATGATTTCCATTGGAAATTTTAGAAACAAACATGATTCCATTTCTATGAATAGTTGGAAATTGGAAATATGACGTTAAACATAAACAAACAAGACCTTAATGTCTCGAGAGACTAATCAGGATTGAGTGGGGATTTTTAGAATAGTAACCCTAGGTAGGTTCTGTTTCAAGGAAAAGTCCACATTTGAAGTGTTTGTGTAGTTTTCAAAACATACTAATAACTTAATGTAATAAGAAAACGTATTTAAAAGCGCGTGAATAAGATACATATAAAAAATAAGTAGAATTATTTTATTAATAAACCAAAAAAAATACATCACACTTTCACTGTGCTACTCAAATTTTATAAAATATAATCTAATTATAAAAAAGTTGTTGCGCCACTTGTAATGACAATTTTTTTTTTTACTAAAATCCAAGTAATTCGATAAAAGAAAGCGTTTTATGAAAACATAGCCTAAAATTAAAATTTGCATACAAGTAAACATAGTACTTTAATTCAAAACGCAACTTTTTTGTTCTCTAAAAATAAAATACTAAATGTTAATGTTAACTCAAATCATTAGCGAAATAATATTTTCCAAAAATTTGAATTAAAAAAAAATCATTGCTTGGCATCCACCGCCTTCAATCCGACCAAAGCTCCTCAACCCGAAAAATGTTAATAAATATGGGGTGAGCTTTCAATTCGCCGATGAGGACACATTTGTCGAATTAAATACAACAATGACATAATCGTAAACATTCAACATGTACTTTACTTTCTGTCATTTTTCTTTGACCGATGTCATTCTTAATACTACTTGTGGGTACACCCGATGATACTTTTGGTCCCCCGACTAAGACTGACTAATATGATTTCTTTTCACATTGCATATAAAACGAATACACATATACGAATGATTTAATAATGACAAACAAGAAATGAATATAAATATCCCCACCTTAAAATAATTGCGGATATCTTGTGCGAGAGAATGTAAAAAGATGCGATAAATCATATTCCTCGTTTTGCTCGTTTCCTATGATAAATTATAAAATATATAATAAATAATATAGTAAAATAGGATAAGTGAAAGAAATTTGAAAATTGAAATTGAATAAAATACCGATTTGGCTTGAAGGATTAAAATTGAAATAGGAGCGATTGAATCGGGCTTTATAGGCGAGGCCATGGGTGGTAAAAAAATTGGTTAATGAAAGTCAACTCTGGTTCATGAAAGTCAAATTCTCTAATTAAATCCCTAACTTCCTCAATTAAAACCTTAGCCCCAAATCATGCCCTATCTCCCTCATCAAACCGTGCCCCTCCTTTATGTTTTCCCTCTCTCTCTCTCTCTCTCTCTCTCTCTCTCTCTCTCTCTCTCTCTCTCTTTCCGGTAGAGAACTCGGCAAACGGTGGCGGCTTGGGGAAGGTGAATAAAATATTTTAATTTTCCGTGGGCGGGAATAGAAATAATATTCGAGAATTTATCTTGACCGAACTCTTGGCAAAAAGGGTATGCAAAAATTCGTAGCAGAAGACTGCATATTTATAGGGCTAATTTTTGGTGTTTGATGATAAATGAGATTTAAAAGATGATAAGATAAAATCTGATTTTTCCCTAATCTAATAGGAATGAAATTCTATCTAATTGGGTTTTTTTTATAAAATCTGGATTTTTAAAAGGATATTGAGTGAATTATAAATATTAATAATTGATAATTATCATAATTAAGATAATTATAATATATAGATAATTATGATAATAATAATATTTTTAAAAAAACGGATATTACAGTTTGCTTATAAGATTTTTCCTTTTTCCTTTTCTTTTTCTTCAAATTTTCACTTTATTGTAATTTTTTATTAACATATTTAATTGTAATTATACTTAATTATTATTTCACTGAAATAAAGATCACATTTGTTGGACCGAGGGGTCATGAGATGTTGAATGCTATTAGAAATTAGATTAAGTGACCAGAGTATTCAAAGACTTTCAATTCTTAAAAATTAGAAGATAATTGAAAATTATATTCAAACTAGATTATTTAAAATGATAAAAATTTCAATTATGCCATTTTTTTACTATCATTTAATGATTATCATTACAATCATATAAGTATCTCACAAAATTTAAAGAAAACTTTGGAATCATTCCGTAATATAGATGTGCAATTCAATATGCTGATTTTATTTTAAATAAACTCATATTTGAAACACAAACACAACAGTATATACACAACAAATACAATCACAAACACTATACACAATGGCGGACCCAAGAGTTTAAAGGCCTGTATGGATGTATTTCCAAATCCAATTTCCAGTTTCTAGTGTTGGAAAATAAATTTTCAAATTTTATTGGTTTTCGTGTGAGAATTGGGAATATGTTTGGTTAGTTGTCTGAATTTCTGTCTAAAAATGAGAATATGTTTGGTTATAGTTTTTCAAATGTGTTTTGACATATATTTGCATGATTGTAGTGTATTTTCACTTAGATTTGCGTGATTGTGGTGAAAATTTGTTTGGTTGTGTTTTCAAAAGAATATTTCCATAAAAAAGTGAAAACTGGAAATGATTTCATTTCTACTGAAAACTATCTAAACAAACATAAACCCATTTTCCGAAATAGTTGAAAAGTGGAAAAGTGGGTTTGAAAACACAACCATACAAGGCCTAAAATTGCGGAGGCGAACTAAAAGAAATATAATAACAGGGGATTATATAATTTTAAAACTTAAAAGGAACCATAGTAAAAAAAAAAATTGGGGGCAGTAGCCCCCTTGCCCCCTCTTTGTCCGCCAGTGACTATACACCTACTCACGAGCCACGGCCACAACCTGCTTCCCGACATTGCGACCGGAGAAAAGCCCTACGAGGGCACCGGGTGCGCTTTCAAGGCCTTCAGCAATGTCTTCTACATAAGTTATTTTTCCTTCCTTAACAAGAGGAAGTACCTTGTCGAGGAACTTTGGGTAGAGGTGGTAATAATCATTAACAACGTATCCTTCTATACGGATTCGTTTTATTATCAGACAAGCCAAGTTGTGAACACCTCCGGGCTGGTCGAGGTTGTATTGAGAGATCATCCCACAAACAGCAACGCGGCCGTGAAGGTTCATGTTAAGAAGAACTGCATCAAGCATCTTTCCTCCGACATTCTCAAAGTAAATATCGATGCCATTGGGAAAACACCTATTCAAAACAGGATTAACGAAATGAGCATCTTTCGTAATATATCAAGAGTACCTCAAATTTTTGTGCTTATAAGGCATTTTAAGAGGAATTGCGCGAAGCGAAAGATGTATAAGACTATTTAGTGAGTGTTTGCAAGCACTTCTACTTTTATAGATGATTTATTGTAGCATAAGCTAAACGAATCAGGAGTTGGTATCGCTGAAAGCAGAAACAGGAAGGTGAACGCTCACCTGTTTAGAGCTGCATTAAGATCCTGTTCTTCTTTGTAATTAAATGCGTTATCGAATCCAAGTTTGTTCTTCAAGATATCAACCTTCAAAGTCAGGAAAAGTTTATGAAGTTTGGTCCTCAACATAAACCAAAAGAAATAAGAATCAACACGAACAGGATAACATCTAATAAAGCTGCTTGTGATGACACGACTCTCAAAACCCATTGATTTCCTGATTGTATTAAGTTTCTGAAACCCACATCTAGACTTAACCAAAAAAAAAAAAAAAAAAAAAAAAATGAAAGTGTTTTGAGTAGCGAGAGAATTTCATAGTACAATATATATGAAACCTTCTCTATCAGTTATCAACATCTATCTACATAGTGATAAGCCATAAATGAGATTACGTACAATGTGTTAGAATTAGAAAGATAAAATTTCCTGAGGAACACCTTGATCTTTCACGTCACCAATAGAGAAAGTCATAATCTGAAGAGTAATCTAATCTATAGCTCAGTTATATCCCTTGTCATGTATACTCTTCTATAGCTCTTTTATATCCCTTGTTATGCATACTCTTTTATAGCACATTTGTATCCCATTTTATATATACATAACAGGGATTTGAAAAGATAAAAAATTTGTTAACCAAGGCTATCGTGATTGAAAGAAGGCTAATATAGGAGAAATTATATGTTTGCAACCTGAACTTTGTCAGTTTTTACACTTTGCAACTGCTTTTTTTTCCAACTATCAACCTAAAGTTTGCTGATTTTTCATTTTGCAATCTCCGGTCAGCCGGAGTTGGAAAAACCCATAAAATAAAAGGTTGTTAATTGCAAAAACAAATAGTTTAGGCTGCAAAGTGTAAAAATGGCCAAAGTTCGGGTTGCAGTTCCGCTAATATAGTAGCTGAACAACAAAGATATTAGCCACTGCATTTTGTTTATTCTTTAACATTCCTTTGAACTACAAAATGTTTTGACACTTGGTACTTCAGATACTAACCTTGTCTTTGCTCCCTGCACTTCCAACAACATAACACCCCATCAATTTGGCAAATTGACCAACAAGCTGTCCGATAGCTCCAGATGCCGCTGAAATGAAGACAGTGTCTCCCTTTTTGGGAGAGCAAACCTCATAAAAACCAGCATAAGCAGTCATGCCAGGCATGCCTACAAAGAAAGAAAAAGCACACTACATCAGGTTAAGAACGGATTAACAAAATTACATAAAATCAATGTATTAGTCTGAAACCAAATATCAGCCAAAACTGCTAAAGAATGAGGTATAATATCATCTAATGTTCATTTCGATGAATGGATTTAAATCCATATTAACAAATTTACTCAGCTTGTTTGGATACAATGGATTTCAAATCCATGTTATATGAAGTCATTTATTATCTCCTTCCCCCAAATTCTCTTCTCAAACCCAAATCTTTCTATCCAAATGCAACCTGATTGATTTCTTTATCGATCAACTAACCATCCCACCGGGACAAGAAAAAAATTAGAAAGAAAAAAAAAAAATCAATCCCATCTATCTAAAGCAATCAAAAGATGGCTTGGCTAATTTGGTATTTCCCAGTTGCATCAATTCCATCTAACTGAAACAATAAGCAAGGATGATAGTGTTTTTTCAAAGTCAGAAACTGTATCAATCTTTATAGGCATAAATTTGTGTAAGAAGGTCGACGGTGCGATAGTGATACTTTTAGGGTAAAATGTGATACTTTTGGTGTAAAAAGTGATACCTCGGATAAGATATCACTTTTTACTCTAAAAGTTTCATATTTTATACTAAAAGTATCACTTTTTTCTTTTACCGTAAAAGTACAATCCGTTTGCTTTGTCGTCCGTCTTACAAGAGACCTAAATACTCATCTTTATAATATGGTAATGTCTCTGATAGGAAAATCCGATTTCCATAGTAATGTTAAATTAGCCTTTCAAGATACTACCAGGGAAAAAAAAAACTTACCAAGAATTCCTGTATAGTAGGAGAGAGGCACATCAGTGTGTAGGATTTTACAGAAAGTGCCAGGAACTGTAAAAAAAGTGACATCATCTGTTTCTTGATTTTGAATTGAATTGCGTGGAGATTTAATAAGGGTGTACTCTTCCCAGCTAGTGATTCCCCAAACTAGGTCACCCTTCTTGAAGTGGGGATTAGAAGAATCCACAACTCTGGACACTCCATATCCTACAATAGGCTGTATAGAGTTTAAGGAAAATATAGAGAAGGTTCAGAAGAAGTACAAAAATTTAGCAAAGTTTAAGCTAAAGTTTTGAGTGTGGTTATTAAATAGGGATAATTACAAATACCACCCCGGAGGTTTGGGGTAATTATTAAAAAAAAAAAACAAGATAATTTTAAAATTACAAAAATCTCCTTGAGGTTTGATTATATCTTAAATGTAAGGGGGTAACTATAATATTTTTGCAAATGTAAAGGGAGTGTTTGAAATGTTTTTACTTATGAAGGGGACGGCATATGTAATACAGAATCAAATCTCAAGGGATTTATGTAATTTTCAAACCTATGATTTTTTTTTTATTACCTCAAACCTCAGGTCATCTCCAACCCAACTCTATATCCCACACCAAAACACCAAATATGTAAAAAACTCCCTCCAACCCAACTCTAAACATTAGACCAAAGGTGTAATACTATTCCTTTACACCAAATTTTATGTAATACAAATATTCCCACTTTGTCCTCCAATTTCTTCTACTTCAAACTTTTAATTCCTATTGTATCTTATATTTGATATATAATTCATTTATAACATGGTTTTATTATTTAACTTTTGTATATAGTTATTATTTTGGATGAACAATTAACTAACAATAGTTAATATTTACTAATAAATTATTATAAACTAAATTTAAAATTTTCTATAAACTACAATAATTAATAAATAAAATTACAATTTACTTAAAAAGCATCAAACTCCGTGATGCATTAACCGATCACATGTGGGATGAATATACTAATTTCGAGAATTAGCAATGTATTAATGTAATATTATTTTTGCAATATAATTAATTAATGTAATATTAGTTAAATATAAGTTTTTTAGTTACATTAATAGTAATAAAATATAAGCAAAAGAAATAATTGCATAAACAAATAAATTTGTTATTCTAAAATGAAAAGAAAATATTAAAATACTCATTTGGTGTAAGATTTAGTGTAGTGGTTGGAGATAGTTTTTGAAAAATTACACCAAAACACCAAATTTGGTGTCATGGGTTGGAGATGCTCCGAGGATAGTTTTTGTAACTAACCCTATTAAATATGTCGATTGGATGGAATAATATCTAAATTAGAAGCCAAAAAGAATCAAGCACAAAAAAAATCATGATTTAAGGAGTTCACTGGGCAAGCTATAAACATTAATGTAATAAAGAGTTCCATATTACAGTACAATTTACATGGTAATACATTTACTATTATTAAGCCAAAACTGATAACCATGGAGGTCTAACTCTATGGTAATACATTTTTTTTTCCTTCTTTCCCTTTCCCTAATGAAGAACCTGTAAGTGTTGCTTTCTGTAAGACTCATGTAAGAACCAGGTAATATATAGAAAAAAACTTCACCTTTCCCATGGGATGAACTTTAGAAGGAAAAACCTTAAAGTTGTATTCAGTAATTTGAAAGCTTCACATGCACCAAAGACTGTTCCAGAATTCATATTCTTTTTTGGATATATGCTTATTCTTCACCCTAAATTTAATTTGAAATTCTACTTAAAGCAAAAAGTAATCTATATTAAATAAGTAATAGTAACTTCACAAATTATTTTTTTTAAAAGAAATGAAATTATAATAAACAAATAATTACAAAAATAATTAGCATGAAAATTTATTTTGACTATTTTGATTTTAACTTAAAGCATTAATTTTTAATGTAAATGAATTTTTGCACTATTTTGGATCATTTTGGTAAACTTGATTTAGATACATATACAAATATACTAATTGGATAAAAATACTTAATGGCATTTTTATACAAAAGAATTCAATATTGGAATTATATATTTGTTCTAATTAAAAAAGGGATAAATCAATAATATCGTACGAGATATACTTATTTATTTTCGGGCTGTCAAAAACTAAGGAAACTCGTTGACCCTGGATCTGTAAGTTTGTGGAGAGCTGTCAAAAGACTCAAAACTAGCATGGCCCGGTGATGGGACACAAGATCGGGTTGTGATATTGCAAGTTGAAGAGGAGTCTGGTCTCTTCGGCCTTGGTCTATTAGGCCCACAATACTGGTCCAACCCAGTTGATAGGATGTTTTTATGTTTTTCATGGGTTGAATCAGACTTGAGCCTACAAAATGACATCCAATGAAAGTACGGCCTGACCAACTTAGCCCAATTTTTCTTTGGCCCGACGGGCTAACACAAGCCATATCCTGTCCATTTTACAGCTCTACCCTACAACTACGAGTAGGATATAACATGACAAAAAATGATGTTCTCTTTGGCCGGGCCAGCTAGCACAATCTCTACCTCTATGGGTACAATATAACAAGACAAAAAAAGAAAAAAAAAAAAAAAACAAGACAAAAATCAACACCAAGATTGGAATCAACCCCACATGCCCAAACTATCAACGTCTATGCATCGAACACTTGTACCTTAATTCTCCGCGTACTAATGCATCAATCAATGCACACAAAAAAAAAGGCAAAAGCAAAAAAAGATAGTAACTTCAGAAATAAAGATATACCCATGAAAATTATTAGTGAGAAGTAACTTACAGAGCCTGGGGTGAACGAATCTGCGTAGTTTTCTTCGACCTTCTTCATATGGTTGATCAGGTAAGGGTCGCAGGACAAGTACAGATTCTTCACCAAAACGGCGCCGTTGCAGCCATGGGGAATTTTCAACTCGACAGTGGCGGTTTTGAGAAACAAATCCGATTCTTTTGGGAAACCCGTGACATAGTGTTTCAGTACCACCTGCTTGTTATTGCTCATCAATTCTCCTCCCATTTCTGCAATTAATTCTACTGCGTGATATTGTGATATTAAGTCGCATATTGGTAGCTCTATTTAAAGGAATTGGAGGAGCGGCGGACATTGGGAAAAGTATTTGGGGAAATATGGAAAGGGTGCCTGGAGAAGAGTGTGTAAGCAGGTTTTAGGCTGCGTTTGGATCGATACATTGATTTTTCAGATTTCTTGTCGAGCTTTTTCTCTTTGGAATTTCTACTATTCGCTCATCTACACTTGTTAATTTGTTATTGCCGAAGGAAACACAAATATCCATTCACAGAAACGACAAAAGTAAGGATGCTTTCCTCATATTTCTCATCTGTCTGCCTTTTGTCCTTTGTCTTTTTTTATTGTTTTTTTGATGGGTGGGACACAACAGTTATTAAAGTTACTTTCTAGAAGCTGCTAGTTATTTTTAAACTAAATTGGGCGTCAATTTATGACACGTAACTAGTGAAAATTTACCATATATAGATACGTGCGTGCGATTAGGGTTTCGTTCGGTTAATTCGGTTAACCATTAACCGAAAAATAGTGAAAACCGAATTAACCGATTTTTAAATTGGTAAAACCATTCACCGAACCGAAATTGTAATTACAAGAATTGACCAACCAATAATAATATTTGGTTAATTGGATCTTAACCAGATTAATTAACCGAAATTTAAAAAAAAAAAAAAAAAAAACAAATATGAGGCATTCAACACTCCAAATTAATCCAAAATCAGTGCATGCTTACAATAGTCAACCTGAACAATTGTACACAAGTCCAACTGAAATATTAATAAAAACAATAAAAAGTCAAAATACAACACACTAGTAAAAATGAGTACTAGATAACAACTTAATTAAGAAGTCCAAAGCTCCATCCACAATTCATGCAAATCTGTCATCATCAGACATCAATTACAAGATAGGTTCCACCACTGCACTCCATGATGAATCTGCCATCAAGAAGTTTAATTAATTAATTAGAGATTTCAATTTGTAAAGATGACAATTGGCAATAAAATATTGGCTTATAAACAAAAGAAATATAATTTGCATACCATTATCAATAGTCTCAACATCCATAAGCTCCTCCAACAAGTTGATTTTTACTGATGAATTTCGAATCCAATCTTGATAGCATATAAGTGCTTCAGCCATCGTAGGAGTTAAAGAACTCCTAAAGCAATCAAGAACACGCCCTCCGGTGCTAAAGGTAGACTCTGATGCAACAGTGGAAATTGGAATAGCCAATACATCTCGAGCCAACATGGAAAGATAAGGAAATCTAAGACTATTGACTTTCCACCACAATAAAATATCAAAAGATTCACTAACAGTTTCACAAGACTCAACAAGATACTTATCCAACTCACTGGTTGTCCCCACTGCCACCGGATTGAAGCTTATGCATTGCATACTTCTCTTGCATACGATTTTTAAGTTTATTTTGCAAATCTCCATTGTCACTAGTTTGTGTGGAACATGAGCTCTTTTGTCGTTTGGAGGCTTATATGCATTATACAATTCATAGAGGGTGCGCTTTAACTTTCTTCCCCATCTCCTCACCTTTCACTTCTTGAAACATAACTTTAAGTGCAAACTCCACATATTTCAATTTATGCCTAGGATCAAGAATAACCGCAACAAAGACGAGGATATTCAACTTCTCCATGTCACCCCAATATTTGTCAAACTTGTCTTTCATTTTCATAGCCATCAAACTAAAGTCAAGCTCTTCAGTAGCTAAAGACTCTTGTAATAGAGAATTCATTTCACATATTTCATCAAATAACAAGTTGGAAGTAACATAAGAAGTTCCTGAAACTCTCAGTGTAAGCTCATAAAAATGCCCCAAAAATTTGACTAATTCTTTAACAATTTTCCAATCAAGTTTAGTAGGAAAACCATCACCCGATTCTAGACTACTTCGAAAGTTCTCATCTTGTATTTCAAACATTTCAAAAGCTTTTTCAAATTTATGAGCAAAGATCTTAACATTAAGTATGTAGAATTCCATCTAAGATGACATCTAGGCACAACAAACTTTTGCTTTCTATTCCTTCAACTTCCACACACTCTTTAAATTTTTGCAATCTAGATGGAGATTGCCTCACATATCTCACTGCTGCTCTAACACGTTGAACAGATGGATTCAAATCTTTCAAACCCCCAGTCACAATCAAATTCACAATATGTGCAACACATCTCATATGCATGTATTTACCATTTAAAATGACACCAGGCCGATTTCAAACTTCTTTTGCAATGTTAAAAACTCGCTACATCGTTCTTCGCTTGCATTATCAACATTATAGTGAAGAACTTATCAATCCCCAAGAAAGCAAGCATTTCTCAATTAACTTAGCAATTGCATCACCTTTGTGACTTGAAACTTCACAAAAATTTAAGATTTTCTTGTGTAATTTCCAATCTTCATCAATGAAATGAGTGTGTGAGACACATATAATTTATTCTTTGCAAAGATGTCCATGTGTCGGTAGTTAAACAAACTCTTTGGCATGAATTCTTCAAAATTGCCTCAATTTACCTCGCTCATTTATATAATGACCATAAACATCCCTTGTAATTGTAGATCGGAAGGAATGTGAAACCTAGGACAAGCTCTCGACCAAAAAGTGTTGTAAGCCTTCACCTTCCACAAATCTAAATGGGAGTTCATCAATCACAACCATCAAAGCTAATGCCCTTCGATTGATTCTTGATCAAATTTCCAAGTTGAAATATTACTTATTTCCCTTGACCCTTACTTGGCAAAAGCAAATCGAGTTTGTGACTTGTCCATATTTTTAGGATTTTGGGTGCAAGCGGTTAAATGATATTTTAATGATGCGATCCCATTTTTTTTTTAGGTCACAGGCATATTCTTTCATACAATAAATGCATTGAGTTCTTGGCTCACCAGAAGGAGTAACCAGTTTTTTAAAGTGAGTCCAAACCTCTGACCTTGGTTTCATTGCTTTCCTTTTTCTTGAGGATTTCTCACCAGTTGAAATTTCATAATCACCTGAAGAATTATGTGAAGGCGGACGAGGAGGAAGAGGAGGGCGAGGCGATTCATCTTCCATTGACATCTACCAAGATTAATAAAAATTAATTATATATACTAACAAGAATTACGAGACAAATGCTCTATCTCATTCTCACCATATTAAATTAATTTATTTGATATTAACTAAAATTAGAGAATTAATTCATACACTTGAATGGGTTAAGGGCTAAAACAGAACATTAAGAAAAAGACAAGAACACGACAAGTTTAGTAAAGGTTAATACAAATTTGGTTGAGATCCTACATAAAAAAAAATTGGTAAAATACTAATTTATTGAAGTTTCACAAGACGAGTATTATTGTACCCCGCAAAGAGGTTGGTCTATAGTATCAACCTAAAATGTAAAGACCACGTTCGAAAGGCGATTGATGATGATGTTGTACCGTCCCGTTGTTGCTCGGAATGAAGAGGTCGCTCTAGAGACTATATGGGCGTGCGCGGCTTTGAGTTTAAGAAAAACCCTCAAATCAATTATTGTATGGTGTATCACTGTATTGGTGTTAATGGGTTTGGGCTTTTGACCTTTAGGCTTTTACAAGACATCGTCATCACCCGATCACTTAATTGTATTTGTAACTTAATATGATATATTATATAAATATACATAATATTTAATACATTATTTTGGTAATTCGGTTAATTTGGTAAATTTTTCATTTTCGAACCGAATTAACCGATAACCGAAATATGCCAAAACCTTTAACCATTAACCAGAACCGAAATAATTCGATTCTCGATCAATTAACCGAATTGATTCGGTTAACGGTTAACCGAAAAAAATCGGTTAATTGAATGACCTACGTGCAATCGTTCCAGGTTTGGATCAAATTTGGGTTGACGAAAAAAGAACAGGTTAGCTAGGTCAGGTCAGGTCAGGTCGACCACATGTCAAGTGTCAACACGACGAACCTATTTAACTAACTTAGTTGTATAGTGAACATGTTATTTTCGTATTTTGTGATGTTATAGTTGGTTATATGATATTGGACAACCTATTTCTAGTAATTTAATGTATTTTATTTGTACTTTTAGTTTTTTTCTTTCTTTTTTTTAATGTTTTCGTGTCAAACCTTTATCTATATAGGTATTTCGTGTCGTTCGGGTTACCCGTATCATAAATAAGTCATGTTCTGTTGACACTAATCCGTGCCATAACACGACCCGCTAATACAAAACATGACCGATTAGACACCGTTAACTAAAAGTCTTAAATTTCTAGCAAAAAAGAAAAAAACTAAAAGTCTAAAATTATATAGCATAATCCAACTACTTTTTTTTTAGTACAATGGGAAACTTGTGGAAGGGGACACACACACTCGTATGAGATTGAATCCGGGTCATTCACCCTTACAATACCATATTAATTAGATTGAGTGTTAATCCCATAATCCAAGGTTAATTAGAACACAAGGTTAATCCCATAATCCAACTACTCTAATTTAATAAGATTGAGTGTTAGTGCTACATACCATATTAATTATTTCATTTCCCTTTGGAAGAAGAAGAAAAAGTTGACTCGTTTCCTTTAGAAATGTGAAATAGACATTTTCTTCAGGGGGTCAAAATGTGTGTGGGGAAAAGGACCACCAAGCAAATTTTAAAGGTAACCTAAATAAAAAAGGGTATTGATGGTGACCCATATATCACACATCATGCACAAAATTATCATTTCTTTGCCATATTTAATTTTCTTTTCTTGCTGCACAGGTCAAATATTTGACGATAGAATATTTTCTACACATGGTGTTCCATCTCTTATTCCATTATACACGAATAGTTAAAAAATATTTTTTAAAGATCATCATTTACTTTATAATAACCCACAATTTATGGTGAAAATAATAAGACTTTTATACACCTAACAATCACCAGTTTGGTGAAATACGAGATGAAACACCATTATCATTTTGGAATAGAAAATCATATCCGGTCAGTTATTCTACACCGTTTTCTATATATTCCCCCCTCCCCCCCCCTCAAAGTGCAGTAAATATGGATAAAATCATGGGAAATTATGTTCTTTGGGCTTGCTTGTTTATCATGCATTTTTTTACGGAGTAGTCCACAAAGCTTCACCACGTGTTAGCGAAAATGAAAATGATGAAGGAAAACTGAAGTCGAGATCGATTTTAGTTCAACCATGGCATTTGCAAATCATTTGTGATGACACCCGAGCCGAGCTGGGAGAAATTAATCCACGTCATCGATCAACACACATCCAAGTAGGCGACTTGCGGGTGGCGTCGGCAATGGTCGCGCGACGACACGTAGCAATTAGGCTCGCCCACTACCGAGCCCAACCGCAACACGGCCGCCGAGCCCCGAGCCCAAATTTTGACGGGAAACGCATGCGCGACAAACTCATAAAAATAATCACACGCCCATGCTTAACGCTTTATTGGTATCGAAACGCCACATGTCGGAGAATTATAAAGAGAAGTCGACAAGTGGCAAGTTTTGACATGCATTGCACGATTAGAGAGGGACATGTGTCTTTCTTTAATTATTTTACTAATTAATGACTAGTTAGTGCAAAGATGACTATTGTAAACCCACTTACTCGAAGGGGTATAAAAAGTCTGATAGAGAGAAATCGAAGGAGGAGAACAATTGTAAGAAAGACCGACCCCAATAATCCGGCTCGACATTATGCAAAAAAGGCGAAATTAGCCATAAATAAACACACGTTACGCACGCTTATATTTCCACGTGTTAAGTCTTTTACATATTCTTGTTTGTTGACCAAAACGCACGTCAACAAATTGGCGCTAGAAGGAGGGCCGTATTGGTCCAGTCAGAATTCCAAGCAAAAGCAAGTCAAGTGAAAACCAGGTAAAAGTTTAACGTTTGACTTTTTCATACAGATAAAAATGAGTCAACAATGAAAATGCCCGTTTGATCAAGAGCAACATTTGAACAACCAAATCGCCGGACTACGAATGGCCAAAATATGCTCCAAATAGAAGCGGGGAGCACTACTTTATTTCCTTTTGCTCAGCTAATTGCCAACCCAACTTTTGTACAGCAAATGAACCAACTCATATCACAAACTCTCGCTACCACAAACTCTCAAGCACCTCCTCCACTCCTTGCAAATACTAACCCACTCAACCCACAACTAAATGTTAATATTAATCCTCAAATTCCCGGGCTTCCTCATGACGAAGCCCAAGCCCGAGCCGATTCGGGTAATGAACAACGTGTCCGTCGTGACGAGAAGAAGACCGCGAAAAATGAGGAAGAAGAGGCAAAGTCGTGTAGCGAGTCACTATCGGGCCAACACGACATCGCCATGCTCACTCAGTGTTCGCCGGACGACTAGGAGTTAATCCTTTTCGCCCAGCTCGATCGATAAGTTCCCGGCTCGGGTTTCGGATGAGCGGGTGCGGCTTAGGGTCAATCGGATCAAGGCCCTAGCCTATGGCGAGAACGGGATGTAGAAATACACTCGCCACGCGTCGCGTCGTCGAGCGAATGGAAGAAGGTCCGGAAGGCGAACAATCTTGAAGACCGCCCCAAGTAATGAACCAACCAACCGGTTATGTCGCCATTTTTCCCTGGAATCCTAGCGACCCGTTACATGCCAAAGTTGAAAATCCCCTGTCGGTCTCTACAATGGGAAACCGACCCGACCACTCACGTTCACAAGTACTTAGCGTGGATGGAACTCGCACGATCTAGTGATGCCATCCTCTGCAGGCCTTCCCCGACTGCAGGCGGCCGAGCCCACCGTTGGTTTAGGACCCTACCACGGGGATCCATTCGGGCATGGGGGATCGGCCTCCGCTTTTTACGACGCATTTCTTAACGTCCAAAGTCCGAGCCGCACCTAAGGACTCCTCGTGAACATCAAACAAGGGAAGGGCAGCCCATGAAAAACTATATCTCTCGGTTCAACAAGCAAGTTCGAGAGATGGAACCGGTGTCGGATGACGCCATTTTAATCGTAGCCATGGCCGGACTTGCCCCGAGACTTGGTTTAACTACTCCATCCATGAATCGGGCGACCTCGTACTAAGAATTTTTGGTCCGCGCGAACGCCATATTTGCGAGGAAGAAGCCATGGCAAATAACCGCCCCAGAGCACCGCCAGGCGTGAGAAAGAACGGAAGGAAAGAACCGTGAGTGGGGGGGTCGGGATTTAGACCATTCTCGGAAAACCCGACCACCGGATTTAGGGCTCGCCAGAAGCGCGAGCCGAAGTTGCCGCATGCGAGGAGTACTTTGACCCACACTCCATCGGCCATATGGAACGAAGTACGAGTCTAAATTTGTTACCTCCGGCTCGGCCTTTGAAAGTCGAGCCGACAAAATTAGATTCACGTCGATATTGTGCCTATCATAAATCAATAGGTCACGATACCGATGAGTGCCGAGATCTAATCAGAGAAATTATGCGGATTGTTCGGCAAGGCGGTCTTAAGAGATACGTTCATGAACTACCGCCCCACCGCACTAGCTCAAGTGTCAATCCGGAGCGCATAACCAATCCAGCTCTCTCCGCCACCACCCCGCGAAAACCAGGGTAGGGAGATCCTCATGATGTCGAGTGTAAATCGAATCAATACTAACACAGTAGAGGATAGCCGCTCCAACGAGAAAAAGGAAAGCGGATGTTAGACAGTAGCCAACGCCGAAAAGCAAGTTCGGGTGGCGGAAATCAAGGAAGGCCAACCCACCGGCCATTTTGTGTTCTCGGATGCGGATGCCGACCAGGTGGTCCATCCTCATTCCGACCCCCTGGTCATTCCTGCACCGATTTTGGGTGTTCGGTCCACATAATTTTGATCGACTCGAAGTTATTCGTCGATCATTTATGTCCGGGCTTTTCGAAGATTGAACGTGGACGATAGTTATATCCGTCCGGTGCAACGATAGATTCTGCAGGGGTTTGGAGGAGGAAGGATAGTCCCGCTCGGGGAAGTTGATTTGCCCATCCAAATGGGACAAGGGTTGCATAAACGGACCGTCATGACAACGTTCAAGATAATCAATGCCGATTCGAAGTACAATGCTATCATTGGGAGGCCATTGCTTTATCATATAAAAGCAGCCGTCTCAATATATCATTTTTATATAAAATTCCCAACATCTGATGGCGAGGCTATACATAAAGGGAATCAAAGGGAGTCACGAGAATGCTCCCTCAAACTCCGACCGGTAGAGATTAACGTGGCGGAACGAGGACAAACCAGTGGAACCACACAAGGCAATCCCATGCCCAAGGAGGAGTCCGAGCAGAAAGTGGTGATCGTTCAGAAGAGTAACCCAGGTCGTCGACTTGGGAAGGAGCCGATGATGGAAGAAGGTAAGCCGATAATCGAGAACGAGCCGACCACTGAAGATGAATTACCCCTACAGATCAAAGAGGGGCAAGAGCAAGAAAAGAAAACGGCGGAACTAGAAACAATGTTGATACAATCAATGTTGGAAGGCCAAGCGGGCGCCAATGCGTATTGGTCATGATCTCCCGAGAACCATATCTAACCGAGATGATTGAGTTTTTGAAAAATAATCTTGATGTCTTCGCATGGACTCATGCGGACATGCCCGAATTGACCCTAAGTATGCATGCCACCGCCTCAATATTGATCTAACGTTACGCCCGTTGTCGAGAAAAAAGCGTAAGCTCGGCCCCGACAGACAAGCGGACTGAGGCCGAGGTAAACAAGTTGATAGACAATCAATTCATCCGGAAGCCCTCTATCCCCGATGGGTTGCCAATCTGTTTTGGTAAAGAAGAACAATGGCGATGGCGCCCGTGCGTGGATTTTACCGATTTGAATAAGGCATGCCCTAAGGGCGATTTATCCATTGCCAAATATTGATTATATGGTGGATGCCACCGGGACATGAATCGATGAGCTTCATGGATGCATACTCGTTACAATCAAATACGAATGCACCCCGGAAGACGAAGAAAATACATCATTCTTCTCTGCTTCGGGGAATATCTTTATTACAAGATGATGCCCTTCGGGTTGAAGAATCTTTGGTGCGACCTATCAAAGGTTAGTAAATAAGATGTTTGAAAAAATGATAGGTCAAACTATGGAAGTCTATGTAGATGACATGTTGGTAAAATCATTGTACATATCTCGATCATCCGAACGATCTTAATAAAATGTTTGCTTTGTTTTGAGAGAGTACAAGATGATGTTAAACCCGAGAAAGTGTACGTTTGGGGTCGGCTCGGGTAAATTTTGGGGTATATATGGTCAGCCAAAGGGGAATCGAAGCCAACCCGGATAAAATAAAAGCCATCATCGATCTAGAACCCCGAACTCGTAAAAAGGGTACAAAGCCTAACAAAGCCGATTGGCCGCCCTTAACCGATTTGTTTCGCGATCCACGGACAAGTGCAAACCTTTCTTTGAGATTATAAAAAAGAGTAAAAATTTTGAGTGGGTGAGCGAGCACAGATCGCTTTGAATCCCTCAAACAAAGACCTTTCTTCAATTCCTATATTGCAAAAAGCCTACCCAAGGGGAGGACTTGTATTTGTACCTAGCGGTATCCGAATACGCTATCGGCTCGGTGTTAAGCGGGTTAGATGGTTCTATTCAACATCCATCTACTACACCACCAAGCGTTACATGACGCCCAGCTCGCTATCCACCAATGGAAAAATTGGCTTATTCGCTGAGTCATCATCGCGGCGGAAACTCCGTCCATATTTTCTAGAGCACAAGGTTATAGTCTTGACGAACTATCCATTGAAACAAGTACTACACCGACCCGATACTTCGGTCGGATGATCAAGTGGGCCGTCGAACTCGGTCGATTTGATATTATATACGAACCACGCACGCAATAAAAGGACGAGGCTTTAGCCGACTTTTTGTGGCTGAATTCACACCTTCCATACGATTGAAAGTTATGGAAGACCAAGAATGGAAATTGTTCGTTGACGGCTCTTCCACCGCAGTCGGCGGGGCGGAATCGTGATAATCGATCCAAATGAAAAGTGCTCTTTGCTCGGCCGTGCGATTTCAGTTCCCGCAACGAACAACGAAGTCAATACGAGGCACTTCGGCGAGGCTTAGAGATGGCGGCTTCTATGGGCCTAAAACAACTATTGGTACACAAAGTGATTCTCGGCTGGTCGCTCATCAAATCAACGGCGAATACGAAGTGAAAGAGCAAAAATTGCACAATATTTGGATTTGGTCAAGAAGAGATTATCACACTTTAAGACAAAAATCTTACATGTGCCCCGAGCCGAGAACATGCGGCAGATGCCTTAGCTCGGCTCGGTTCGATCCGAGGGACGGACGCCATCGCGGATGTCACTGTCACACAACCGTCTGCCCATCACTTGCCGCAAAGAAAATATATACAATCTGAAAATCCGAGCGAGACTGGATGACCCCAATCGTCGTTGTATTTAGAGAAAGGAGTTCAACTCCGAAAACAAAGCCGAAGCTTGAACACTACGAACCCAGCGGCTCGGTTACACTAGTAGACGGCATCCTATACAAATGAGGATACTCCATCCCACTCCTACGGTGCCTTTAAAACAGACGCAGATTATGCACTTCGAGAGGTTCATGAGGGAATATCGGGAACCACGCTGGGGCTAGACGTTGGCCTATAAATTAATACGGCAAGGATACTACTGGCCATCCCTAAGAAAGGATGCAACCGACCTCGTCAAAAGATGCGAGAGGTGCCAAAAATTTGCACCACAGTCGGATATCATCCCGAGCAACTTACCTCCATATTTAGCCCATGGCGTTTGCCAAATGGGGAATGGACCTCATCGGACCACTCCCCACCGGAAAAGGGCGTCAAGTATGCCATTGTGGCGGTGGATTATTTCACAAAATGGGCGGCGAGCCTCCGCAAAAATAGATGAGGAAAAGATTGTGAGCTTTGTATGGAAATCCATTATCTGTGGGATTCGGGATACCACATTCGATTATTACAGACAATGGGAAACAATTCGATAAATCGAAGGTTTCAAATTTTTGTGAAGGTTTCCGCATCAAAAACCATTTCTCAACTCCATACCATCCCGGTCGAACGGACAAGTTGAGGCCGTTAATAAAATACTCAAGTATACCTTGAAGGCGAGATTGGAGGAGTCTAAAGGTAATTGGCCTAGGAACTACCCGGTGTACTATGGTCATACTGAACACGATCGAGCGCCACTGGAGAAACGCCTTTTTCTTTAGCTTTTGGAGCCGAGGCGGTGATTCCCGTTGAGATTGGAGCCCCTACCTTCACTTGCAAATTTTTCTCAAGACGCAATGAGGTCGCTCGAGCCGAGCTAGACTTGCTCGACGAAAAAAGGTGCAGTGCCGAGATGAAAAACGCAGTGTATAAACAAAGGAGTGAAAGGTACTACAATTCAAAAGTAAAGGAAAGAAGATTTCAGGTCGGCGATCTTGTGTTGAAAAAGGTAACAGGCGTTCAACCCACCCATTGAAGCCAACACAGGAGGGCCCATTTCGGTCAGCCACGCCTTATCCGTGGGCGTACGGCTAGAATATTTGAGTGGAGAAAAATTTATGCATCCATGGAATGTAGCATACCTGAAACGGTATTATCAATAAAGATCTCGGTTTATGATCTAGATAGGATTCCTTGGAATTATCCTTTCATCTGATATTTCGTGAGCTCTCTAAAGGGAAACGAAGTTTTTACTCACCTCGGCTATGTGCCGAGGACAGTAAGAATCGCCTCGGCTTAAGCTAAAGGCCAAAACGTCATCTCGTGCGTCGCCTTTGCAGACGATGAAAAAAGGGCAACACGCCCACAAGACGGATCTATCCTTTCAAAATAAAGACTCGGATACGCATCGAGCACAATACCAAGACTTGGTTACGCACCGAGCACAATATAAAGACTCGGTTACGCACCGAGCACAATACCAAGACTTGGTTACGCACCGAGCACAAAATAAAGACTCGGTTACGCACCGAGCACAATACCAAGACTTGGTTACGCACCGAGCACAATATAAAGACTCGATTCACGCACCGAGCACAATACCAAGACTTGGTTACGCACCGAGCACAATACCAAGACTCGATTACGCACCGAGCACAAAATAAAGACTCGGTTCGCACCGAGCATAAAATAAAGACTCGATTCTGCACCGAGCACAATACCAAGACTTGGTTACGCACCGAGCACAATATAAAGACTTGGTTACGCACCGAGCACAAAATAAAGACTTGGTTACGCACCGAGCACAATACCAAGACTTGGTTATGCGTCGAGCACAAAATAAAGACTTCGATTCGCACCGAGAACACGATCAAAAACTCGATATACACACAAGCGCAAAATGAAAACTTGGTTTATACACCAAGTACCAAAAACAAAATAAAGAGCAGGTTCATATACCTAGTATGAGAATCAATTGAAGCAAGTAAAGCCCCTTATTCAGAAGCATTGGGAACCGAGCCCCATACTTGGGAATATAAAAGGAAAAAGAAGACAGGCAACAATCTTACAAAAAGGAAAAGAGCCAAGCATATGCAAAAAGCTTGAAACACATACACAGGTGAGGGAAATAACAGTTCATTTCTACTTCAAAAGTATTTACATAAGGGAGGCCGGAGCCCATTACATCTTTAGGCACGAAGACAAATTACCTATCTATGAGTACATATGAAAGCATGTAAACGAAAAGAGACAAACGCAAGACTAAGCAGGGGGCGGAATTTCGATGGACCCGCTAGAGGCGACTTCTTCCACGTCCGGAGGAGGAGAGCCCTGAGCATTAGGAGCCTCGACAAAGTTCGGCCGAAGGGCATCGAGATCAGCCTCCAGGAGGGCCAGATCTTCCTCAAGCTGAGCAACAGTACGCCCACCCTTAACCAAATCGAGAATTTCTCTGAGGCTGGTCGCGTGGCCACAGGTTAACATAAATGCATACTCCTCAGAGTCCTTGTAAACTTCAACAGCCTGTGTGCGAGCCGCCTCAATTTGCCGGTGAGTAGTCTCTTCGGCCTCTCTGCGCACATCGGCTAGACGCCTCTCCATTTCCTCGGCCCGGGCAGCGGCAGCACGTTCCAACTCGGCAACCTTAGCCCTAAGCTCCTCTTCTACCCTGCGGGCCTGATCTCGCTCCGCCTCGGCCCTCGCTGCAGTTTCTTTCTCAGAGTTGGCCCGAGCCGTAGCCTCATCGGCTTGGGTCTTTAGTGATTCTTGTACCCCTTGAAGGGTAGCATAGGCCTCCTGCAGGTCCCCGTGCCGCCTTTCCAGGTCGGCATATTTTTTCTCTAGCTCGCGAGTTCCCCCAACCGCATGCCATAAGAGCCCAATCATCCGCCCAGACATCGCCATGGCGTACTGAATTTGTTCTTCGAAGCCAGTCTCCGATCAGAATTGCTCGATGCCTTTTGTCCAGGCACGAGCTGGGACACTCATCGCGGCCCGACCGGCCTCCGGTAGAACTCTCGATTGCTCCTCCGCTTCGGTGTGGCACATCGAACGAATTCTACAAACCATCGAGGCGTAGTCCAATCATTCCTCGCAATATTCATCCCTCACTTGACTTGGAGGGATGAAGTGACCTTCCCTCGCCGAGGTCATCCGAGAAAGTTCGCGGACCTCCCTCTTCCGGGGTCGTTTCGGGATGTTCCGCGCGCTTCGACCAACCCCTTTAGTCCGATCGGGCTCCTCTATCACAATTCCTCATCTTCTTCTTTGAAGATGAGGCTCCACCGCTCTGGCACTCCATCACGTGGGGCGTTTACCGGCCGGATATCGCTCTCCCGAGCCGCCTCCGCATCTACAGGGTGACCGCGATCGCCGAGTTCGCCGAGCGGCCGTGTTCCTCACATGCGAAGGCGTGCACGCAAATCCAAGCCGCGCTCTACAAAAACAACCACCGTTAATAGGTCAAAAGAAAACGGAACAACATTTCAAAAGGAAGCATAAAAATACAATGTTTACCTCGGCGGCGGCCCACCGCACTGGCTCGGGTTCTGCGCTTGCCCGACGGTGTGCGGATGATCTCGCCCACCGGACTAACTGTCGCGGGAGACGGCGCGCGCTCGCTCTGTCCTCACCTCACCGCTTCCTCCCTTGAGAATGGGGCCGCACTTCTTCATTTCATTACGGGGAGGGTTCTCTTGAGGCTCTCTCTCAACCTCCACCTCCCGCTCAGCCACCTCGTCCCGAGCCGCCCTCGGCCTCGGTCAGGGCAGCAGCGAGCAGCCTCAAGCCAGCTGCGGCCAAGTTAGCCTCGGTAGCCAACCTCTCAATCCGCCTATCCATGATGCCCCGAGCCTGGATGTTTTCCAGCCTTCGAATAAAGGTGGCCGACAGAGGCCCCTTTGACGCCCTGCCCCTATAAAGGTGAAAAGAAAAGACAATTACAAAAGGAAAACAGAAACAAACAAAAGCAGAGAAAGGAAAAAAGATAAGACTTACGGTAACCAAAAACAAAATTTGATGGGGGATGAAGAACGATCTCCCTTTCTCCATCTCCCACGCGAGCTAGCCACTCGCCGCTCACCCAGAGCCATTTATCCTTCCACTCCTTCAGAGAAGAAGGGAGACCTTCCACCAAGCCGTCCGGATACCCCCGGGTGGTCTCAGACATAATACCACCCGGACGGGCCGGCCCCGAGATGAAGGAGTCGCCGCCATACAAAGAGCTCGTTCATCTCCTTAAATTTGGGGCGAGGATATTTTTCCGGTGAAACATCACCGGGAGGCCGATGATCCCGCCCCGAAATAGGGTGCACCCGGTCGGATGCATGTCCCACTTGCAAAACCACCACGTAAGGAAGGCCGACCGTGGAAATCTCAAACCGTATAGAAGGTCAAGCGGCAAATACAGCCATGCAACCCGCCGGTGGGTCTTGGGGAACTTCCGTGCCGTCCCGGTACCCAAAAATCGATGCCACTTGGAATATGGTACCTCCGCCGAAGCTCTTCCACCTCCCGAATCATCAACATGCTCGGGATATCGTTTATGTCACTCGGCGTCACCGAGGCTCGACACGAAGACGAGGGCCTCCTCCCTGCCTGCCGTGCCGCCATTACGGTGGCCTACGGGCCCTAGTGGCCTCTCCGCCTCGAATCACCGATGGTTCATCTACCCGCTCCACGTTATCACGCTCCGCTCCGATGGGTCCATATTTTCTTATTCTGGCCGGTATCGCTCTAAAATCAACACTTGGCGATTCTTCACCGGAACTCCCTTGTACCAGTCCGGGCTGATACACCGTTCCTTCTCTAAAAACTGTCACTGGCGTCGGATCGAAAATAGTATGCGTCCGCTCTAAAGACGTTCCACCTCGTGAAGAATCCGGAGAAGATATCTGAATAATGCTCGGGCTGTGAGACGGAGATCGCCGTGCTGGTGAGAAATAAACAGAAGGTTCAGAGGGAGGATCTTCAATTTCAACCTCTACACTATAACTACGACTCCTACTATCCTCAAAAGAAGACATTTATAGGTAAAGGGAGAGTATTTCGAAAAAATACCTAAGTTCGAAGTCTCTGAACTTGGGAAGCCGACCCGAAATTTCTGCTCGGTTTTAGTTACTTTAGCTCAAAGGTTAATGGTTGCGAAAGTGAATAATGGAGGGAAACAGAGGTATTTATAGATGGGGTTCCTCGATAAACGAGACGTTTATTCGAAAAGACGCACCTTTTAAAAACTCAAAAGCCGTCAAACATGTCAGAAAACGTCGCGTCCCCACGCCCGCTGACAGAACTGACGTACCTTTTCGGTTCCTGCGCAAGATTGGTCCAACCACAAGATGCCACGTGTCTGTCATTATGGCAACCCAATTAATGCGCGTTTTCGCATTAATCACTACGCGACATATGCCAGAAAGAACAAAACCTTTGAGAAATCCATTTCCCCATTGAATGTTCATCATTAGCATTAAAGTTTAACTCCGACTTCAAATTCTTCTCTCGGAATCAAACTTGGGGGCTTTGATGACACCCGAGCCGAGCCGGGAGAAATTAATCCACGTCATCGGCAATGGTGCGCGACGACACGTCCGCGAATTAGGCTCGCCCACTACCGAGCCCAACCGCAACACGGCCGCCGAGCCCCGAGCCCCGAGCCCAAATTTCGACGGGAAACACATGCGCGACAAACTCATAAAAATAATCACACGCCCATGCTTAACGCTTTATTGGTATCAGAAACTGCCACATGTCAGAGAATTATAAAGAGAAGTCGACAAGTGGCAAGTTTTGACTGACATGCACAGTTAGAGAGGGACATGTGTCTTTCTTTAATTATTTTACTAATTAATGACTAGTTAGTGCAAATATGACTATTGTAAACCCACTTACTCGAAGGGGTATAAAAAGTCTGATAGAGAGAAAACTGAAGGAGGGAGAACAATTGTAAGAAAGACCGACCCCAATAATCCGGCTCGGCATTATGCAAAAAAGGCAGAATTAGCCATAAATAAACACACGTTACGCACGCTTATATTTCCACGTGTTAAGTCTTTTACATATTCTTGTTTGTTGACCAAAACGCACGTCAACAATTTGTTTTTGTGATTGATTTGAGTTTAACTACATAAGTTTTAGATTAATGTTGTGGATAAATGATAATGAGTAGTTCATGTTGCAATAGTTGTAAATTAAGATTTTAATTAATTGGCACCCTCATTTTGGAGAAAATCTTACAAAGTCAAGGGTATGATAATTAGATTTAGTCCATTTATAAAAAACATCAATTATTTTTTAAATCAAATATAATCTAAATACATGCGATTTTATTTTACAAAAACACTATTTAGGGGGATACTTGTAAAATAAACACAATCTCAAGGAATATTTATAATACCTCAAGTGCCTCTTTACTTTAATTTGTTTTTCTGATATGATAGGAATAGACATGTTAAACGGGGCGGACCCCAATTGACCAACCTGTTAAAACAGAGGAAAAAGAGGGTTAGAACCAATTTATTTTGACATGTTCAAGTCCAACCTCTTTGGCCCGATCCCTTTTAAATATATAATTTTGAAAATTTTGGCTTATAGCCATATAACATGATATAATAAAAAAATATTAAATTTTCTATTTTTCTTTGGGTATATAATGCTTGGCTACTATTATAGTTTTATTTTTAATAATCAGATCTTAAAATATTTAAATTTTATAATTTGGTTATTGCAATCTAATTGTAAATTATGCATAACTTTTTCTTATGACGAATATTGTGACTTTGAATGCTATATATGTTTCAGTTTAAAATTTGAGATTTAAATATATAATTTTGAAATTTTTGACTATCCCGATAGTAACCCATTTAGCCTAAAACCATATAGGTTTTGGTTTAGGTCGGCAATATTATTCGTCTGTTTAAAGTGACTCGTTTAGCCGTAAGATCAAGTTGGGGGCTATATAATTGTGTATAATTGTTTTTAAACAAAAATAAGATCATATTAAAAGAAAAGGGATAATTCTAATTTTAATAAGTTATATCATGTTTTCACCTTTTTTTTCTTCATATTTACTTTTTAACCATATCATATGTTTCTTTTTAGAGGTAATGGGTCAAAATAACCACTTATATAATTAAAATATGAAAACTAGTCATCTTTTGAAAATACAAAATTTTAAGACATTTTGGCATAACAAAAGACATTCATACCCTTCTAACATGGTTGTTTGATATTTGACATATTTCTCTCTCGTTCACTTATCTCTCTATATCCTCTTATTCTTTCTTTCAAATTTTTTAAAAAATCGAATCTGTATTTTTGTTTTGTATATATAATATGAGTGTTGAATTATTGTTCACCTTATTTTTAGCTTCACCGCAAGTGTACGGTATAGTTTATAGAATAGGGTAAGCAAGGTCGTATCCACGGAGACTAATAAATTTATGCGCTAAGTATTGAACTAAGATAGTCTTATTTTTATTTAGACGATCGAAATTTGATAATTGTAGTAGAAGTAAAGACTAGATTAACCACAAAAACACAAGATACTAAGAATAATGAAATTATCAAGGGAATGAAATGGATTCCCGGGTTATGGTTTCAATTAATATTCCTCTTGTTATCCAATTTAATCAAAGTCAAAGTTATTATCACTACACCTATAAGACGATCACAACGGTATTTTATCCTCCCTCTCGAGATGTATATAAAGTGTAGATTGAAATATCTATGCTAGCATCTCTACTCAACATAAGATACACAACTCCCAAATGCACAAAAGATCATATATCCTCACAAATATTCACAAACCTCTCGATTATGCAAATATTCATGTCAAGTACTCAAGATCTAATATTGAAACTCATCTCTCGAATTATGAATCAATATATCAAACATGCTAAATCATTGACCAAATGATAAAACAAGAATAAGAACAAAGTAGTCAAATAGGCTTCAAGATAATAACTTCAATTAAGATTAAAACATTCAACAAGAGTTCAATTAATTTACTTCCATAACCTTAAATCACAAGAAGTTTAGCTACTCATTACAAATAAACAACTCATAAACAAATTGTTCATATTCATGACAAGCTAAAATGAAAGATTAAAGCACAAAGAATGAGAAAACTTAGGAAAATGGATAATCTCTCGATTAATCTTCAATCCTCAAGCTCCGATTTGACCCGATTCTTCCCTTGGTTCTTCCTTGATGAAGTTGATGTGTTTCTTGTGTTCTTGGGTGTATTCCCAGCCTTTTCTTCCTACCCTAGATCAAGGCTCCCATCTTCTATTTATATCCCCTCAAAAGTTCAAGAAAAAGGTGGAGGAACATAGGAAATTCCGCCCGGGCGGCCAAGGGCGCTGGGGACCTGGAAATGCAGCGCCCAACTTTAATTTTTGGGGGTGAAAACTCAGACGGCAAGACGCTGCGATAAGCGTGAATTTTGCATGTGTTTTGATGCGTATTTCGAGCTATAATGATAAGTAAACATGCATATACTCGCGTTAAACGTTACATATTCACTCCTTGTGGAAAAGATATTACACTTTGCTTATTTTGTAGGAATTTCATGATATTTGAAGCTAATTGAATAAGAATATGAGGAAAGCAAAGTAGAAACGCGGAGAATTGAGTGGATATACGAAACGTGAAGCCTAAAAGAGCGAAAGTTGAGCGTTCACGGAAGAGACAGGGCACACGGGTTGGGCGTGCCTCAAGACACCACCCGTGCACCCTTGTATAAGGGTGATTGAAGTCTGCAGATGGCGCATGGGTAGCCCATGCATGGGCGCACCACCCGTGCGCCCTACAGAGTTAGAGTATCTCACCGGGAGTGGCGCATGGGTAGGCCGTGCTCCGACGCACCACCCGTGCGCCCTACAGAGTTGGGGTATTCCAAAGGGTGGCGCACGGGTAACCCGCGTGGGCGCACCACCCGCGTCTGTCGCTACTGAATCCCATAATCTGGCAATTAAGCCCTAAACATGATGGGAGGTATAAAAAGGCTTTTGGGGGCGCACAAGGACATTCTGCATTTTTGGGATCTACAACACAAGACAAGAGTCAACTCTTGGAAGGAGACATCAAGGAGATAATCGGGTTGCATCGGAGCTTGAAGAACGGAGATATATCGAGAGATTGTCGACGTTCCTAAGTTTTCTTGCTTCTCTTTTAGTTTCACTCTTTTAGTTTCATTTGTAATGACTTTGAACACTTTGTGTGTAAGTTGTTTAATCATGTGTAGCTAAACTCTTTGTGATTTCCGGGTTTTGGAAGTAGATTAATGAACTCTTGTTGGATGTTTTAATCTTGGTTGAAGTTATTATCTTGAAGCCTATTTGAGTACTTTGAGCTTATTCTTGTTTTATCACTTGGCCAATGATTTAACATGTTTGATATATTGATTCATAATTCGAGAGATGAGTTTCAATATTAGATCTTAAGTACTTGACACGAATATTTGCATGAATCGAGAGGTTTGTGAATATTGTGAGGACATTTGATCTATTGTGCATTTGGGAGTTGTGTATCTTATGTTGAGTAGAGATGCTAGCATAGATATTTCAATCTACATTTTATATGCATCTCGAGAGGGAGGATAAAATAGCTTTGTGATCGTCTTATAGGAATATTGATAATAACCTTGGCTTTGATTAAATCGGACAACAAGAGGATTGTTAATCGAAACCTTAACTCGGAAATCCATTTCATCATCTTGATACTTCTTTCATTTGTGTTATTGTATTCTTGTGTTTTAGTGATTGAAATTGTCTTAATCTCAAAACAACAACCATCAAATATTGATCGTCTAAATAAAAGTAAAACTATCTGGGTTCAATACTTAGCCTATTGATTTATTAGTCTCCGTGGATACGACCTTGCTACCCTATTCGATAACGAACACCGTACACTTGCGGTGAAGCTAAAAATATAGGCGAACAAGTTTTTGGCGCCGTTGTCGGGGACTAATACAATTTATAGTGCTAATATTGCAATAGATAGAATTATTCTTAATTTAGACATTTTTTTAATTTTATTTATTTTGTTTTAGTGTGACTTGAATTCCACATTATTTGACTTGTTTCTTCTAGTTTGGTCCAGGTAGTGTATGAACACGCGCTCTAAGCGGGGGGACTTAATACCGCTCATACCGGAAGTTGAGGCTTTCGCGAGGAGAATCGCTTGCTACCACTAGACGAGCCGAAAGACAACATAATCCGATAATGGGGATTTGAATGAGTTACCAATACCGCCAAACAATGGTGGAAACGAGTTACCGATACCGGTTCAACAAAGAAGCCATTCGTGATTACTTTCGACCACAAACGAATCGTAATTACGGTGGTATTGCCCATATTCCCATCAATGCCAACAACTTCGAGCTCAAACCGCACTAATCAATATGGTGCAACAGAATCATTTGGGGGTTTGCAAAATCAAGATCCTAACTCTCACGTTGCGCATTTTATCCAAATATGCAATACGATCAAAATGAACGGAGTCTCGGATGACGCCATAAGATTGCGCCTATTCCCATTCTCTTTACGGGATAAGGCGAGAAATTGGTTGGGTACTTTGACGCAAGGAAGTGTGAGCACATGGGATGATTTGAGCCAAAAGTTTTTGTTTAAATTCTTTCCACCAAGCAAAACTTTGCACTCAAAAGTGAGATCACTCAATTCCGACAATTTGATTCCGAGCCTTTGTACGAGGCTTGGGAAAGATTTAGGGATTTGTTAAGAAGATGTCCACAACACGGCTTTCCGGAGGATCAACAGATTATGTTTCTTTTTCAATGGTTTAATGGGGCAAACGAGGGCCTTTGTTGATGCCGCAATGGGAGGAGCATTGTTGGCAAGGTTTCCACAAGATGCCTTAAATCTTCTTGAGGAAATGGCCATGAACAGCTTACCAATGGCCATCCGAAAGATCCAATGTACAACGGGTAGCCGAAATTTGATTCGACCCTATCAAAACATTGTCGGCACAAGTAGCGGCTTTGATAACTCAATTGAATGTATTTACAAAGGGGCGGGCCGTGCAGTACGAGCACGGGTAGTGAAGCTCTTCTATATCCGATGGAAGAGGTAAATTATGTGAATAACCGAATTTCAACAATTTCCGAATAATTCAAACCCAACGCACTACCATCCAGGGTTGAGAAATCATGAAAATTTTTCCTATGCAAATACAAAGAATGTGTTACAACCTCCACCGGGATTCAATGCTTCAAGTGGAGGCGGTAATGGAGCAGGCAAATCGTCGTTGGAAGATATACTCACCTCTTTCATAAATCAATCTAATGCTTTCATGAATGAAACGAGAGCCGCCTCGATAAGCAAGACCTTAGGATGGATAAGTTAGAACAACAAGTGGCAAGCTCAATAAAGAACTGAAACTCAAATGGGCCAATTGGTCGCAATTGTGGGGAGTCAACATCAAAAGGGTCAATTTCCAAGCAACACGGAGGTCAACCCGAGGGAACATTGCAATGCTATCCATGTGTGGGGTGGAAAAGAGAATGAAGAGTCTGAAAATGCTGATATTGATGTGATGTCGAATCATGCACGCCTCGTGTATCAAGGCACGGCGAAATCGTGTGTGTTGCCGCCTACCATCCAAATTCAGAAGATGACGAAACGATGCTCAAGGCAATATGAAAGTTAAAGGAGGAACCGAGCAACAATTAGATAAACAAAAAAGAGCCAAGAAACGTGAATCGTATCCTAACTCTAATTTGCTGAAATATAATATTCCTCTTCCCTTTCCCCGATTGTTTCACAAGACTAATCTGAGTAAACAATTTGCTAAATTTGTGGGCATGTTTAAAAAATTGCACATTAATGTTCCTTTTGCAGAAGCAATGAAACATATGCCAAATTATGCAAAGTTTTTAGGGGAAGCGATGTCCAACAAGAACAAATGGGCAGAGAATGGGATTGTCAACCTGACGGAAGAATGTAGCGCACTCATACAAAGGAAAATACCGCAAAAGATGAAAGATCCGGGGAGTTTCACTATTCCTTGTACGATAGGCGATATTTCCTTTGACAATGTACTTTGTGATCTAGGATCTAGTATCAATTTGATGCCGCTGTCCGTTCTCAGAAAGCTTGGACTCGTAGAAGTGAAACCATCCACTGTCACCCTACAACTCGCGGATAGATCACTCGTACATCCAACGGGGATATTAGAAGATGTGCTCATAAAAGTCGATAGATTCATATTCCCCGTGGATTTTCTAGTGTTGGATATGAATGAGGATTGTGACACTCCTCTTATACTTGGGCGTCCATTTTTGGCAACCGCGGAAGCACTAATAGATGTTAAGAAAGGGGAGCTTACATTACAAGTTGATGATGAGCGTATTTCATTTTCCGTTTTCCGGAATGTGAAAGGACATGATGATCTTAATGGTTGTAAAACAAAAACAATTGCTAATTCCTGTACTCAAGCTAATAGCTTGAATAATTGTGTGCATTCTAAAGATAATATGCAGGGATTATCAATGAAGAAGAAGGAAAGGCACAAAAAGCCTGAAGTTGAACCAAGAGCATGCACGTACCATTCGCACGATGAAGAGGAGAACACATGGATAGTTGATTTAACATGAAAAACCTCCTTTAGTAATGATCAAGGAGGTGTAAATCCACGTGAGCGGGATTGGCATGGAAAACTGCACGATGAGGTGACAAGCCTCATTTCGCAAAGATCATAATCGGAATCAAAAGGCGTCAAGCTAACGACGTTAAATATAGCGCTTGTTGGGAGGCAACCCAACGGTTTTTCGTGTGTGTTTAGTTTCAAAAATTTGTGTGATTTGAGTGCTTTGATATGCGAGTTTTTATTAATAAGTGTGATTAGTGTGTTTTTGTTGAATTTTTGTGTGTTTTGATATAAAAAAAAAAAAATTAAAATAAAATTTAAAAAAAAAAAGAGAGAAATTTGCTGTACAGGTGCGCACGGGTAGCCCGTGCGTTGGCACACCACCCGTGCGCCCTACAGAGAGGTGAGGAATTTGCCGGGGTGGCGCACGGGTAACCCATGCTTCGACGCACCACCCGTGCGCCCTGCAGAAGAGGCTTAAATATGACAGTTTTAAACTCGTATTCTTTCTTCAAAATCCCCAAATCGCGCGCCACTACTCCCAAACTTCATTGCCATCGATATTTCTTGCAAATTCTACTTAAATTCTTCCTTTTAATCCTCTCCCATCACAATTGAACGTCACTTTACATTGAATTCAAACTTACTTGAAGAATTGTGAGAACAAGCACCTAGGGTTCAAATCTTCCACTTCGAGTTTAACTTAGAGAATTCCTAAGAACACCGTTTCTCCTTGTCAATTCGTTGTTAATTATGTATTAGGGAGCATGGTAGGTGTTTATTTTGATATTTTTGCTATGAATTATGTGAATTATTCTTTGAGGCAAATTATCAAACACCTTGTGAGCTTGTGTAATTGAGGAGATTTAGGATGAATTGTTGGTGAGTAGGGCATGGCCTATGATAGTTTAAGCTAATATTTGTCTAGAATGACCATAATTTTTGTTTGTTTGGGGTAGTTGATCGATCAAAGTGACGTGGGCATGTGAATTTACATCACCCAATATGTTAGCTTTACTCCCCTATTTTGTTGTTGCCATTGATGATATTGAGAGGCTAATGAAATGCGTTTCAGGTACAAACACTTCATGGCCGAGCGAAGAAACCCCCAGGGTGGAAGGAGACGTGCACGCGGGACGGCACAACGCGAAGTAGCACCGCCGGAGGTCGATCAAAACAGTCCTGAAGCATATGGGGTCAACTTAACAAATGCCGATGATCTTGAGCGATGGAATCGCTTGATCGGTCGCCAAATAGCTCCATCTCGCTACGCCGACGATGATTGTACCCAAACTTTGGGGATCCATGAGGACGTGTGGCGTCTTTTCGCCAAGGTAGGATGGACGAACTTCATGAGCCGAAAGTGGCCGACATTTAAAAAGTATACATTGGAGTTCTTAAGTACCGTGGAAGTACTCAAACAAGGCGGGACCTTTGAACCGTATATGATAAAGTTTCAGTTGGGGAATGTCCGTAGACAACTGTCTATGACTCAATTGAATACCATTTTCGAGGTCCCAACAAACGCTCGTACTCGCCCGATGCCTCATTATGATCAATACGACTTCTGGAGAATGCTTGTGGAAACACCACAAACGGGGCCGATGTTGTATGCCGCGCGGACCGCCAAAGCCTCCCGGATCCGAATCCCGTTTTCCCGGTATATTCAACGCGTGGATCGCATCCTCCGTGTTCGCCCGAGAAAACATTGGAGGTATGACGACTAAGGAACTTTATCTCCTTTGGTGTATGGTTACAAACACCCCCTACAACACCGCATCAATTTTGCCGAACAAATCGAAGCTTAGCTAGGCGGGAAGGGGGTACGATTTCTATAGGGGCCTCATTAACCCTATTGCCCGGCATTTCAATGTTAATTTCCGAGGCTTGAGCCTATCCCGGCAAAAAGACTCGGGTTAATTTGGCATCATTGCACCATATGAAGTTCATAGCGAATGAAGACAACAGATTGGTGCTTCTACAAAAGAAAGGTGCTTCATTTCCGTTGCCTAACCCACCATACACCACGGTCGAGACATTGACGGACACCACCAACTTCCTCATGAACTCCGACGCACACAACCGAATTACCGAGGCTATAGAGGCAAGAAAGCGTCGCAGTCGAAGGTTTCTTGGATGAGGAGGATATGGTGGCGGAGGAGGATGCGTTTCATGGTCGAGACATGGGGATGGAACCTCATCACCCCCAAATTGGGTATGATATACCCGAGTCCTCACACGGAGGCGATTACCCCCGACATTCTCAAAGCGGGGATCGCCCCGGTCCGTCTCACAGTGGAGGACCCCATCGCGACGCCAATTTTCAAGACATGTTTTATGCGTTTGGGGAGAACTTGAGGCGGCAAGAAGAAGAGTTGAGGCGGCAAGGAGAGGATTTGAGGCAACATAGGGCTGATTTTCTCGCGTCAATGAGAGCGATCGGAGTAGCGTTCGAGGAGACGTGGCAAGTGCTCCAACACTACAAATGTGGCATATTTCTCAAGGCCACTTCCCACCACCGCCGCATGATGATTCAGTATATCCCCACTTTTTGTTATTGAAATTCTATTTTTCCCCTTAGGACACTATAATTTCATTCAAGTTTGGGGAAGAGATAGTATTTTAATACATGAAAAGTGTGGATATGAAAAAAAAAAACAATATAATCATGCATTTTGTGTTTCATATAGTTGCATTAGAGCATTCTAGGTTGCATTTGCATTAGAGCACGTTTATAGCTTTAGCACGTCTATTGCTTTCGTAGTAGTTAGAGAGTGAGTTGACCAAGCATGTTGCAACTTGTTGTTTGTGTGTTGATGGAAAATTCATATTGTTGGGATTAGATCTTTGTTTATGGATTGATTGAGCCTCGAATAGATAACTTTGAGCATGTTGATATGAAAAACTTGGTGTGATGCTTTGAATTACATTTTGGCAAGCCTGTGAGCTTTGAGCCTTTACGCTTATATCTTGTGCGCCTTGTTGTAATTTGAGTGTATCATTCATGTTGATTAAAATTCTAGAACTTGCTTGGGTATCTCTCACAAGGCCACATGTGTATGTGAATTGTGAATGTGATTAAAGGCCATCTTTGCTAGCCTTTCATGCCTTTTGCCTACCTAAAAATGTGAAAACTCCTAGTTAGCCAAGTTGAGTCTATAGCCTATTTATTTTGATAACCACAAATTTAACCCTTGATCTTACTATATTTCCATCACCTTAAACTCGAATGTATAACGTTGAGTAAAAGGGGAATGAACGAAGTTGAATGGGTGGGAATTGAAAAATAGGACAATTGGGCATACTTGGTTAAATGGAATAAAAAGAGGAAGGAAAGATGTTGATAATGCACAAATGAAAAAAAAAAAAAAAGATTGAAAAGTGGATAAACTTGGGGGGCGAAGGATTGTGAATGGAGGTGATTCTCAAAAGAAAAGACGGAAATGGAGATAAATGAAGTTGATAAAAATGAGGGATGATTGGAGTAGCATATGGGATTGGAATGAAAATGATTGATATGCTCATCGGTCTATACACTCGAGTTTGAGTCACTTTATCCAAAAATCTCCTACCTAAACCAAAGAGCCTTCATTACAACCAAATGAGAAAGTCCTTTATGATTCACAAATTGCATACACTCTCGTGGCGGAGATATGAGACAAATTGCAAGCCTATGGTAATTTTGCGATATCGAATTGATTTGAGCGTAAACACGTCCTATAACCTCGTGAGATGAGAGTATACACTTAACTTTGAGAGTTGGATTCAGAGCATTTCACTTTGTTTTATTTGAGGCGTGTTCTTTGATTAGATATTTGAGGCTTGATTGAGTTGTACTCAGCATTCATGACGAACAATTTGGATTTTCTTGTAGACTCTTGGTGTCTTATTATCTTTATCTCCCGTTATGCTTTATCGTGTTCTAAATATTGTTGATCGGGACGGTCAACAGTTTAAGTTTGGGGATTTTGATAAGCGTGAATTTTGCATGTGTTTTGATGCGTATTTCGAGCATAATGATAAGTAAACATGCATATACTCGCGTTAAACGTTACATATTCACTCCTTGTGGAAAAGATATTACACTTTGCTTATTTTGTAGGAATTTCATGATATTTGAAGCTAATTGAATAAGAATATGAGGAAAGCAAAGTAGAAACGCGGAGAATTGAGTGGATATACGAAACGTGAAGCCTAAAAGAGCGAAAGTTGAGCGTTCACGGAAGAGACAGGGGGGCACACGGGTTGGGCGTGCCTCAAGACACCACCCGTGCACCCTTGTATAAGGGTGATTGAAGTCTGCAAGATGGCGCATGGGTAGCCCATGCATGGGCGCACCACCCGTGCGCCCTACAGAGAGTTAGAGTATCTCATCGGAGTGGCGCACGGGTAGGCCGTGCTCCGACGCACCACCCGTGCGCCCTACAGAGAGTTGGGGTATTCCAGCAGGGTGGCGCACGGGTAACCCGTGCGTGGGCGCACCACCCGTGCGTGGGCGCACCACCGTGCGTGGCGCACCACCCGTGCGTCTCACTGAATCCCATAACTGCAACATTAAGCCCTAAACATGATGGGAGGTATAAAAAGGCTTTTTGGGGGGCGCACACAAGGACATTCTGGCATTTTTGGGATCTACAACACAAGACAAGAGTCAACTCTTGGAAGGAGACATCAAGGAGATAATCGGGTTGCATCGGAGCTTGAAGAACGGAGATATATCGAGAGATTGTCGACGTTCCTAAGTTTTCTTGCTTCTCTTTTAGTTTCACTCTTTTAGTTTCATTTGTAATGACTTTGAACACTTTGTGTGTAAGTTGTTTAATCATGTGTAGCTAAACTCTTTGTGATTTCCGGGTTTTGGAAGTAGATTAATGAACTCTTGTTGGATGTTTTAATCTTGGTTGAAGTTATTATCTTGAAGCCTATTTGAGTACTTTGAGCTTATTCTTGTTTTATCACTTGGCCAATGATTTAACATGTTTGATATATTGATTCATAATTCGAGAGATGAGTTTCAATATTAGATCTTAAGTACTTGACACGAATATTTGCATGAATCGAGAGGTTTGTGAATATTGTGAGGACATTTGATCTATTGTGCATTTGGGAGTTGTGTATCTTATGTTGAGTAGAGATGCTAGCATAGATATTTCAATCTACATTTTATATGCATCTCGAGAGGAGGATAAAATAGCTTTGTGATCGTCTTATAGGAATATTGATAATAACCTTGGCTTTGATTAAATCGACAACAAGAGGATTGTTAATCGAAACCTTAACTCGAAATCCATTTCATCATCTTGATACTTCTTTCATTTGTGTTATTGTATTCTTGTGTTTTAGTGATTGAAATTGTCTTAATCTCAAAACAACAACCATCAAATATTGATCGTCTAAATAAAAGTAAAACTATCTGGGTTCAATACTTAGCCTATTGATTTATTAGTCTCCGTGGATACGACCTTGCTACCCTATTCGATAACGAACACCGTACACTTGCGGTGAAGCTAAAAATATAGGCGAACAAGCGCCCGCCCGGTTTTAGCACCCAACACAGTCCGAATTTGATTTTGAGCCCTTCGTCAAAGTTGTAGCTCTATCTCTTAGATTTCCATAGCCACTTGAATCATCTCAATATCAATTTTGTAGAGAGAGTTATGGCCAAAATATGAAACGCTGCCAATAATGGAAATTTCAGACGCGTTTGGATGTTTCTTCAAATCAATCTCTCGTTGTTTGCTTGTTTGTACTTCTTTTGATACACGATTCATTACTATGACTATAAACTCAATATAATTGGCTCTCAACATGGCTTGGCTACTCAAATGACTCAAATTACTCAAAAACAACACAAAACTCAAGTCTAGGAAGCCCAAATCAATGGTATAAAACCAAGTGAACAAATACCCCCAAACTTAAATTGTTGGCCATCCCGGTCAACTCTTTTAAAAACAAGATAAAACATGACTGGGAGTAATGAAAAGTAGAACGCACAACAACTCCATAAAATTTGTATTGTTCATCATAGGTGTCAAGCAACGAATCAACCAAGCCTCAAATATCTAACATAGAGCATACATCAAAGAAACTATGGTAAATGCTAAGAATCACGCCTCTCAAGATCAAGTGTATACTCTCATCTCGAATGAATATAGGACATGTTTACGCTCAAATCAATTCAATGTCACAAAATTACCATAGGCTTGCAATTCGTCTCATATCTCCACCACTAGAATGTATGCAATTTGTGAATCAAAAAGGACTTTCTCATTTGGTTGTAATGAAGGCTCTTTGGTTAGGGTAGGAAATTTTGGATAAAGTGACTCAAACTCGAGCATATAGACCGGTGAGCATATCAATCATCTACATTACAATCCCATATGCTACTCCAATCATCCCTTATTTTCATCAACTTTACTCATTTCCATCTCCTTTCTTTCTTTTGAGAATTACCTCAAATTACAATCCTTAGCCCCCAAGTTATCAATGAAAACTCACATCATAAAATCAATTTTTTTTCCGACTATTTTATGAATTTTCAACGCTTCTTTCCTCCTCATTTTCTTCCTCTTTTGTTCCCATCAACCAATTTTTCACAATTATTCAACTTTTCAATTCCAACCCATTCAACCTCATTCAATCCCTTTACTCAATGCTATACGCTCGAGTGTAGGGTAACAAATATGTCAAGTTAAGGTTTGAATTGTGGATATCAAAAAAATAGGCAATAAGCTCAAATTGGCTAACTAGGAATTTCAACATCGTTAGGTAAGCAAAAGGCTTGAAAGGCTAACAAAGATGGCCTTTAATCATATTCATAATTCGCATACACATGTGGCCTTGATAGAAATACCAGAGCAAGTTCTAGAATTCTAACAACATGAATGATACACTCAAATTACAAACAAGACTGCACAAAATAGAAGCAGTAAAGGCTCAAAAGCTCACAGGCTTGTAAATACGTAATTCAAAGCATCAGACCACGTTCTCAATATCCATATGCTTAAAGTCATCTATTCATGGCTCAATCAACTCATACTCGAAACCCAATCCAAACAATACAAAATTTTCAAAAATAAAGCACGAGAATCTCAACATCGGTCAACTCACTCTCTAAACTCTATGAAAGCAATAAACGTGCTAAAGCTGTAAACGTGCTTCTAATGCAATGCAACCTAAAATGTTCTACGTGCAACTATATGAAAACACACAAAAATACAATTTTTTTTATCCACACATCTCATATCAAAATAGCTATCTCTCCCCCAAACTTAAATAAAATTATATCGCACGTAAGAGAAGATAGAATTTCAATAAAAACATTGTGGATTGGACCTGATCTATTATGGAGATGGCGGTGATTCTTGGCCCTCCATGGGTGTCTCCTCAGCACGGGCTGCCCGTGTGTGGGGCCGTAGCAACATCTCCAATTCCTCAATCACGCACGGGTCGTGCGTTCATGCACGCCCTGCCCGTGTGTGGCTGCGAAGTAAAATCGTAATTTTCTCTCTCCTTTTTTTAGAAGAAAACAAACGAACAAAAATAAAATAAAATAAAATAAAAATCACACCACAAACCGTTGGGTTGCCTCCCAACAAGCGCTATATTTAACGTCTTTAGCTCGACGCCTGTTAATTTTGATTTGTACCACCTTTGAATGCTTATATTAGCTGTTTTGGATCGTGGTCAAGAACCGTTTTTGCTCTGTTTGCATCTAGTAATACATACTTGGGATTTCCAAGCAAGTACAGGAGTCCTGGTGTTGGAACATTTTGATCTGGGTTATGCTCATGTTGTCCGTGCGTGTACGCATATTCCGTGCTTGTCTCATTCTGGAATAGTTTTCTTATATCTTGCACGCAATGCACGGGAGTACACACATGGTTCGTGTGTTCCTTGTCCTGTTTTTGCTCCTTTCTACCACACACTTTGGCCGAAAGTGCATAAACACACAATCCGTGTTTGGTTCCGAACTTTCTTGCTTTTCCAGGATCTTGACTTCCTCGTATTCGGTATCACTCCTTTGATGAATGGCATTAGATTGTTCCTTCGAGTTGGCTTTCGGTGGTGCTCAAAACGGCTCTTTTGTTGTTGCCCACCAACAATTATAACTAATTGGCCCATTTGAGTCTCGAGATTTTTCAATTGTGAATCCAAAGTATTGGCCAATTGTGTCAATTGCAACTTCATCTTGTCCATCTTTGCTTCGTTCTTGGTAAAGCTATTTCTCATTTCCCTCATGAATAAATTTATTTGACTCATGAATGAAGTCGTTTGATTCATGAATGAAATGAGGGCGTCTTCCAAAGATGGTTTTGCCTCTGCATCGGTAAACCCATTTATTACATTGAAGCTTGATGGTGGTGGAATCAAATTCTCCGTATTAGCATATGAAAAATCTTCGTAATTCCTCCAATCTGAACAATAGTGTGTAGGAGTAGGATTATTCCAATAACTGTAGAAATTCCAGTTATTGAAATAATTGACTTCTTCCATCCGAACGGGTGCACCTATACCAATTCAAAGAAACAAATCAAGCATTGTAGAAGTAGAATTTACAAAATAAAAATGAAATAAAAATAAAAAAATGTCTAAATTAAGAATAATTCTATCTATCGCAATATTAGCACCAAAAATTGTATTAGTCCCCAAAGAACGGCGCCAAAACTTGTTCACCTTATTTTTAGCTTCACCGCAAGTGTACGGTATAGTTTATAGAATAGGGTAAGCAAGGTCGTATCCACGGAGACTAATAAATTTATGCGCTAAGTATTGAACTAAGATAGTCTTATTTTTATTTAGACGATCGAAATTTGATAATTGTAGTAGAAGTAAAGACAAGATTTACCACAAAAACACAAGGTACTAAGAATAATAAAATTATCAAGGGAATGAAATGGATTCCCGGGGTATGGTTTCAATTAATATTCCTCTTGTTATCCGATTTAATCAAAGTCAAAGTTATTATCACTACACCTATAAGACGATCACAACGGTATTTTATCCTCCCTCTCGAGATGTATATAAAGTGTAGATTGAAATATCTATGTTAGCATCTCTACTCAACATAAGATACACAACTCCCAAATGCACAAAAGATCATATATCCTCACAAATATTCACAAACCTCTCGATTATGCAAATATTCATGTCAAGTACTCAAGATCTAATATTGAAACTCATCTCTCGAATTATGAATCAATATATCAAACATGCTAAATCATTGGCCAAATGATAAAACAAGAATAAGAACAAAGTACTCAAATAGGCTTCAAGACAATAACTTCAATTAAGATTAAAACATTCAACAAGAGTTCAATTAATTTACTTCCAAAACCCGGAAATCACAAGAAGTTTAGCTACTCATTACAAATAAACAACTCATAAACAAATTGTTCATATTCATGACAAGCTAAAATGAAAGATTAAAGCACAAAGAATGAGAAAACTTAGGAAAATGGATAATCTCTCGATTAATCTTCAATCCTCAAGCTCCGATTTGACCCGATTCTTCCCTTGGTTCTTCCTTGATGAAGTTGATGTGTTTCTTGTGTTCTTGGGTGTATTCCCAGCCTTTTCTTCCTACCCTAGATCAAGGCTCCCATCTTCTATTTATATCCCCTCAAAAGTTCAAGAAAAAGGTGGAGGAACATAGGAAATTCCGCCCGGGCGCTGCGGCGCTCGCCGGGACCCGAGCGCTACAGCGCCCAACTTTAATTTTTGGGGGTGAAAACTGTCAGACGGCACCGCAGCGCTAGGTGGACGAGCTGCAGCGCCCGCCCGCCCGATTTAGCGCCCAACACAATCGAATTTGATTTTGAGCCCTTCATTAAAGTTGTAGCTCTATCTCTTAGCTTTCCATAACCACTTGAATCATCTCAATATCAATTTTGTAGAGAGAGTTATGGCCAAAATATGAAATCTTTGCTAGTAATGGAAATTTCGTGACGCGTTTGGACGTTTCTTCAAATCAATCTCTCGTTGTTTGCTTGTTTGTACTTCTTTTGATACACGATTCATTACTATGACTATAAACTCAATATAGTTGGCTCTCAACATGGTTTGGCTACTCAAATGACTCAAATTACTCAAAAACAACACAAAACTCAAGTCTAGGAAGCCCAAATCAATGGTATAAAACCAAGTGAACAATTATAGATATCGAAAAATGGATTAATTTGATATATTATACATGGAAAATGGATTTGAAACGAAAAAGTAATTATGTGAATTCAAAGTTTTTTGGAGAGAAACAAAATAATTAGGTTATAATAAGTGAAAGTAACTGGATGGCAAGTTACGATAACTCGATGCCAAGTTACGATAACTCGTGCCAATTATGTTAACTCGATGCCAAGTTATGGTATGCCGAGTCACACAGTAACTCGATGCCAAGTCACAATAATTCGATGTCAAGTTACAGGGATATGTGTCTTGGTGCAGTAAAATTGGCTCAAGGGCAAATGGGATTTTTCACGTAGTCAAATGGCTAAAAAACATGTGTTTCAAAAAAATGGCTAAAAAATATTTTGACATTATGGGAAGTGCCAAAAATCCGAAATACTCTTCTTTTTAACCACTTTCACCATATTTTGTGTCATAAGTGATTAAAATGTAATACATAGTGTACCAAAATGACGATGATAAAGTAAAATATCGGGTACCAAAATTGATGAATGTTTGATAAAATGTAGCAATATTTACTACCATTAACATGGGGTACAAAAATTAATATAACCTGAATGTGAGGTACCAAAAGTGAAAATAATGTCTAGTTTAGGCACTAATTTATGAATTTTATGTTGATATGTCGTAAGTCGTTGGTATAATTGAGGAAAAAATAATATTTTTTATTTTGTAGGTATTTCGTATTTTGTAGGTAATTGTAAAATTTAGTGACAAAATTATTTATGTCAATAAATTCTGCGGTTAAGGGAATATAAGTTTCTAGTGTATACTTTTTATGTCAATAAATTTCTTGTAGTACCTAGTGTATACTTTTTATTGGTGTTAAGGGAATATAAGTTTCTAATCAATAAAAAAAATCAAAAAGAGAACTAGGGTTAAGACGAAATTCTCTCTCTCGAGAATGCTCTCTTTTTTTGAATTTCGCCGTCTTCATCACATCTGTTTCTAATCGGTCATGGATTTAGATTGTTGTTATTGTTTCCTGAAATTAATCCACTATTAGTTTTGTTAAACATCGATCGTGTGCACAAGAACCTAGATTCTCCGATCCGGATAGGTGTCTTGAACATGACTTTGATCTCCGTTCGTCCCCTTCACGGGCACGAAGGTCTACGATCTGATTCACAATGAACATGCATGGCTGCAGAGAATGCACAGTTTGTTTCTGATTTGAGAACTCTCGATCGTCCCCCAACTCCTAGATTTCCTGGGACTCCCAAGAATGGTTTACGTAATCAAGGTCCGATGAATTGGGGTAAGGCTCCAATGTTTTCTCAAACCTTATCAGCTGGGGATACCTCACAACCAATAAAAAAAGGAGAATATTTCTCTGTCACCATCGATGAAAAAGTATATCAACAACGCACTGCAGAACTTCGCAATTCTTTGATTTTATGGTTATTGATTCCTGAAGGTCCGAAACCTAGTTCTCTTGAAGATCTTAAGAAGCAATTGACAGAGGTTTGGAGAGTTAATAGGAGTCTCATACCTCTTGGAAAATGGTATTATAATATACAATTCTCTAATTTAGCTCATCGTAATAGGATTTTTCTTAAACCTTCTTGGAGTTTAAAATCGGGTTCCATTCATCTTGCGAACTGGATTCCAGATTTCAACCCTTATAGGATTAATTCTTCTAAGACTAATGTTTGGGTTATGATATATGAATTAAGCATGGAATATTGGCATCCGACTTCGATTATCAAGCTGGCTAGCCCACTTGGAACACCAATTCAGACCGACATACGTTCTCTAGTGGGGGAGGTTGGTCATTTTATCAGAGTTGTTGTTGAAACGGATTTAAATTTCATTTTGCAAGAGTTTATTATGGTAGAAAGGGTTGGACATTGCTCCTCGTATCGCTTAGCTACAAAAACCCGCTGGAACTTTGTGCGTATTGTCGAGTTGTGGGGCATTTTATTACTAAATGTAGACAAACTTCCACTCATGAGGCAAAGAAAACTATTGATAGTGATCGGGTTCCGACGGGTCCAACTAGAGGAAGATCGGAGGTCGGAGGTTCTGAAAGAGAATATTAAAAGGATTCATGTTACTAAGGGGAAAGAAGTTATTCCAGAAACTTGGGTTAAAGTCCTGACTAGGCATGCTCATGCTGCAGACAGGAATACTGATACACAAGGAGTTTCAACAAATTTAGGGATTTCAATTAGAAATTCTTTTGATGTCTTGGAAACTAATGTGGAGGTTATGCACGATCAGGTTGACGTACCAAATGAATCACATGCCATAGGTGACAAAATAGTAGGGGTGGCAATTCGGGTCATCGGGTTGGGTTCGTGTTTGGCTTCGGGTTGATTTTAGGTTATGCTTAAAATACATCGAAAGTTAATGAAAATTTAAAATTACTATGTTTTAGACAAATTGGTATCGTATTAGTCGGTTTCGGGTTTGGTTTCTCGTGTTCGTGTTTGGGTTTCTCTCAGTAACTTCGGGTCGGGTTCGTGTTCGGGTTTCGTATCGTGTCAGACATTGCCACCCCTACAAAATAGGGAAGTGACATGATCAAGTCCATGAGGATTCGAAGGATCATGGGCAAGTAAACATTAATAAGGATCGTACTATAGTTCTTTACAAGTCGAGTTCACATGGGGTGAAAAACGGACGCTCGAATATGGTGGTTTCTCTGATGCAAGGGTGTTGCGGACAAGTGAACCCTAGGAGACTTTTAAGGTGATGGCAGCAGCGGCAAGAAAAAGATGGTCGTATATGGCCGACGAAGAAGAACAAGACAAATTAGATGCTTTAAAGACCAAACTAGGCGACTTCGCACCTACTCCACTTGAATATTCCACTCATGTGATTCCTCAGAAGCTATGAATACTATGACAATTGTAGCTCGAGAATCTTGGGCAGATATACACATGATACATCAGATCATCAAGACGATACTCGAGCATGTGCTAAGAAAACATATGACAATGTCATTCGAAAATCCTCTAGAAATAGAGTCCATCATTTCAATTGCGATTTTAAGTTGTTTTTGTTGTTTCTATAATGGAGTACTCTTTTTCCTATCAAAAAGTTTTTCCACTAGTTTTTACTTTGATAGGTTTTCACAAGAACCCTATTTCAGATCATCGTAAGAGAAGAATTTAGGAAAAAACCCTAGGATGCTCTCTTCTCTCTCTTCTCCCAAACCCTAGGGCCGTGCCTCCATGACTTTTCCGGCGGTTTTCCCCGGCGTTGGGATACAAGCCGCCGGTTATAATGTTTGCTCTATTGCTACATCTTGTTCTCCGTTGGTTTTCTCCTTTACGAGTTCTCCTATGTCTTATGTGGATTTTGCGGCAAGGGTTTATTCGATGAATCCTTCAAAACTCTTACTTGGGGCTGCCATGAACTCATCAAAGATGGTCCCCTTGGCAGCGGTCCCCCCTCCTAAGGTGGTTTCAACTATGGTCCCTCCCAAGGTGGTTACAATAGTGGTCCCCTCTTCTCCTTCAAAGGCCAACACTCAGGCAACAGTGGTCCCCTCTACAAAGTATCAAGCTATATCCTTGGATTCATCTGGTGTAATGATGCCTCATGTATGCCCTAGTGCTGGGACCTCTCCCTCAATGTCATCCGATTATGAATCGAATCCTCGACATTCGGCTCATAATACTAATGCTCAATCTAATTTTGGCCATTCTTTTGCTAAAATTGTTTCAGGTATTACCATGATATGGATTCAACTATGCAGGCCCAGGGTAATTTTACAACATTTTCGCATGTTGTTGATGGTAAATCTCATTCTATCCCTAAACCTATTAGAAAGGGAGATTATTATTCCGGTACTATTGATGAGAACGTTTATCAACAACGCCTAGCCGAATTATTCTATTCTTTGATTGGTAGGGTGATTTTAGGCAAGGGTAATAAACCATGGGCGACTATGCTTCTGCATAAACGCCTATCGGAAATATAGGGAATTAAGAATGATTGAAACTAACCCCTTGGGTAAGGGATTTTTTTTTTGCGTCAAGTTTTTAATGCGCAGGATCGGGCACGAGCTCAATTACGTATTAATTGGGCGCTTAATCCGGGGACTATTCGGCTCTCCCCATGGGTACCGGATTTCAATCAATACAAGGTACATACGTCGGTGGCAAGTGTTTGTGTCCGAATCTTCGAGCTCAGTTTGGAGTACTGGGATCCTAATAACATATTGGGGATCGCCAGTGCGATTGGGAATCCGATACAAATTGACCAGCATTTGCTTGATGGTTCTCTGGGATATTTCATCCGGGTGTTAGTGGATATTGATCCATCGAAACCATTGGAGGAGCATATCATGGTAGAACGGGTTGGCCAGTGTTCCTTTGTGTCAGTTACTTATGAGAAATTCCGGAATTTTGTTCAAAGTGCAGTGTAACGGGACATTCGACGGTTTCTTGCCGTATTACTCCCGTAGGGAAAAAGACGCGCCTTTCCTGACCAGGGACGTCCCAGGACTTCAGTGGCACGTCCGAATTCTATGCAACGGGGTCGTTCCAGGGTCCGTAAAGTTTACCGTCCGGTGCAGCAGGACAAGGGCAAGGCCGTTGTTGACTCCATGGGAAATACGGGTCATCAAGGTCGTGTTAAGGAGGGTGAACCTTCTCCTTCACGTATTCACACTAAGAATTCTTTTGATGTTCTGGGTGCTGATTCAGATGATGTGGCATGTGATAATACGAATTTGGAGCCCAAATCTGATAACGAGAATCGGATTATGGCTTTGGAATATAATACTAGCAACACAGACAGAGCCATGGTTTCTTATCAACCGCAGACAACAAATTTGGATGAACATGGACAGGCTAATTTGCAACGTGGAATGATAATAGTTTCAAATAGCATTCCTTTTAATGATTATGTCCATAGCTCCAATGATCCTTCCGAGGGGTTCAAGGCTATGGCCGTTGCTGCCCGGAAATATTGGTCAGATATGGCGGATGAAGACGATGAAGATGATGCAGACAAATTGGAAGCTTTAAAGACCAAGTTAGGCGACTCTTTATCTGCTCTGATTGTCCTTCACTCAAGTGATTCGTCAGAAGCTATGAACGCTCTGGCAATTGTGGCTGGAGGATCCTGGGCTGATATTCCACATGATACATCACACCATCAGGAGGATACTCAAGCACGTGCAAAACAAACACATGCCAATGTCCTTCGAAAATCCACTAGAAATAAACGTCCATCATTTCGATTGAGATTTTAAGTTATTTATGTTGTTTCTTTTATGGGGTACTCTTTTTCCTATCAAAGGTTTTTCCCAATGGGTTTTACCTTGGTAGGTTTTAACGAGACCCTTTTTTTTATTTTAAAAAAGCTAGCTGCTTGGCTTGTAAGCAGTGCACTATATTTTTTTTAATAATATTTTGCATTTATTAAAAAAACAAGAACCCTATTTTAAAGCTAACTACTTAGCTTGTAAGCAGTACACTTCATTTTCCTTTTTAGTTATATTTCACATTTAGTTAGAAAATTTTTCTAATCAATAAAAGTTGTTGAAACAAAGAAATTGACTGGCCACGAATTTTTCTGTACAATGGTAGTCTATCAAATAGATCTCCTGAGATCTTGTGATGAGACAAATATAAAAGATAATAGTCAACAATTGGGTTAGTTGAATGCTAGTATGAATGTGTTCTAAAACAATTAACTAAAAATAATAATCAAATAATTCTACACTAGTTGGTAATATATATCGATCGAGTTTGTCTAATGTGATGATATAATATTATATGAAAAATATCTTAGATCATAAAATGAAAAAAAAACAATCGAAGTGGATGTGTTAATACCATATCAGTTTGGCAAAAACTTGCATGAGACGGTCTCACGGATTTAGATCCGTGAGACGGAGCCCTTACACAAAGTTTTAAAGGTTTTTTTTTTTTTTTTAGATTTTATTTTTCTTAGGGTTTATATTTGTTTTTTAGGGTTTATTTTGTTTATTGGGTTTATTTTTAATTGATTTGGGTTTTTAGTATATTTAGTTTTTTTTAGGGTTTATTTTTATTTTTTGGGTTTATTTTTGTTTTTCGGGTTTATTCTTCATAGTTCATGGTTTTAGGGTTTATTTTTGTTTCTTCATGGTTCATTATTATTTTTAAATTTATTTTCATGGTTCATGTTCTCAAGACGGAGCCCTTAGGAGGTACGTCTCACGGATTTAGATCTGTGAGACCGTCTCACAAGAGACTTGCTCTATCAGTTTTGACTGCTCCTTATTCAACTGGGCTAGGGAAAACTAATTTAGTTTCCTGAAATTAACCGTATCTTAAAGAAATTTATGAATCTCAACACAAATATAATTATTATTGAAATTTTTTGCAAGTGCCTAATCGTTAACTTCTTGTAGAAACTCAAGTAACACATGATTCATGCTGTCAAGCCAATAATTGATCAATGATTTATGATGTTTGTGTATTTGTTTTTGCTTTTTGTATATCAGAATCGTTGAAGATGCATGGAATACTTTTGATCAGAAGATGCACTAGACTCTGAAAATAGAATGTTTATCACCTAAGGGTACAATATCGCTATTCAGAAGATGGAGTAAATCTTCAAAATAGAAAAGAATGTTTATCACCAAAGGGTACAATGTCGCATCCTTGCTATATTTAATCCGATGATCAGATCGTCCATTCTAAAATAGTGTTTCAACTTCTATTTCATCGCATAGATAATTACTATGTGTATAAAAACTACCATATTCAAAATCTACAATTTAAGTTTGATTTATGCTTCCATTTTGAAACAGAAAATCCCATCCCGTTAATTAATGTTGGTACAACTTGTTTTGTACGTCATTCTTTTTTATAGTATACTTGGTAGTTGGTATCTCACCACTCAATTATGCATATCATAAGTAATAGTAAATATAATAAACTATACATGTACTCAAAAAAAAGAATGAACCCTATCCATGAGAGTTCCCACTACCTTGCCCTCGAGTTTTGTGGAGGAGGTGAATAGCGAAATGTGCCTCAACAAATCGGTCCCCGAATCACATAGATCGAATCACCGTACAAGTTACTGGGGGATTCGAACTTCTACTGTTGTGGTGCCAAAAATACACAATAAATCGATCATTTACTGGGTTGAGTTATGCCACGTGGCTACACATGTACTAAATATATCACAACTCACGTGTTTAACTCACTCCAATCCCCACTCATTTGTTTTAATGAATAAAGTAAAAATCCAACAATTTTTCCTATATATTGGGAAACATCCATATTCCTTGTCCCGTGTCTCCAACATTTCAAAGCTTCTCATTTCTTCCAAAAATGGTGATATTTCTCTTATTAATAACTCTACCAATTATTATCTTCATATACCTTCACCAGAAAAATAGAAAGGCATTGAAAACTCTTTTGCCACCAGGTCCTCCAGGCCTGCCATTAATTGGAAACCTTCACCAATTTGGTACAGCAAGCAATATTCATGTTTATCTCTGGAAATTATCCAAGAAATATGGTCCACTTATGCACATGAAATTAGGCCCTGTTCCAGTTCTCATAATTTCCTCAGCAAAATTGGCTAAAGAAGTGTTTAAAACACAAGATTTGGCATTTTGCAGCAGGCCAAGACTTCTTGGGCAGCAAAAACTGTCCTATAATGGATTGGACATAGCATTTTCACCGTACAACGATTACTGGAAGGAGGTGAGAAAAATCGTAGCCGTTCATCTCTTCAGCCTTAAAAAAAACCAATCTTTTAGTCCCATCCGAGCAGACGAAATCTGTCGTATGGTTACGAATATTTCGGGTTTCGCTTCTTCTAATCAAGTTGTGAACTTGAGTGAGATGGTGATGACTCTTGGGATCACTTTGATATGTAGAATCGCTTTTGGTAAAAGATACGATGAACATGGATTTGAAATGAGAAGGTTCGGCGAGCTTCTGCATGAGGCTCAGGCTTCGATGGCCACTTTCTTTGTGTCTGATTATTTTCCTACGTTCGGTTGGGTGGATAAACTCACTGGATTGATTAATCAGGTCGATACCACTTGTAAAAACTTGGATTCATTCTATCAGGAGCTAATCGACGAGCATCTTAATCGTGACAGGGCGAAAAAGGGCGTGGAGGAGGATGATGATATTCTCGATATCTTGATCCAGCTTAAAGAACACAAGTCAAGTTCTATTGAACTGAGCTGGGATAACATCAAAGCATTGTTAATGGTATTGTTTCCAGACTATTTTCTTTTGTGTAAAGTTATTACCTAATTGAAAAACAAAAATCTTATTTTTCAAAATTGTGTACAAACACTTCCTTCAGGTTTGTATTTACTTAACAAAATACCCCTATTGAAAGTGACATATCAAGGCGTATGTAATATTGAAAGATGAACATATCGTTTCTTATGTACTTTGCAGAATATATTTATCGGTGCAACAGATACAAGTGCGGCCTCGATAATTTGGACCATGACTGCCATAATGAAGTCACCTAAAATCATGGAGAAAGTTCAAGTAGAAATCAGAAATTTGATAGGGAAAAAGGGTAAAGTAGAAGAAGATGATTTGCCTAAACTTCCCTATCTAAAAGCGGTCATAAACGAGACTTTTAGACTGTATTCTCCAGTTCCACTACTTATTCCAAGAGAAACAGTAGAACAATGCATTCTGGAAGGCTACGAAATTCAATCCAAAACAGTGGTTTACGTTAACGCGTGGGCGGTTGCAAGAGATCCCGAGTACTGGGAAAATCCAGATGAATTCTTGCCTGAGAGATTCTTGAACAATAATATTGACATAAAAGGGCAAGATTTCGGGGTTGTTCCATTTGGATCAGGCCGGAGAGTATGCCCTGGAATGTTTATGGGACTTGCAAATGTGGAGCTTACAGTGGCCAATCTCCTCTACTCTTTTGATTGGAAATTGCCTCATGGGATGCAGATAGAAGATGTGGATACTGATGTTTCGCCTGGAATAACGATGCATAAGAAAAATGCGCTATTACTTGTGCCTAAGAAATATGTTGTTTAACTGCTAGCCATTTGGCGTAGTGGTAGCGTCTCCTTTCTTTGTGGGGGAGGTCAGAGGTTCGACCGCAGTGTGCGTTAATGGTGTTTATAAGGAAAAAAAAGGAAAAAAAGAAATATGTTGTTTAGGCGTCAAGCTTGCTTGGCTAAATTATCCAGTTTGTTGTTATATATAAAGTTGAGTTCGATCTTATATGAAGTTGATCTCTGGCATATACGTGTGACCTTGTGTTGTTTGATACGGATTGTCAAATTCCCATCTTTGATGTTTTATAACAAAACATAAGGACCAATCAAGTAATTATTTCATCTGGTTTAATTTAATTATTCTTGTATTAGTTATATACAATTGAAAGGAATTGATATTAAGCTAAAGAAATGCGACCACAAGCTTGTGGCTCAAGTGGTATCGCTCACCCTTTATAAGGGTATTGACTAAGGTTCGAACCATGTATCTTTCAGTTACTTTAAAATTTATCCTCCATTCCAACCACTACTTCCAACTTATTAAAAAAAAATCTAAAGAAATGGGCAGAAAACTCAGTGGTCTATCCATCTTGTTTAATATTTTCATTTTATGAATTGCTACATACGGATAAGCATCTACCTCCTACACTTTCATTGGTTAATGATGGAATAATTCTACAGCATAACGGTCATGTACTATCTGGTACAAATTAAAGCAACACAAGGTAATGACACTTTTCAATCATTTGTTATTCACCTAATTATTGGCATCTTCTAGAGCTCCGTTGACATCTTCTAGAACTTCAAATGAAGATTATGGGGGCAGTTGTTATCTGCAGTTGGGGTTGATTCTAACAATTGCATGTTTCCAATTGCTGTTGATGTGGTTGAGAATGAGAACATGGATAGTTCTTAGAGAATGAACTATGTATTGAAAACCAATATGCACAGACGTTAATGAGTGACAAACACAAAGGTCTCATTCCAACATTTGAGTACTTATTTCCTGATGCAGAAAATAGGTTTTGTGAGAGACACTTGTACACCAATATGAAAAGGAATTGATTTACATGTCAATCAATAAAAAATGCTTTATGGGCAGCAACTAGGGCAACTAGAATTGAAAATTTTAAGCCAAAAACGGATGAATTAAAAGAGCATGGATGAAAATGCATATAATTGGTTGATAAAAAAAGCCATCAATCAATGGTCTAGGTCTCATTTTTGTCCATATCCTAAATGTGATATTTTGCTCAACAACATATGTGAGAGTTTCGACTCTTGCATCATATTTGCAAGAGACAAACCCGTAATATCATTGGTAGAAGGAATCAGAAGTTTGTTAATGTTAAGAATGCAAATGAACATTATAACGCTAAGGAGTGGGAGTGTTTGATTTGTCCGAGAGTCAAACCGTATTACTTAAGATTTAAAAATATGAAAGAGGTTGGTGGATCCATTCCCATGAAATCTGATGACTCTCGCTTTGCACTAAATGGACCATTTGACAAACACAATGTAGATGTGCTTCATAAGTCATGTAGTTGTAGAAGGTGGGATTTGACAAAATTCCTTGTAGACATGGGGTATTAAAATCGAAAAGTAGGTAAAGATAAAGTACTAATTCTGAAAATGATCCCTATATTTTTAATTTAATTAATTATTTACCTATTAACTATTAAATAGATAAGAGTAGATTGGGATTAGAAGGAGACACCTAGATCACCATATGAGATATTCTATTACAAAATTATCTTCTATTCCACCACATAGATGATTGACACATGTATAAAAGTTACTATATTAATTTTGATGCATAAATCAAGCCTAAATTATGAGTTTATGGTAACTTTTATACACATGTCAATTATTCAAGTGCGATAATAAGATGCATGAAACGCCATTTTGCAAATGAATATTCTGTCCAATTACCCAATTCCATGAGAATTTTTACATATGTCCAATTTTTATTTTTCATTTTTGAAAAAAATAAATACATGCACATGTCATAATTAGACACATATAAAAATCCTAACGAAGTTGGATGCGACCCCATCGAACTTCCTAAAAATCCCTAGATTTGGGCACACACGTGGCGGCCAAGTTGCAATTAATGTGATCATGAATTTCCAGCGAAGTTTGTCCTCAGACGAGTGAGATTTTTTAAATTAGAGTCCTAAATTACCAATCAAAAAATAAAAGGACATAGAATGCTAACCCCTATAGTTAATGGACCAATCTCACAATAAAGTCTTGAAGTGGTACAACAAAAAACGAAAATCTTTTATTGAAATATAAGAGAAAATTGCAGTATTGATCCCACATCCCACATGATTGGGGCCATTGCAGTTTTATTCCCTAAGATTCGCTTTTGATCCCAATAATTTGTTTCAGGGAAAAAAAGTCCCATTAGAACCATAGTTTGGATTTATAGCCCCAATATGTTTAAAAGTGAACTGATTGACTAACCATGGGAATAGAGTAAAAACGTTCTTGTGGGACTATTTTGAAATTGAAGGACTAAAACTGAAACAATCCAAATCTAGTCGGACCATTAGTGCAATGTTTTCAGTTGTAGGCTATCTCTAGCAGGATATGTTGATCATATGTGTAGTGGAGACGTCCAGAGACACTGCATCAGGGGATCTGTTTGAAGAAATTGATTTTTTTATTAAACTAGTAAGGTAAATATGCGTACGTGAATCAAATAATTTTATTAATTTAATTCAAATTAAATCTATAATTGGAATCAATTTTTATTATATTTGTATTTATAAGAAATGTCATTCATGTATTTTGATCATAAAAGAAAGTTTGTGAATGACAAAATTTAAACTTATTTGTTGGTGAAATATGGTTAAGGCATTTGAACTAAAAAACATGATACATAAATGATATTATCGCTTAACAAAGTACAATGGATATTAAAAAACTAATGAGCAATCTGTATATAAATTAAAAAAATATATTCCAAGATTCGTTATAAATTAATGCATCTCTTGTTTATTTTTTGAGTGTCTACTTCTTCTTCATAGTTAGCTTTGAGATTTGTTTGCAATTTTTTAATGCACTTTTAGTCCGAGCATGATTGGTTGATGTATGGATACATTTCTCCTTTACTCTATTTCCTAATGAGTGTTATCTTTTAAATCGGTTTGACTACAAGATTCAGTTTTTCATTCACCACATGTGCATCTTTTGTTAAGAACGATGAAAAAGTAAAATTCTATTTCCCGTAATATTTTGATTCATGTTCTCCTCTTTTTTTTTTTTTAATTATAATTAAGTACATATGTTAGAAGGGGAGGGATGATGGGAATCAAATCCTACACCTCTAGCTAGAATAAGAGTCTTAACCAATTGATTATTATCCAAATTTTCTCATGTTGTCCATGATTATATTAATTATTTATATAATAGAAATGAAGATAAAATAGACTAATCAATTGTAATTGGAAACGGTCAATAAATTGATTCAATTTGAAAGAATAGTTACATTTACATATCAAGTAAATGACAGAACCACACCATAGAGAATAATAATAGTTATGCTCCATTCTATTATCATTAAGAATATGCACGACATCATAAATTTATTGTTTCCACATATTTATTATTGAGTGCACTGATGTGATTAATTATTATTCTAATTAATTCTTATATAAAAAATTAGTTATGTAATATAGTAATGACAAATTTAATAATAGTAAAAATTATTAATTAATACATTGAAATAAATAATATGAAGAACCTCATTTACGTCTTTCGTGCTGTTTTCTTTTAAGAAGTCATTTTACATTCTAAAAATCCATCCAACGAAGCATATCCAAAGAATAATCAATTATTCAAAGCTCTACAACAAAATTATTGAATATAGAATATAATAGTCTTGAAGTATGTCAAATAACGGTAAAACATAGGTTAAGCTCAGTATAGCATTTTTATAAGAATAACATAACAAAAAATTCATCACTTTTTAGTTGTTGTGTTCTATGCATGCGACGTTTTCAAGCAAAATATATTTTTATTTTTTTGGGACATCAAAAAAACATCATATATAAATTGATAGGCTTATCTTTTTATTGTCTTAAGCATAAAAAATTCATTTACTTATTTATCTTTGTCGGTGAGCATCTTTCAATATAACATAAAATTTACAACACAATTTACAAAAGTATAATGCATTATAATTCATGTATTTGAATGCTTAAAATGTTAAAAATAAATATCCTGGTAAATTTAAATCGACCTAATATTAAATCGACTTTTTACCGGATGATGAATTAGATATTGAAGAATGTCAATATATACATTTGAGTATCTGCTTAAAGGATTAATTGTTATTCATATATATAATTTTATATATGAATGTTTAAAATTTTACTTTTAAACTCCAAACGGGAAATAATATAACTTTTCGAATCTTACTCAAATTATTGTTTTTTTTGTCTCTTGATATTCCATCACAATATTTTTATTTATTAATTGTACATATGTATATTGTTATTCGTAGATAGAATTTTATTTAACAAAAAAATATAATATGAAAAATTATAAGAAAAAAGGTTAAAAGTAAAGAGGATTGAAAATGGTAGATGTGTCATTGTAAAATTTAGAAGAAAAACTTGAAAAATGTTATTTAGATCTTTGTTAATTTAATATTTACAATAAAATCTGGTTTCACTTGAAAAGTACACATTTTAAAAATTAAATTGCTCAAGAGGGGGACATGTTTTAAAATGCATAACTATGAAAACAATGTTTGACCAAAATTTAAATTATTACTTTAACAATATATATATATATATATATGTACACTACAAAATGTTAGATCAAAATCATAATTATTTTTTTATAAATAGAAATTAATATATAGTGCTTATATCTTCAAAGAGACTCAAGATTTAAAGTTGACTAAAGTTAGTTACTTTTGTTAATGAAATTAATATTTAAATTATAATGAACAATTTTATTTTCCAAAATCATGTCTATTTTTGAAATAATAAGGAAATATATTACTTTGATCCATAAATAAATTTTTTGATAAATAATTTCAATCAAATGTGATGTTGTGGTCGCCATTCAAATATCAAGTAAGTTTTATACTTATTGTGCATAATTTAATACAATATTTTTAAAGTAAAAGATTAACATATCAACATGTAGATTAAGAAATATGTACTTATGATATAAATATCAGATTATTATTTTTTTAGTTTTCTTAGCATATATATATATATATATACTTCTTTAAAATTTTCAGATTTTGATTCTTGTTTTCATATCATATTATATTTTTTTGTTAAGTTAGATTATTTCACTACCTGAATAATATAATACATATATTTTTACCAAAACTTATATAATTTATCAAGGGTGTATGTAAGTTTTAAGCAAAAAAAGTATAGTCATAAATGTTAAAATGTACATACGTAAGTGATTTTTCTTCATTATTCTTCTACCATTCTTACAATAGTATATATATATATATATATACCAATTCTAACTGTATTTTATTTAAATTTATTTTAATTTATTATATTAATTTTTATTTTTGTAAATTAAAGTCTGTTTATTGATGTAGTTTTTTTAATCAATACACCTCTATATAAGTAATAAATAAAAAAACTACCATAAAATAGAAGAGATTAAATAGGAACAATAGTTTCAACCTAAAATTCCTGGTATGTAAAATAGAATAAGATTATTAAAAGATATATTAACTTCTTATTTATAATTTAAAAATAAAATATTTTGTTACAATAAAATAACTTAGTTTCTTTTTTATTATCCAAACTTGTTAGACTTTTCATCCAATTAATTATAATTTTATTGTGCCAAGAAAAATATAATCAAAATTATAGGATTTGAAAGGTCAAAATGGTGTATTCTAAATATAATTACATTTCGTTAAGTTTGAGAACACATATTTATCCTTTTAAATATATTTTATAGTTAGTTTCATGTTTTTATTATCATATTTACTGAGCTTATTTAACTAAAAGAATATACAATGATATATTATTAAAATTGATAAATGATTCTAAATTATAGGATTTGAAAGGTCAAAATGGTGTATACATAAATAAATAAATAAGTGCATAAATAAATGTTAAACAAACACTACAAGAAAAATAGTAATAGACATCACCAAAACAACATCACTTTCCTCATTGTTGTAAAATCATTTCTTTTATATTTTTATTTATTTAATTTTACAATAGAAATATGTCATTAAAAAGGTAAAGAATTTATAAATATACAATTATGAATAATCAAAATTAACCACATACTAATCATATCTCATCCACTCACCTTGAGATTTAAAATCTCATTTCATTAATTTCAAACACATAACCTTTAGCCAAGTTTATTTTATTTTTAAATTTTAGAGTATATACTTATAATATATTTGTTTTGCAAATTCAACTTTACATTGTTGTAAATCCATCTCTTTTTTTCTTTTTTGATGTATTTATCTATTTAGAAAATTAAAGAAGGATATTATATGTGTACATTTAGCATAACACTCAACTTTAAAGGGCTAAAATTCTCCCATATGAAGTCCTTTATATATGCTTATAACATATGATTGGAAAACTCTCGATATCTAGTATAATATAAAATGAATATTATCTTATAATTTAAAATATTCTAAGAATTAAAATTGAAATAAATCATATAAGAAAGATTTGTAATATAAAGAGACACTTGTCAATATTATTAAACAAATAAAAGCAAAATCATTATATAAAACTACTTATTTACCCTTAAAGCTAATTTTACCATAAGGACTTTTTTGGCAATTCAATTTTTTCAAGAAACCTTAAAACCTATTCACATTTTTATAATAAGTATATATAGATGATCTTCCACCCCAATAAGGATAGTGATATTGAACCAATGTTTTTAAAAACTAAACCGATGAGCAGTTGACTCTTGCTATCGGTTCACGTTTCAATCGGTTAGACCGGTTAATCATCGATCTAACCTGTTTAATAAAAAATAAATTTTGTTATATGATATAAAATAATAATGTAATATATTAATTGTTATGTGATAAATTAAAAATAGTAAACATGTAAATAATTTACTATTATCTAACGTACACGAAAATTCGAAGTATCACATGTAACAACATACCAAATCTAAAATATTAAGTAACTACAAATAGATAAATAAATAAAATATAAATGTGCCGAATTTTAAATGATAATATATATAAATTGCAAAAAAAGTTAAAAAAAACGGATCAGAGTCAAAACGAAGGCAATTATAGGACTAATTTTGTGATTTTGCCCTCACCACAACAAAAGAAAGTAGTGAATAAGATTTTTACACGTAATTCTAGAGTATACGTATTATAAGGTCTAATCATTTTTGTTTTTTGTGATATTAAGGTTATCATACTTTTTTTTTTTGAAGAAAAAGGATTGTCATACATGCATACCGTAGAAGGATTTTTTTTTTTTTTTGGAAGGAATCGTAAAGGAACTTGCCACTATTGTAAGACATATAGGAATGTGCATGTTGAACAGTACAGTGAAAGCAACTTTTGTCCTTGATGACCCAATTATATAGAATTATATTGTTATTGGACCGTTATTATACCAATATTGTCTTGTAATGTATATACATTCGTCTCTTAACAAGTTTTTGCTGCAAAATTTTGTTGCAGTAAGTTTGGCTTAATTGCTATTTTTGGTCAATAAAAGGAGGTGGCGGCATATTATTTCCGTGGATAGCCACCTTTGAACTAGTGCGGTCGACGTGCTGCTTGGATTTTTGGATGATCCTACTGAAAATTTAGTCCAAGATTTAGCCCATATTAAGAAAAAAGAAAAAAGAGAGAAAAACTGGGTTAAAATTTAAAAGGCATCATCTTGACCCAAAGAACTAAGAACCACTGCCCAATTAAGGCCCAATTACCAAAATTAGAGCAAACGCGTCAACCACCATCAGTTATCTCTCATCTCTGTTTCTTTTTTGGAAGAGTGTTTTCGATAATGGACTTTGTGAATGATAAATTACGCAATTGAATAAGTGATGAGTGGATGAATGAACGTATCTTATTTTTTTAGGTATAGAGATATATACGTTTTAAACTTGATAATGAATTCTTATAAAGAGGTTTCAAAGTATGGAACCTGGAAAGAATTGTTGTACAGTACGACTTTCAAATTTGTGTTTTTTAGTTGCAATATCTTATTTTGCATTTTTAAAATTTTGGCCCGTCAGTCGCTCTGTTGTAACGAAAAATTTCTGACCACACTGGTCGGAAATCCTGGCTACGCCCCATATATTTATTCTTGTGAGTTTGTGTGTCAATTTTGGTCTTCAAAATATAAATGGATGACATATTTGGTCCGGTAAGTATCCTAGCTACCGATGCACGACCCAAATTGCATAAAAATAGAACACATGAGACCAAAATCGAATAAAAATCAAAACTTACAGTAACAAAATTGCTTCCTAGGATGCTTACAAAACCAAATATGCCAACACTTTAAAATTTTGGGACCAAAATTGCACAAAAGTCAAAACTTCTGAGACCAATATTGCAATAAACCCAATAATTTCTCATTGATAAAAATAACTTTTTTTGTTTTCTTATGCTTTTTGTGGAATATATTTATCGGTGCAACAGATACAAGTGCAACTTCAAAACCTTTTGGACCATGAATGCCCTTGTTAATGTTTGAATTTCATCAAACATTATATTTCGAATTTTTTTCTTCCGCATTTGGGATTAATTCTTGTCGATTAATATTGTCGGTTTTTTTTACAGGAGTTATGTTAGAAGTTTTAATTCGATTTTCCGACTTCACTAACTCCTTAGAAGTTTATGGTAGTGAGTGGTTTCTTTCCTTAAATCTTGCATGTAGTTTTTCTTCTATTTTCTTGCAGGAAGTTATTCAAGTGATGGCTATTTAAGGATCAGAAACCAACAAATTTCAGTATAGATTTTATGAGAGTTGTGAGTTCATCTTCCAAATTTTCATACTGAAATGCGAAGCTCGATGATACCAGGAATATTGGCAACATTGTTGGCATCATTTTTAGAACTCGAGTTTTGAGTGTTTATGTGAGATAGATTCAAATGTATATTGAGTGTTTGGAGTGTACTAAATAAATTCTCACATTTTGTAAAGGAGTGTTGTTACTTTCGGAGACATAAGGGGAGTTGTTCTTCTAGTTTCCTTATTTACTTTGTAATTTTGTAAGTTGTAAACAACATTACCTTTTGTATAATTTTTGTTCTAATGAACACAAAGACAAATATTTTATACTTGTACAAAATTTTTAATCTTTTGTGTTTTATATCTCATTCTGTCTTTATTTCATACTTAGTGAAATTGTAATTTAGTTAAAAGTCTTTCATTTGTGTTTTCCAAAGTGTTGGCATCACTTTTGGTCGCACACGCATTTTTAGAAGAATTGGACCCTTCAATTCTTTCACCTAATGAAGGCAATTAAAGTCATGGAGAAAGCTCAAGCAGAGATGTTGGGAAATTTATTGTTTAGATTTTGATGAATGCCATGTAAAACTTAGAATAGGAAGTTGGCGCCCCATTTTCGTTGTAAACGCATTGTAATAAATAAAAATTTGTCAAGCCGAGTTAAGTCGACTATGCCTAAACATGCAAGAAGACAACTGGAGACTAGAAGGAAGACTCACGCAAGGCAAACCGAGTATGGCAAAGAAGAGAAGACGGAACTCGATCAAGGAACAATGAGATGCGGTGAGTAGAGTATCGATCCAAGTCAACTCAAGATAGCCAAGTCTCAAGTTGAAGTGACGGAAGAGTCATCCATGATTGGAAGTCGACTCTAAGTCACCTGGGAAAGCAAGGAAATGCGATCAAGTCGAGATAATCTGGAAGAGATCCGTTGCCGAGAAATCAAGGGAATTACTTAAACAAGTAATACCTCCATACTACCTTTCTCGAAGTGCTCGATCCCAGAAGCGTGCAAAAGGAATAAACCAATGGGAAGCACTGCACCATGTCGAACTCAAAAGTCAAGAACAATTCATACGAGGAAGTGGCAATTCCAAGGATCGCAACAAGACAAAGCCAACGACCACAAGTGACTTTAAAAAATAAGCATATCTCTTCAACGGGCGATTTTTGAAAGATCACTTTAAAAAGCCGAGGAATGACTCGAGAGAAGGTTACCTTGATACCTGAACCACGAACATTCAAGCAAACATTTGAATCAGTAACCTAAGATATTCTCAAATCATCCAAGATTAATCCTCAAGCCTACATTACGAAGAAAATCAATCCAACACTCACCGTGAAGGAAAGATAACTTCAATCAGGTTGAAGAGGAAATTGTTGAAGAATCAAGGGGTCTACATTCCACGGAGGATTGTAGGAAGGTTCAAGTTGAACCCGGTCTCAAGTTTTTGGAGGGCTTCGTGATCAAATCCAAAGAGCTTGAGCAAGTGGGTCAGAGTAGCAAGACAGACCCCTGTGAAGAAGGTAGTCGTATGAGAAGCCGCTAAGTGACCAAGACATCTCCTGCCGAGTCCCAAAGGATCAAGTCGGCTATGTGATCAAGACTTGTATCCGGATCATTACCACTCTGTATATCTTGATCAATACCTAGTGGATTCCTCCGGAGTTGGAGAAGAGAGGAGTAGAAGAATTACCCCATCTTTGAACCTCTATAAAAACTTATCGTGTCATTTACATTTCAACACTTTAATTCCTGCATCTTATTTATTTAACTCTGTGATAAATTTACTATCCACTTGATAATCTCTAAGTACTAAACCAAATTTAAGGGTGTAAAGTCTTCCTAATAAAACAAATCACAAATCGAGTTAAGTCTTTAGTCAAAATAGTGAGTTATTCTATCAACAGCTCAGTCGAGTCTGTGAGTAACTAACTCTATTTGATTAACTAACTTAGCCGTCCATCAAGGACTCAGTTGTGAAGTATTAACTCAATATTTAAAAGGACTAAATCGAAAAGTTGGTAAGGTTTATTCAACCCCCTTCTAAACCTTACACTCACACCCCTGGGACCTACAAGTGGTATCGGAGCGGTTGGTTTGTTGAGCCTTCCAGACCGTTCTTGAACTAGATCTCCAAATTTTTCAAAGTCTGTCTTAGTACTTAAGTTCTTCAAAACTCTTCTTATCATTAAAAGTTATTATCATGGAAGCAAATTTGACACACACCCTATGTTCACAATTGAAGAATTTGATGATTGGAAAATTCGGATGCAAGCTCATCTATCAAAGATTACATGATGAGATGTGGATAGTGATAGAGGATGGGCCACCGCAAATTTTAAAAGTGAACACAATGTAAGGAGAGTCAGCGGTGAAGGTGAAGAGGATGTTGCTCCCGGACGGTCATGGTTGAAAACCAAGAGCTTGAATGGACAAATGATGACAGAAAAAGATATAACCTGGACAATTTGGCCAAGGACATTCTTTACAAAACCTTGGACAAAACCATGTTCAATAAAGTCAAATCATGCAAAACGGCTAAAGAAATCAGGACAAGCTAACATTGATTTGTGAAGGCTCGGAGCAAATCAAGGAAAATAAATTATCAAATGTGGTACATCGAAATTTGAAAATTTCAAAATGATCGCAGGAGAGACCCTGGATCAACTGGATGCTCGGTTTACGAAATTAACAACGAGCTATCTCGCACTTGGAAAAGAATATACACAAAGGAAATGTGTATGAAGATTCTAAGAAGTCTCCCAACCGAGTGGGATATGAAAGTCATGGCCATGAGACACTCCATGGACCTATCCAAGACATCCAACCATGAGCTATTTTTAGATCTCAAAGCCTGCGAATTTGAGCGAGAAGAAAAGAACAGGAAGAGACAAGAGCATGTACCCAAAACAACAACTCTAATTGTTAAGGATGGCAAGAGAGCCGAGGTCAAAGAAGTCATTGACCAAGAGGAAATATCCCCGATGGTTAAAAGGTTTAACAAGTTCTTCAATAATAACTACAAGAGAGGCAAGGGCGAATCCTCCGGAAGACACTCGGCTCTCTCCAAGTCAAGGGAAGATAGGCCAACCAAGAGAACAGCATCAAAAGGCAATATCAAAGGGTGACAATCCAAGAATGGAAAGAGTGATCAAAAGGTTGAAAATCTATCTTTGGGCCGTAGGCAACCAGGTCACTATGCCATTGATTGCCCATATCCTGTAGTCAACAAATACAGGAATGAAGAAGAAATAAAGGTTTTCGAGAAAGAAAACAAGAAAAGAAAAAGGCAATGTTGGGCAGAGACTTCGAGACAGCCAAGTCAAGAGACACACTGATTGAGAGAGTGAAGCCGACTACTCAAGTGACTCGAAGAAGAAGCCTTGATCTGTTTGATGGCCAAGGAACAAGACCAACCTGACCAAGAAGATGAGGTACACTCTAACTCATCACACTCGGTCTTCTAGTGATAGTGACTGTGACACACACACTTCATCACCCACTGATCTTTATGATTCATTAGGCAAAATGATGAAAGATTTTGAACACATTAAATCCTCACACACACTACCAAATGAGAAAAACAGCCTACTCAAAAGCCAAACTCACAAATGACTAAGGAGCCGAGTACTCTAAGTCAAATAGGCGATGAGAATGAAAGTTTAAAGACCGAAAATGCTAAGCTAATAGCGAGAAATAGGCTGCTATGGAAAAGAGGAAAATGACCTCAAAAATGTGATTGCCTCATTCACTAAGGCATCTAAATCATTGGATGATCTTATTATGAGTCAAAGAGAATGTGGAGACAAGAGCAAAGCTTAGGATTTAATTCCTCTGTGCTATGTCAAGCTCCAAAAGTGATTTTGGAAAAAAGGATCTTCTAGCAATGAAGTATCTCAAAAATCCAAAACTCCAAAGGGTGCACACACATTTATTCCAAAGCACAATTACAAACAAACTGGCCTTGGTTATAAAGGAAAAGGAAAACAAACCAGTTGAGTGTGCTAAAAGGACAAATGAAGAAATCGGTAGAGTTCCTCAAAGAAACTCCAAACAGAAATACTCAAAGAAGAAACAGAGCTACCAAAAATCCCGAAGTTCTATAAATGAAACACATATGAAGGAATGGTAGAAAATACCCAAGCCAAGTGATTGGAATAATGTGAACTATCGGCTTAGACTGTGGAATATAAGCCAAAATGGCAAAGGCCTAGAACTCAAAGAAAGGCCATTCCAAAGGTATAAGAGTCACATCATCGACACATATGCACCTAGCACTACACTCGGAGATATCACAACTACCCAAAGAAGGCATTTGCTAAAACACATATACAGGCATACAGACAAAAGAGACATCTCGTATGAACCTAGAATCCCCAAGCAATTTGCCAAAATTAATTATGATTATGGCAACCCCTTAGAGTCAAACCATTTGGCTATAGGTTGGTTGGATCATCTTACAATACTAACCCCTCGGGACCCGGACAAGTATGGGTACCTAAAACTTAATTTTCTTGTTTGCGAGTTCAAGCAGTGAGTGCCAAGGAACCTGGTACATGGATAGTGGTCATTCCGGACATATGACAGAAACAAGAAGAATCACAAAATTCAAGGAAGTCAAAGGAGCAAAAGTCATATTTGGAGGAAATGAAGCTCCGGGGGAGAAATAAGAGGCATTGGATCCATCAAGAAAAATGGATTAAAAATCACGATGTTGCATATGTTGAAGGACTCAAATTCAACTTGCTAAGCATCACCAACTCGTGACAAGGGTTATAATGTTGGATTCAACATAGGTATATGCCAAATCAAGGATCTTTGAATCAAATGAAGTTGTGTTGCAAGGATGCGATAAAAGAACATGTATGTCATGGATTGGTCAATCCGCAACACCCAAAGACTGTCTATTAGCAAAGAGCACAGTGAATCAAGTTGGATGTGGCACAAGAAGTTTCGAGTCACCCGAATTTCAAAACAATTAACAAGCTTGCCGGAAGCAATCTTGTGGAGGGACTTCCGGACTCGAGATACAAGAAGGAGAGTATATGTGATGCATGTCGGAAGGGAAAACAAATCAAATCATCATTCAAAGAAAAGACATGTCCATCTTCAACAAGAATATTGCATCTGCTACATATGGATCTATTTGGTCCAGTTGAACCACTAGCATAAGTGGGAAGAAATACACATTGGTGGTAGTAGATGACTACTCAAGATATACATGGACAATATTCATGTGTAAGAAGAAAAGAAACTCTACGAAACTACCACAAATGATGAAGAGGATTCAAAATGAGAAGAGCCAAACCATTATCAAAATAAGATCGACGAGAACCGAGTTTGTCAATGGTATAATAACTCAATATTGTATAGAAAATGGTATTAGTCATGAATTGTCTGCAGCAAGGACTCCACAAACAGAATGGAGTTGCGAGAAAGAAGGAATATAACTCTCAAAGAAGCGGCAAGGACCATGTTAGGCAAGCGGGGCTACCTAAAAGATTTTGGGTCAGCAATAAACACAAAGATGCTACACTCAAATTAGATGCATGATAAACAGACAAAACAAAGACTCCTATGAGATTTGGACAGGAGAAAACCAAATGTTGCATATTTTAGAATATTTGGATGTAAATGCTTCATCCATAACAATGGCAAAGATAATTTGAAGGCTTTTGATGCTAAAGGCGATGAAGGTATCTTCTTGGGATACTCAAATGAAAGCAAGCCTCTGAGTACTCAACAAGAGGACTATGGTTACAGAGGAATCCATTCATGTGGTGTTTGATGAGCCAAATGTAAATGGAGAAGACATTGAAGAGAAGAGTCAACCGATAAGCTGAATCAACCAACCATGCGAGAAGAGTCCCTATCTTTGAAGTGAAGGAATTATAAACCCGGATGAAGATGAGATAGGCGAGTTTCAAAAGCAGTGGAAAATCTGCAGACTAAGTGATGACGAGAGAGATGATCAAAGCAACATAGTCAGAAGACGATCAATCCGGCTAACTTACTCCAACTTTGATGTAAGATGGTGAGAGACCATCCACCGAGAACTAGTCATTGGAGATATAAGAGAAGGTGTCAAAACAAGATCCGAACTCAACAAGAAGCTATGTTCACATGCTTTATCTCACAAATAGAGCCTAAAGATGTGTCACAAGCATTGGATGACACACATTGGATTCAAGCTATGCAAGAAGAGTCAATCGGTTTGAAAGAAATAAAGTATGGGAATTAGTTCAAAGACCCACCCATCAAAATGTTATTGGCACTAAATGGGTGTTGAAACAAGATGAACGAGGAAGGTTACGTGGTAAGAAACAAAGCAAGATTAGTAGCCAAAGGATATTGCCAAGAAGAAGGGATAGATTTTGATGAAACATTTGCCCCTGTAGCAAGATTGGAAGCTATAAGGATGTTTCTTGCCTATGCACTCTCACAAGAATTTTATTGTATATCGATGGATGTAAAGAGTGCATTTCTTAATGGTTTATTGGAAGAAGAAGTGTATGTTGAACAACCTCCGAGGATTTGAGCGAGAAGACTCTTGGAGATAAGGTATACAAACTCAAGAAAGCTCTATATGGATTGAAACAGGCACCCGTGAGCTTGGTATGATACTTTGTCACAATTCTGATCGAGAACGGATTCACAAAAGACAAAGTGGATAGAACACTCTTGAGAATTCAAGATGCGAAGAGTATATTGCTTGTTCAAATATATGTGGATGACATTATTTTTGGATCCACAAACAAAGAGCTCGTGATAAATTTTCAAACCTCATGCAAAGCAAATCCGAAATGAGCATGATGGGAGAGGCGACATTCTTCCTTGGACTCCAAGTGAAACAAAATGAAGGATGGAACCTTCATAAGTCGGACAAAATACACGAGAGATTTAATGAAGAAATTTGGTATGGAAGAGAAGTCTTACGTGAAAATACCAATGAATACATCGATCAAAAATGGATATGGATGCGGATGGCGGGCCTTTAGATCAAACAAGATCTGAGCACTCATTGGATCATTGCTCTATCTCACAAAGAAGCGGCGGACATCACCTTTCTTTGTAGGTGTATGTGCAAGATTTCAATCTGCTTTCGAAAAGAAAGCCACATGATTTGTAGCCAAGAGAATCTTGAGATATTTGAAAGGAAGCCAAGAAGTTGGCTTATGGTATCCAAAGGAAGGTGGATTCAAGCTAATTGGCTATTCGGACTACGACTATCTTTGGATGTAGAGTTGACGGGAAGAGCACCTCGGGCACATGTCAAATGCTTGGAAACAAAGCTAATTTCTGGTTTAGCAAAAAGCAAAATTCAATAGCCACCTCTACAAATTGAAGCGAATACATAGGCGAGGGCGTATTCTTTGTGCCCAAGTCCTATGGATGAGACAAGAAATGAGAGACTATGAAGTTGAAGAAAAGGAAATTCCAATCATGTGTGATAACACAAGTGCAATTGCAATCACTCAAAATCTTGTGTTGCACTCAAGAACAAAGCATATCGATGTCGAGATATCACTTCATAAGAGATCATGTTGAAAAGAAGGACATCACCTTGGAATATATTTCAACGATAAAAAAGGTTGGGTGACATATTCACAAAACCATTATGTGAGTCAAGATTTGAAGAACTCAAGCATGAGTTAGGGTTAATTGAGCTGAGTGGCACTCGGAAGACTCAAAGAAAAGAAATGAAACACGAAAAGGGAAAAAGAGTTTGAACTCTCAAATCGCCTAAGTGAATCACCATATCGGAAAGACAACAGATCGAGTTAGTCGACAAAAGTCACTAGGAGAACTGAGAAGAAGAGTTAAATCGGCTAAGGGATAAGGTTCGAGTCATTTATGCGCAAAGGGACAAAAACGCGATCGTTTTTACTAAGCGGGAATGTTTTTAAGAATGACGTCAAAGATAATTATGACGTGTACTGAGCAAAAAGCCGCACACCAAGCTTATGATTGGATATAAATGCTGCGCGTTAAATACGAGACATTAAATGCTAATCGGCGTGCAAAATCTAAGCCGTTGATTTCGATCACATTTCAAAAACCACCCGCACGCCCTTTCAGAACCATACTTAAACAATTTTAAATCCGTTTCTCTCACACATTACCAAAACTGTTCACTTCTCTCTCTCGAAAGCAAAGGCAAAAACTCTCTCAAAAACCCTATCAATCTTCAAATCACTCTCTAAGTTTCATTCGGTGAAATCTTGAAAAATAGCATCCACTCATGATTTTGTCAAGCTAGGAAAGCAAATCCACACCGTCTCACTGTGGATTTCGAGGTATGGTCAAACAGGGGTCCGATGACACCCTCATAAAGAAGATCGCTGAAAAAAACTCAAACGATCCGGCTAAAACCATTTCTCGACGATGGACTTTCCGATGACCTCTGTGGAAGAGGTCGCACGATTCTACGTGAATGCCGAGATTCATGATGAGGGGATCAAATCCTCTTCGCTCACGGGAAGGAGTTCATCATCACCGCTAAGGATTTGGCGAACACCGCTCATTACCGGCGGAAGGAGCACCGAAATCAATGAAGGCGATGTTGACTTGGCCGCCGCTTGGAAGGAAGTAGCCAAGACCGACTATCTTTGAAAAGATAGTCTACACAACTAACAAGAGGTCAGGTCAAGAGAGGACTACCACTAATTGTTGGACATCGTTTCCAAATGCATAGACATCAAATTTGGCGGCTTTGACCAACCGTCCAAAGCGAAATTGATCGTAATGGCTGCGATCATTGAAGAAAAGAAAGTGAATCGGCTGAGTTTGTCTCACAGCAGACTCGCTGGAGATGTAGGGAACAAATCCTTCAAGGAGAATGGAGCATTTGGAGGATCCCCTGGGATACGGTGCAGTGATTGGCCGACCATGGAGGTAAAAGGAGTCCCTCTTCGACATGGAAAGGCGTTCCATGTAAACAAGAGGATGTTCGAGATCAAACCTCTCTCGGCACACAAAAGAGAGCCTACGCTAAGAGAGGCGATCACAGTGAGGGGAATCACCGACCACAAGATACAAACAGTATCCTCTCAACCAAAGAAGAAGGCTCGCCCTGCAATGCTAAGAGAACTCGCCGCCCCCCTGCAAAGAAAGAAAAACAAATCTGCTTCTCGCCCCCGCAGCCGAGTCACTGTCCCCGCAGCCGTGTCTCCCGCCCCCGCAGCCCTTGCGCAGCAGAGAAGGAATCCCAAATACCTTCTCCTCATTAAGAAGAGGAGAACGATAAGCCAAGACGGCCACTCCTCGGAAAACAACAAAGACCGACCCCTACCGCCCAAGACTCGAAGAAACATTGTCGAACCAGAAATCCCTCCGGTTCAAACAAAAAAAGGAGAAGAATTTTCAAGCGTTAGAGCTTGAGAAGCTTTGAGTCGTCACTCACCGGAGAAGATACCCGAGATTGCTTTGGAGAAGTAGAATATCCGAAGTGATTGTTGAGACGGCCAAGTCTGCGAGGCCGATCAACAAAGGCAACTTGAAGACCACCGTAGTCGAAACCGAGGAACAAAGAATGGCCGAGACAACCGAGTCACTGTTGACAGGGTTGTTTCGCACTTTAATAACAGGTGCCGGTGAAGGTGTCGGCGGCGTCCTGCTACCTTCAATACCGGAAACGAGGGCGGCAAGAAGGATGATGAAGACGATTTAATCATGCACTCTCCATTGTATCCGGACATCCAAAATCGTCATGCGTGAGTGGAGAAAATGGAAGGCGAGCCTATCCAGAGTGCGGTTTCAATATCCGAGTTCATTCTTGAGGGAGAAGAACTCTTGATTTCTTGAGTTGGACACAATCTTTGCAAGCCCTTGACGAGATAATTGCATAAATATACTTTGGAAATTTGAAAAGAAAATGAACGGGCTAAAGCGGTGAGACGCAGAGGACGTGAGAAGGCCAAGATCTCCCTATCACCGCACCACGGAACATACACATCCTCACTTTGACGTCCTATCGAGAAAGTGATGAGGATATGGACCTGCTTCACTTTCTGGAAGAATTGCAAATGCAAAGCAAGCAATGCCGAATCCAAAATCCTTCATGAACAAAGAATGATGGAGGGACCAGGAGAGTCCTCCAAAACACACCGAGATAGACCCAATGGGAGTGGTGCGAAAGATATTGCCACCGTTATTCCGCCACCACCTCCCCACTCACTCGGAAGAAGGAACTAAGGAATCGGCGATGAAACCGGGATAGTGGGGACCCACGAGCCAACCCCTAATGAAGGTGTCTTACCACCTGCCCCAACGATCGAATACTCAATGGGAACAGTAAATGAGTCCGGAGACGAGTGACCCCAATCAAGTCACTCACCGGTGGTGTGCCACCGGTGAGGAAACTCCTCCACTGCGGCAAGGTCGGAGGATGCGGTGACTCCACAATGAATCTAGGAGGCGAAGTGGAGAAGGAACAAACACAAAGTACACAAAGAAGTTGTCATCAACGAGGCTCAAACAATTGAGACTGTCTCGGTGAGGTGCCAACCGCTCCGAAGGCTAATGACGCTGGCGATGCGGTCCGAGGCACAAGAAGGAACAACCCTGGGAGTTAACACTGGGCAACGAAAGTGCAATCCATGGAGTTGAGATCGTAATGGATGCCACCGCAGAAGACCCTAAGACATTGACACTCCGAAAGGGATGTCCAGGCCTCGCTGCAGCTTAAGATGCAGGAGGTAATGAAGGCCAACGGGAGGTTGAGACTTCCTGGGGTAAAGAAGTCAAATACGAACATCCTCCTCCGCTATCATTGATCCATCGAAAAAGGAGATAAGTGCGCTTCACGATTCCCGGATAATCTGATGTAACCTTTCGGGATCGGAAGGAGACGATGAAGCCGAGTCATCCCCCGTGGATCGATCCAAAAGACTTCACCGAGGATGTTCCAACCACGGGTAAGTCGACCTCAAGTCTACTCGTCAAACTTTCAACTTTGATGAGCCACCCATGGAAATCTCATTATCGTCCGATGACGCCCGATAAGGCCGAGGACCGGTCAACTCACGTGGAAAAACCAAATGAGACCAACGAAGGCTGTTGAGACACCGAGGCTCGGCAAGTCGGGTCAACTTCACAATGACCCCAAATAAACAGTCCACGCGCAGCTCCCAAGTCGCAAAGCGAGTTCGACTCCACAAGGAACTTCACGAGCACCACTCATCATTGAACAAATTCCGCTTGCTCGTGATGATCCCTTTGTAGAATCATTTCCTTCTCTCTCGGAGGTACCCGACCTCCCCGAAGAATCGAAAAGAGATCTCGGCGCTTCCACGCACTGATCCTGTCATTCCATCGATACCATCGTTCGGTGACTATGATTTGACGCCGCTTGGCCGTCAATCGCAACATAGGAACAAATGAAGTTCGGGAGGTGTTCAAAGCATTATTTGCTGAAATTGAATGGATGGAGAGGCACCAGGCCACGATGGACATGAGACAGACTGGATAACGAGATGCCAACCTTACATACGGTGACTTGAGAGGAATAATAGTCGAGAATCCGAGTGGTGGCAACAAAGAAGAAACAATGCGCGTGGAACAAGCTAGATATTTCGAACATTGTTCCAACAAGTCATTGGTATGGCGAGTTGAGAATGCCGATGCAAAGACAAAATTGAGAGAACACATTGAGCACATGCATGAATCTCACACTCCGAGATAAAGCTGCTGCGTGAGCAAAATAAGAATGAGCTCCTGCGAATGGAAGACAACATGGATCGAAAATTCGCTTCTCATGGCCGAGATGAAGTTAATTAAAGTTGAATCCAACGCTACTCGCTCTCGAGTTTCACGCCGCATACTCCGCAGCAGACTCTAAGCGAACTTGGCTATCGATGGACTCGACTTCCTTTCGCTAGTTTATTTCCAGGGGGTTCCTCTCTCCTTTGATGATGCCAAAAAGGGGAAGAGGAATACCTAAAAGCGCCAAGGGATCGAAGTTGAGAAGGAGGGAGCAAATTGTGAAGGGAAAGACATCTCGAGGAAGTTTCAAGAGAAAAGAAAGGGAAGTCTGTTGAGGGGGAAGGATCGAGAGATGTGACCTTGATGATTGCACAAACCCTCCAACAAGGTCTTGTCACAAAATTTATATTATCAAAAACTCCCGACTCTCGCCACTCCAACACTCACTGTTGTACCTATGACCGACAAGAGAAAGACAAATTGAAGCGAGGATGGAGGAAGTGGAATGAAGGATGAATGCCCGAGTTATGGATATTTTGAAACAATATGGAGGCATTCCGGTGAGATTCAGAGACACTTATGCCATCTCGATGCCGAATCGAGCCAAGATCGATTGATGAATTTAAAACGCCGCATCTCAAGGATACTTCGCAAACATGTCCTTGCCTCAAGCACGGGACTTGTCTTTGAAAAGGGTCTCACACGATGTGAAGAAGGCCGACAAAGCGCAGACTACCGACAATCAATCTGCTGGTCACTCGCTAGTCACTCACCGGGAAGAAGACCCCAAAGACAATACACGCCCGAGAGGAAGAGGTAGAGGAAGAAGCGCTGTGGTGGAGGAAGAGGTTTCAGACCTGACCTCTGCCCAAAAACATTGAGTACATAGATCCGAGGCAAGAAAGGAGGGAGAGACAAGAGAGAATAAGAAGAGATGAAGTCTGCCCTGAAGGCGTATGAAAAGAAGAAGAAAGCAACAGATGAGAAAAAGAAAAGAAGACCAGGAAGATGACAGACAAGAAGAAGAAGAAAGAAGGAGGAAGCGAAGGAGATGAAGTGTTCTTTGTCCACCCCTTCATGTATTTTACTATGTAAATACATTTTATGTAAGTCTTCTCGTAATAAATCAGAAATTCTCTATTTTTGCGTAGACACAAATGTTTGCTCGATACACTTTGTAAATAGTTGTGTGAAGGACAAGAATGTTATGATCAATAAAAGGATTGTTTCTACGCATACATTCTCTGTGAATGCACTATCTGTATGTATCTTTGCTATTTACATTTTGAATATTTTAAGTTTTGGCATCATCAAAAAGGGGAAATTGTTGGGAAATTTATTGTTTAGATTTTGATGAATGCCATGTAAAACTTAGAATAGGAAGTTGCACCCCATTTTCATTGTAAACCGCATTGTAATAAATAAGGCCGGTCAAGTTGAGTTAAATCGGCTATGCCTAAACATGCAAGAAGACAACTGAGACTAGAAGGAAGACTCACCGCAAGACAACAGTATGGCAAAAAAGAGAGAAGACGGAAACTCGATCAAGGAACAAAAATGAGATGCAAATGAGTAGAGTATCATCAAGTCAACTCAAGATAGCCAAGTATCAAGTTGAAGTGACAAAGAGTCATCCAATGATTGGAAGTCGACTCTAAGTCACCTGGGGAAAGCAAGGAAATGCAAACGTCAAGTCGAGATAATCGGAAGAGATCCGTTGCCGAAAATCAAGGGAATTACTTAAACAAGTAATACCTCCATACTACCTTTCTCGAAGTGCTCAGTCCCGAAGCGTGCAAAAGGAATAAACCAATGGGAAGACTCGCACCATGTCGAACTCTAAAAGTCAAGAACAATTCATACGAGGAAGTGGCAATTCCAAGGATCAGCAACAAGATAAAGCCAACGACCACAAGTGACTTTCAAAAATAAGCCTATCTCTTCAACGGGCGATTTTTGAAAGATCACTATAAAAGGCCGAGGAATGACTCGAGAGAAGGTTACCTTGATACAGAACCACGAACATTCAAGCAAACATTTGAATCAGTAACCTAAGATATTCTCAAATCATCCAAGATTAATCCTCAAGCCTACATTACGAAGAAAATCAATCCAACACTCACCCGTGAAGGAAAGATAACTTCAATCAGTTGAAGAGGAAATTGTTGAAGAATCAAGGGGTCTACATTCCACGGAGGATTGTAGGAAGGTTCAAGGTCGAACCGTCTCAAGTTTTTGGAGGGCTTCGTGATCAAATCCAAAGAGCTTGAGCAAGTGGGTTGTAGTAGCAAGACAAAATTGCCTGTGAAGAAGGCGAGTCATACGAGAAGCCACCAGTGACCAAGGCATCTCTCGATCCCGAGTCCCAAAGGATCAAGTCACCGTGTGATCAAGACTTGTATCGGATCATTACCACTCGTATCTTGATCAATACCTAGTGGATTCCTCCAGGAGTTGGAGAAGAGAGGAGTAGAAGAATTACCCCATCTTGAACCTCTATAAAAACTTATCGTGTCATTTATATTTCAAAGACTTTAATTCTGCGCATCTTATTTATTTAACTCACGATAAATTTGCTATCCACTTGATAATCTCTAAGTACTAAACCAAATTTAAGGGTGTAAAGTCTTCCAAAAAGAAATTACAATGAGTTAAGTCTTTAGTCAAAACAAATGAGTTATTCTATCAACGGCTCGATCAGTGCGGAGTAACTAACTCTCATTTGATTAACTAACTTAGTTGTCCATCAAGGACTCAAATTTGTGAAGTATTAACTCGAATATTTAAAAGGACTAAATCGAAAAGTTGGTAAGGTTTATTCAACCCCCTTCTAAACCTTACACTCACACCTCTTGGGACCTACAAGAGATCATAAATTTGAATGTCAAAAAGCGTAAATTAATTAGATGAAAATGATTTGCTCAAACTTCTCTATTTAAAATACATTATAAATGAAACTTCCAGATTATATCCCCAACTCCACTTCTCGTGCAACGAGAAACAATAGACAAATGCATTTTAGAGGGCTACCCAAATTCAACCCAAAATAGTGTTATGTTAACACATAGGCGGTTGCAAGAGACCTCGAGAAAAAGATTGGTCCTCGTCGAGTGCTTAAAAAAAAGAAAAGATGATAATATAAAAGGCAAAATTGCAAAATTAGTCCTATAACTTTAAGACAGTTGCAAAAGGTAATGTAAAAATCACATTTTGCATAAAAAGTCTTGTAACTATAGAAAATTTTCGATTTTGTCCTAATTTCACCAAAAATTGGTTACTACATGTGTCACTGATCACATGATTGAAATTCAGTGAAACTAGTATGAAAATTGAGATTTTCATATAGTTACAGGACTATTTTGCAAATCGTGCCGGACCAAAATTGAGATATTTATATAATTACAATTTTTTTTTCAAAATGTGATTTTTACAGGACCTCTTGTTCCGCCCAATATCCACACTCATCCCACAATCGATGTTCTTGCTACCGCCCTATAGTCATAGAAGATCTCAAATGCTGTATCATGGGCAAAACGGTTTGAACTCTGAACCAGTTCTTTCCCTACATCTGAGAATTTAGCCGGAAATGTGAACATGTTGATTTCTCGGGCAAACTTTCAAATTTCCGGTGACTAAAGGACTGAAGTTGAATTTTCTTTTAAGGTTATATATGAATTCTTTTCTTTTTAAAAAATCGCGATTTTTGTAGGACTTTTATTGCCGACTCCATATATCCAAAGGACAAAAATTGCAATTTAGCCTATATATATAATAAAAAAGAAAGGAACCGACTATTTTTCTTATTTAAATTCTACATACTCTGTTCTATGGGAAACATGCATATTCATTCTCTCCCTGTCTCCAACATTTCAAGCTTATTCACTTCTGCCAAAAATGGTGATCATATTTATCTTCTTAATAACTCTCCCAATTATTATCTTGACATACCTTTACCAGAAAAATAGAAAGGCATTAAAAACCCTTTTCCCACCAGGTCCTCCAGGCCTGCCATTAATTGGAAACCTTTACCAATTTAGTACAGCCAACAATATTCATATTTATCTCTGGAAACTATCCAACAAATATGGTCCCCTGATGCACATGAAATTAGGCCCTGTTCCAGTCCTCGTAATTTCCTCAGCAAAATTGGCAAAGGAAGTGCTCAAAACAAAAGATTTGTTATTTTGCACCAGGCCAAGACTTCTTGGGCAACAAAAACTGTCCTATAACTGCATGGACATAGCATTTTCACCGTACAGTGATTACTGGAGGGAGGTGAGAAAAATCACAGCCATTCATCTCTTTAGTTTCAGAAAGATTCAATCTTTCAGTCCCATTCGAGCGGGACGAAATCTATCGTATGATTACGAAGATTTCGGTTTTGCTTCTTGTAATAAAGTTGTCAACTTGAGTGAGATGGCTATGGCTCTTGGGAGCACTATGATATGTAGAATTGCTTTTGGAAAGAGATACGATGAGCATGGATCTGAAATTAGAAGGTTTGATGATCTTTTGCATGAGGCTCAGGCCCTGATGGCGACTTTCTTTGTGTCTGATTATTTTCCTATGTTCGGTTGGGTGGATAAACTCACTGGATTGATTAATCGGCTTGATACCGCTTTCAAAAACTTGGACTCGTTCTATCAGGAACAAATCGACGAGCATCTTGATCGTGACAGGGCGAAAAGGGGCGTGGGCGAGGATGATATTCTTGATATCTTGATCCAGCTTAAAGAACACAAGTCCTGTTCTATTGATCTCAACTGGGATATCATCAAAGCACTGTTAATGGTATTGTTTTTTATTATTTACTTTATTATATGCTTCAACTTTCTCCTACACCCACTTCAACAAACAAAAGAAAGTTAGTGAATAAGATGTTTATTGAGAAATTTGGAAAATTGCCCCTCCAGCTGTTTGAAAATTATATAAAAAAAAATCCTTCAAGTTTGATCCTGACTAATATTTTCTCTCTTCACAAACAAAAAGTATTTCAAAAGTCCCCTACAAAATGTTACGATTCCTCCTTAAATTTAAGATATAATCGAATCTGGAAGGGGGCTTTTTGTAATTTTAAAATATCTTTGGATTTTTTTAATCAGCACGAACAACAGGTTTATTTTTGTTATTATCTTTTACAAAAAATACCTTGAAATTCAATCTAATTAATTACGAATATACCCAATTGTCTTTGAAATTTCAAATTAACCTCAATCGGTTGTGTGTAATAACTTAAGGGGTATTTGCAATTTTGAATTATAACTGACTTTTGTTTTTCAATTAGATTAATTAATCCGCTTTTGTAATCTTTAGTACTCTCAATATTTATTTTCATAATAAAGGTTTTCATACTAATCATATCAGGAAAATATAATCCTAAGCTACCACTATAAGACATATGTTGGCATAACATGTTAGACATTACAATGAAAGCAAATTTTGTCCTGGATGATCAGATCATAGAGAGAAATTTTGTTACTGGACCGTTATTATACCATTGTCGTAATATAATATATCACTTATATGACTGTTGTTCTTGCTAAAAATTTTGTTGCAGTATTTTTTCATTGATAAATTAAAATTTTCGTTTTCTTATGCTTTTTTTCCAGAATATATTTGTTGGTGCAACGGATACAAGTGCGGCCTCAACCATTTGGACCATGACTGCCCTTATGAAGGCACCTAAAGTCATGGAGAAAGCCCAAGCAGAAATCAGAAATTTGATAGGCAAAAAGGGTAAAGTAGACAAAGATGATTTGCCTAAACTTCCCTATCTAAAAGCAGTCATAAACGAGACTTTCAGATTGTACCCTCCAGCTCCTCTACTTGTGCCACGAGAAACCGTAGAAAAATGCACTCTAGATGGTTACGAAATCCAGCCCAAAACAGTAGTTTATGTTAACGCGTGGGCGGTTGCAAGAGATCTCGAGTACTGGGAAAATCCAGATGAATTCTTGCCCGAGAGATTTTTGAACAACAATATTGACATAAAAGGGCAAGATTTTGGGGTGATTCCATTTGGATCGGGTCGGAGAATATGCCCTGGAATATTTATGGGACTTGCAAATATGGAGCTTACGGTTGCAAATCTTCTTTACTCTTTTGATTGGAAATTGCCTCCTGGTATTGAGATAGAAGATGTGGATACAGATGTTTTGCGTGGAATAACGATGCATAAGAAAAATGCACTATTACTTGTGCCTAATAAATATGTTGTTTAGGTGCCAAGCTTGCTTTGTTAAACTATCCAGTTTGTTGTTATTTATAGAGTTGAGTTTGATCTTATATATGAAGTTGATCTTCAGCATGTGTGACGGCTTGCTTATGTTGTATTTATGTAGACTGTAAATTTATTAATGAGAATCAAAAAAGTTTTGGAAGTATAATTTGCAATTAACTAAGCATGCATACAAGGGTATTTAATTAGAATTCTTAAATGCTTGCACATTACCATTCATGTACATGGGAAGGAGGGAGAAAGCTTTTAAGTATTGTTGCCTATATTATTTATGTTAAGTCCTGATTATAAATATCTATGTAACTCAAGTCATTGTAAGAAAGAAAATCTACCAACATAATATATTTTGTCCTACAATCCAATTGGAACGGCAACAACACTTTATTATTCATTTTCAGCAACTTAGTATAATTGTTATTGCTATAATCTCCAGCAAATTAATTGTGGCATGGTATCACTAGAGTCAGTCTATATCCAAATATATCAACAGTACTCTCCTCTAAATAGATCAAATCAATTTTTGTTTCCATGTTTACTTTCCTATACTCTAACCAAGTTCCCATATTTGAAGGAGATCCGTTTGATTATTGTAGTCAAATGGAGACTTTTTATATTTCTCAAGATCTATGGAAGTGGATGGATTCCCACCACAACAGAATGACGAAGAAGAATAGATTGAGGCTCAACAAATTAAAATGATTACAAAAAAATTACAAAGAAATTTAACAAGGATTGAGCAAGAACATAAATCTTATAAGAATCTATCTATCTATCTATATCTATATCTATATCTATATCTATATCTATATCTATATCTATATATACTTATATATATATATACTACCTTAAAAGTGTGAATGTTTCTTGCAATTTTTGATTGGACAAAAATATCCTTTAGACATAGTAAAATTTTAGGACAACTAAGTAATTTGATATTTATTTAGCTTCTATTTGTTCAACTATATAAGATAATGTGACTTTTTATATTCTACGTTTTAAAGGTGTTTATTCTTTCAGCTATAAGTCTTAAAATACTTTGAATTTCCAAATAATATTAGCTTCATATTAAACTAGATTTCGAGAGCTTTTTAACCATATGTCATAAGCATATATAAGAACTTCACATGAAAAATTTTAACATATAAAGTTCAACACTATATAAAAATTAAGAATTTATGTTTTTCAATAGTTTTGTTATTTATTTAATCATTTTTGTTTAATTATATGAGAGATGTTCATTATAGCCAAAAAAGATTTGAGAATCAAAGTATATTTTTAATCATCACACTAAGAATACTTTAAATTTCTTATAAAATCAATTTCAAATTTATACTAGGTTTTAAAATCTTCAACTATATGTTCTAAACATATACATAAGTCGTTATAGAATAAAATTTTAACTATTTAACTTTTAGTATAATGCATAATTGTATATTTCTTATATTCTTTTAAATTTTCTCAATAATTAAATATGTCTATTATAATTTGTAAGAAAAATATCAAATTACAATATACACCATAAGAAAAATAAAATAAAAAATATTTTAGGTGGTTTTGATGCTAAATAAAAAGTAGAGAAAATACATAATTCCTTTATGGTCGAAACATTCTCCCGCAATTAGTAATATGAAATTTAAAAATTAATTTATTAATGGTTGTTAAAGAAATAATATTGAAAACAAGAGAGTTTCATATTTTATTCATATTGCAATTTCATGTATATTTTATTTTAATTAGCCATATTAGTAAAATAAAAAGTACAAAATAAAATGACTAAGATTAACATGGAAAAAAAAAAGCGAACAAGAACCAAAACAAGTTTGTCGCAACAAAAACGTTGACTTTTATATTTTAACTATATGTGTTAATATGACTTTTACTTAATTTTCTATATATAACATTATAAGTTTTAGTTTCTATTTTATTATAACAACTAAGTAATTTGATATTTATTTAGCTTCTATTTGTCCAATTATATAAGACAATGTGACTTTTTATATTCTACGTTTTAAAGGTGTTTATTCTTTCAGCTATAACTCTTAAAATATTTTGAATTTTCAAATAATATTAGCTTCATATTAAACTAGATTTCGAGAGCCTTTTAACCATATGTCATAAGCATATATAAGAACTTATCATGAAAAATTTTAACATATAAAGTTCGACACTATATAAAAGTTAAGAATTTATGTTTTTCAATAGTTTTGTTATTTATTTAATCTTTTTGTTTAATTATATGAGAGATGTTCATTATAGCCAAAAAAGATTTGAATCAAAGTATATTTTTTAATCATCACCACTAAGAATACTTTAAATTTCTTATAAAATCAATTTCAAATTTATACTAGGTTTCAAAATCTTCAACTATATGTTCTATACATATACATAAGTCGTTATAGAAGAAAATTTTAACTATTTAACTTTTAGTATAATGCATAATTGTATATTTCTTATATTGTTTTAAATTTTCTCAATAATTAAATATGTCTACTATAATTTATAAGAAAAATATCAAATTACAATATACACCATAAGAAAAATATAATAAAAAATATTTTAGGTGGTTTTGATGCTAAATAAAATGTAGAGAAAATACATAATTCCTTTATGGTCAAAATTCTCCCGCAATTAGTAATATGCAATTTAAAAATTAATTTATTAATGGTTGTTAAAGAAATAATATTGAAAACAAGAGAGTTTCATATTTTATTTTTATTGCAATTTCATGTATATTTTATTGTAATTAGCCATATCAAAAAATAAAAGGTACAAAATAAAATGACTAAGATTAACATGAAAAAAAAAAAGCGAACAAGAACCAAAACAAGTTTGTCGCAACAAAAACGTTGCCTTTTATATTTTAACTATATGTGTTAATATGACTTTTACTTAATTTTCTATATATAACATTATAAGTTTGAGTTTCTATTTTATTATAACAACTAAGTAATCTGATATTTATTTAGCTTCTATTTGTTCAATTATATAAGAAAATGTGACTTTTTATATTCTACGTTTTAAAGGTGTTTATTCTTTCAGCTATAACTCTTAAAATATTTTGAATTTTCAAATAATATTAGCTTCATATTAAACTAGATTTCGAGAGCATTTTAACCATATGTCATAATCATATATAAGAACTTCACATGAAAAACTTTAACATATAAAGTTCAACACTATGTAAAAATTAAGAATTATGATTTTCAATAGTTTTGTTATTTATTTAATCTTTTTATTTAATTATATGAGAGATGTTCATTATAGCCAAAAAGATTTCAAAATCTGAAAGAATATTTTTTAATCACAACACTAATAATACTTTAAATTTCTTATAAAATCAATTTCAAATTTATACTAGGTTTCAAAATCTTCAACTATATGTTCTAAACACATACATAAGTCGTTATAGAAGAAAATTTTAACTATTTAACTTTTAGTATAATGCATAATTGTATATTTGATTGACATGTATTTTGCATGTATTTTAGGCTTAATCTTGGCTTGAATGTGTTGATATGCTTGCATTATATGAGTAGATAGGATTTTATTCTGTTTTGTGAAAAGGATTACACTTTGCTCGTTTTGTAGAAATTTATCGATAATTGTAGCATTTTGTCAACAATTTGGTGCATTGCAACCGCCAATACTTGACATGATAGACGAAGTTTGGAGTCGAATCAATATTTCTTATATTCTTTTAAATTTTCTCAATAATTAAATATGTCTATTATAATTTATAAGAAAAATATCAAATTACAATATACACCATAAGAAAAAATAAAATAAAAAATATTATAGGTGGTTTTGATGCTAAATAAAAAGTAGAGAAAATACATAATTCATTTATGGTCGAAAAATTCTCCCGCAATTAGTAATATGCAATTTAAAAATTAATTTATTAATGGTTGTTAAAGAATTATATTGAAAACAAAGAGAGTTTCATATTTTTAATTTTATTGCAATTTTATGTATATTTTATTTTAATTAGCCATATTAGTAAAATAAAAAGTACAAAATAAAATGACTAAGATTAACATGAAAAAAAAAGCGAACAAGAACCAAAACAAGTTTGTCGCAACAAAAACATTGCCTTTTATATTTTAATTATATGTGTTAATATGACTTTTACTTAATTTTCTATATGTAACGTTATAAGTTTTAGTTTCTATTTTATTATTTTTAATATATTATAATTTCAATCTTTCGATTATTTTATATCCTATAAATTTTAAGAACAAGTGCAAAAAGTGTTAAAAGTTGTATATATAAATTTATAAAAAAAACACAAAGAAGACAAACTTAATAAAAAAAAATCCATATGTATTAAACTGACATTTGTTATAAAATTTGAATGTCGTTTGAAAATTACACCCTTAAAAATTATACGTTTAAAATATCAATATGATACATATTTATAATAAAAACGTATACCAAAATAGTTAAATTTTAATAAAATGGTGTGAAAGCGTAAAACATGAGCTAAAATTGGATTAGTCTAAAAGATCATATATGCTATGCAAAAGACAAAATAAATAAACTCATTTAATATGTAACAACTTGACTATTGAGAAAGTAATTGTATATTACAAATTATATATTAGTTCAAATACTAACATAACATTCATAAAAACTAAGTAAATTAAATAATTACAACAAATAAGAGTAAAAACTAAGAATAAAAAATATTAAAAAATAAATGGTTATACTTAACATTAATGAGTTGAGATTGATCTAAATAATTTTAGGAGTTAATCTCACATATATAGATAGTTTACGATTAAACCAAATGAAACATATTATAAAGATTTGAAAGAATAAAATTAAATAGTTAAAACAATATGTGGGTCATAGCTGTGAACTCTAAAGAAAAATTAAATGGCTTTCATATAATATGTATAATTTGATATTTTTCGATAAAATCTCAGTTCATTTTAAAAGTAAACCTTTATGACTTATAAATATTCAAGCATAAAGACAATTATTATAAAATTGGGTACAAATTATTCTAATTTTTACAAAATCAAATATTATGAAAAACTTGAAAACAAGAATCGAAAATGGAAAGTCGGGGCCTGTTTGTTTATGTTTCCATGGTCCATTTCAATTTACGAGTTAGAAATAAATTTTGAGAATTTTTGGTTTTCATGTGGAAATTGGAATTATGTTTGGATGAATGAATTGAAATGTATTTTATGTAGGGTTGGAAATGAGATTGTGTTTGATTAAGTAGTTTTGAAATATTATTTTATATATATAATAATTGAAAAGTTGATAGTGGTGGGGTCCACTTTCAATATTTTAATTTGAATATATAATATTATATTTGTAATATTGTAGGTGTCACGCCCCAAACGCGACGCGACGATGATCAACCACTTAAAGAAATGATCTCAACAAATCCAGACAAATGATACAACAATCCCAAGTGAAACAGTCTAAAGCGGCGGAAATAAAATAACATAAGTACGAATTACAACTTAAAGTCTAGCGAGATCCAACTACATCCGACATAATAACCTGAATAAGTTTACAGGCCGAAACTAAAGCGTAAAGAACACCATATCCATATCTTAAATGTCAAGGGTCATACGCCCCTCAAATTACAATCGAAGAGAGAAAAGAGTAGCAGGATAAAAGAGAGTCCAACATCCGAGAAGTACATGAAATAAGTACAATCATCGAAAAATGGTACAAGTTCGACGGGGCGGGCGGGTCAACAATCTGCGGTCGGGTCGACATCCTCAACATCGTCCCCATCTAAAGGTTAGAAAACGGGAGGAATGAGACAGAAATCTCGGTGGATGGGTGATCGTGTGCAAGTGTGGCGATATATATTTTGATGCAAGAAAATAGTCGTATGAAAGATCGTGAGATATGATGCGTGATTTCACACACGATCCACAAGCGTCGTGAGAAATATATTTAAGTAATATACTTATACGATTTTAAGAAAAACATTCGTGGTCACACATGCACTATGTGATTCAAGCAAGACAGGAGGATTGCGTGCGGATTTGTAGCGCCAATCCTATGCAAGACAAGTAGCGATTCGCGTGCGGGATTTGTAGCGCCAACCAATGCAAAACAAGTAGCGGTTGCGTCACGAATTTGTAAGCGCCAACCAAACGGGTCCGATTAACTCGAATCGTGTGGATCGACAGCGATTCCTTCGTTCTTACTTGTAACTCCCGAGCAAGATGGTCCAAGACCTGTCACCTTATCGCTCCATAGCGCAGGACAAAATCACGGTGGAGCTAGCTAGGCTCGGATTTGTCATAATCATGATTATACCTCAAGTACTTACGACCCGCTTCCCTTGGACAAACTCCGTCCCTCGGTTGAGGATTAGGGCGATGGGGCGAGAAGAGTGGAATAGCGGCCCAGCTGCCGGTTCCATCCCCGATGTATCCATTCCGACCATGAGCTCGACACACTAAGTTGACTCCGCAGGCGAAAGTAAATACAAGTTTAGGAAGTCAACCAGGCAAATCGAGTATTATTGATTCGAGCGATTGAGAAAAGTTTTGAAAATTTCGAGTGGCAATTATGGCGTTGGTGGAGTTATTTGGACAAAGATTATTATCGAGAGGACAAACAATCTTCGATATTTTGAAAGATTAGGTGGAACATAAGTCCCGTTATAGATTCGAAATCAAAAGGCGAGGAAATCGATCCCGCGATCGCGTATTAATAGGTCAAGACGATCCGATAAGTCAAGGGGTCTTAAGAAAATAAAATATTTTAATTAATTATTAAAAGTCAGAGGGTCCAGGGCTGTTTTTTAAAATACAAGTAATTTGAGTTAGGTCCTTGTTAAAAAGAAAATTTACAATTAGCCCGTTTTGTAAAAACTAATACTTTTGGGGTTAAAAATTGAATAAGTAAATATCCCGAGCTTGAACAATTATGAGGTCAGTTCCTAAATTCTATAAATTGTTCAGAGATTCAGGTTTTTAAAGTTTTGAGGTCGAGGTTTTATAAAATTCTCACATTGGCCCCAAATTTGTTAAAATTGTCATTTCGGCTCTAAGTTTAAAATAATTGGAACTCACAAATCGGAAGGGCTTTTAATGTGATTATAGTTGTAAAATGCCACTAAGGTCAGTGGAATATTGGGACAAAAGCAGTTTTTAAAAGAAGCAAGTATAGGTCCCTTAACCTTGAAAATCTCATTTTTGTCCCATTTTGAAATAATTGCCTTTAAGGCTTTTAGGGGTCCAATTGTTATGAAATTTGAACCTTGGGTCCAAGATATAATTATGTTACAGTTAAATTAGTATTTTCAGGTGCATGGACTGCTTAAGTCTTGGAAATTGTATTTTGGTCCTCAAGTTTAATCTTTTACAATTTGGTCCTCAATTTTTTATTAAATTACTTTCAAAGCTCTAAACACTTGGATTTTTGGAATACAGTTAAAATATGTTATTTTTAGTCCCTTAAGAGTAAAAATTTCAAATTTTAAAATTAGGGTCTGGTACAGTTTCGAAAATTGCAAAATAGCCCTTAAACTTCTAAAATTTTACAATCTAGTCCTTGGGCTTTTAAGGGTTGATTTTATTTATCTAAAAACTCTTAAAACTTTATTAAAATGTCAAAACATAATTTTTGAACCTGAGTTCAGTCCCAAAAATCGAAAATTACAGAGGGGTCCCTTAAGTTTTATTTTCTTGCAATTAAGTCCACCAACTTTCTTTTTTGCATTTTAAGTCCAAAAGTTGAAATTTAATCAATTATGCTCGACTTGTCCAGGTTATAAATCATACAAAATATAGATTTCAAGAGTCATACACATACATATCCTTCTCATACAAAATTTCATCAAGTATAACAATAAAGTGTACATGTATGCCCTATTTTTCGATAAATCGCATTTTTGAGCAACACTTGAGAATTTTTCCATCTTGATACAAGAAAATAGCATGCAATACATAATATATATCTCAAGTGCTCAAAATCAAAATACTACATGCAATTTTAAGTAAAACACCTAGAAGTTAAAAGGATTTTTCCACCCACCTTAAAAATGAACTTGTTGGTGAAAGATGAAATAAATCACTCTTGAAGGAGAAGTGACTTAGGTCAGCCCCTAGGTCAAGGAATACCAAAAAATGTAGAAGTTAGGAAATGAGGTTAAAAATTTAATCAAAGAAGAAAGAGGTGAAGAATATTGGTAAAACTACACTTACCTTGTGTAGTAGATGAAATGAGACTAGTAGAGGTCTCAAAATGGGTCTCTTTGCTCACTCTTAAAACAACTCTTAAGGTCAGCCCCTAAAAGTCCAAAAATGAAAATGGAGTATCAAAATTTTGGAAAATAGAAGAAAAGAAGAAAATGTACTAAAAATCCCATTTCTTACCTTTCTCCAAATTCCTTCACAATTTCTTGAGATCTAGTCAAGATGGTTCCAAGTCTCTATTATCTTCAAGTTGTCTTCTAAGTGTACCTCAAACCAAAAATCAAACTTAGGTTAAGAAGTGAAGAGGATGAGCTAGAAATATCAAAATGGATTGAAGAAGAAAATTCCTTACATTGTAGTAGTGATAGTTTCGAAAATAAAGTAAGAAGAGTTCTTGTGTTTTTGTTAAGTGTTTGAAGAAAGAAGAAAGTGTTTGAGGATATGAAGAAATTATTCTTGAAGATATGAAGAAAGTGTGTTTGAAGATATGAAGAAATGTTTGAAGATATGAGGGAGGTGTGTTTGAAGGTATGAAGAAATGTTTGGAGATATGAGGGAGGTGTGTTTGAAGATATGAAGAAATATTGGAAGATATGAAGATTGTTTGAAGATATGAAGAATGTGTATTTTGAAGATATGAAGATTGTTTGAAGATTTGAAGAATGTGTGTTTTGAAGATGTGAAGATTGTTTGAAGATTTGAAGAATGTGTGTTTTGAAGATGTGAAGATTGTTTGAAGATTTGAAGAATGTGTGTTTTGAAGATATGAAGATTGTTTGAAGATTTGAAGAATGTGTGTTTGAAGATATGAAGATTGTTTGAAGATATGAAGAAGGTTTGAAGATATGAAGAAATTTGTAGAGAGAAGTAGGAGAATGTTTAGAGAGAAGGGAGAAGATTGTTTTTTTTGCTTGGGAGAATAATGATAGTTAATGGGGATAATTATGGGTGTAGGGTAAAAAAATAACTAGCTTTCTTTATTAGGGACATGAAGCCAAAAGCTAGGTTTTAGAGGGAAATTTAAAATTCATTTGTTTGACTAAGGGGGTAACGGGATTTGTAGGAAGATTTTTAGTTGTAGGCTTGGAAGACATAAAATAAAATATAAATGAAATTACCAAAATTTTATTTATTTTTTTGTCCAATAATAATTTAGTTGGGAGATACAAAATGATAAAATAGTGATAGAAGAAAAATTGAGTTATTTTCCCCATTTAAAGTGGAAATTTCGAAAATTAGGGAAAAAAGAAAAAAATATTTAGTTTCTTTTCTTTATAAAATTGAGGGGAAAATAAAATAAAATGTATAAATATCCATAAAATATTTAGAAATTTAAAATAAAGATGTGAAATAAGAAATGTGTAATCGAAAAATAAATTGGAAGTTGGTTGGGATGAATTATAGAATAAGATGAAATATTTGGATAAGGATCGAAATGCACTCCTAAATTTTCGAGGTCTAATATTTCTAAAGTCGTAGTCATTCGATCAAGCATTAATACTAGAGGAGAATATAAAATTGCTAAGCTCCAAAAATGTGAAATGCGTAATTGACGTTGGAAGAAATAAATAAAAGTAGAGTCGCGTTTCATTAATAATAGGTTTGTGATACATAGCCAATAAATAATCACTACATAACACCGTATTTCACGTTATTAAAATTCGGGGCCTCACAAAGAGGTGGTGGGTCCCGTTAGATACATATAATTTAAAAATAGTAATATTTTAAGTAGATAAAGTTGATAGTTGTGGGTCCCACATGTATAATTTGGTTAAAATATGATAATAGTGATTGATGAGTGATGTATGGTAGTGTTTAGGTTTGAGAATATAAATTATAGGTTTGAGATGTTGTTTTATGTGAAAAATAGGAAATAAAAATAATGATTTCAATTGAAAATTTTATGGACAAACATGATTCCACTTTTATGAATAGTTAGAAAATGGAAAGGGGCTCTTAGAAACATAAACAAACAAGGCCTCACTATATGTATATGCAATTGTAAAAAAATAAATAAACAAAATAAACTTATTTAATATGAAATAGTTTGATATTTATGTCAAAAATTAATATTTCTTAAATTACATGTTAATTTAGGTACCAATATAATATTCAAAATAATATTTATATATTAAATTTATTGTGTTAAACTATATATAATAATAAATTGGAGTGAAGTGACCATGTTAGTACCAAGTAATATGAATTATTCCGGGCATAAGGAGGTGGAAGAGAATAGTTAAGGGGGTTTTTTTTAACACTTGATATCAAAATTTTTGGCAACTATATTTTCTTATTTGATCAAAAATTCAATCAAATTTTTAAATAAAGATTAAAGTACTATATACCATTTTCTCAATAAAGGCACTAAAAATGGATTGATAATTATATTTTACAACAAATAATATGATTTTGTAAACGAGATTAAATCAGATCAATTTTAAATTTATAGTCTCTTCAAACAAATATAGATTAGTTTCAGTATATTAAGAATAATTGCAATTTTTGTAACTATACGACTCACACAATTTACAACTATGTAAATATTAATATAACCAAAATAGCCAAATTCAATTGCAAGTACAAACTCTAATAGCATAACGTATCTTTCTAAAACTTGTGAAATATAAAAAACTATATTAGTTTTTAGTTTATTATGTAAAACTTTTAAAAACATAAGTGAATGCAAAAATAAATTCAAACATAAAAGTTAATTAGTATATTTAATTATTGAAGTTTGTACGTAAAATTTGTTAGCTTATTTTTTTTTTTTTCATATGATCTTTTTGGTTTTATTATTTATAAATAAATATATTTTGCGCTCAATTGAACAGCAGTTCAAAAATTAGATTTCTACTTATTACTTTTTTTTATAGTTTTATTTAATGTCGACTCTCGATGAAAATCATGGATTAATTTTTATATATATTAGGTTAATGTTTATTATTTTTAAGACATCAAGATAAGAGGACTACAACTTAAGCTTATGTTTTTGAAGTTTATGTTTTTGAACCGGTGTCGTTTTATCTAAAGACACCGCTCAAAACCGTGTTTATGCTAAATAGAAATCGCTTGTTAACACCGGCTTTAAACCGGTGTCATTTAATTCAAAGGCACCGGTTAAAAACCACTGTCTTAATGTTTTTCGAAGCAGTTTTAAAAGGATTACTCATTTTCACAAAGACACCGGTCTTTTGTATGAAATTTAAATATGTAGCCACTAGATATAATACAAAGATTTAATACGAGCTCGATTGGAACTCCATTGATTTTGATCGATCACGGCAAGATTTGCAAAAGAACGGCGACCGCCCGTTTTCTTTCATTGGAAGCACGGAAGGATTCAATTATTCTTCTTGCCGCCGCCACCATGGTTGGGGTGATTCCTCCGAAGGTAGGTTTTGGAGTACCGCGAGGAAGACAGAGGACGGAGAAAGACTCGCCTAAAGTGTCTTTCAAGTACTTTATTTTTTATTCTTTAAACTTTATTTATTATTTTTAAATCACGAGAATTAAAGTTATATTATTTTTTTATTTTTTGTTTATTTTATTCTTGATTTATTTGTTAGACACCGGTTTTGAAACTGGTTTCTAAAAATTGGTGTCTAATGTAAAACTAGACACCGGGTTTGTATAACCGGTGCGAAAAACGATGTCTATGTGATGATACTTTTGACAATAGACAGCGTTTCTGCCAACCCGATGTTATTACCCAAAGACACCAGCAAATAGACACCGATTCTACAAAGAACCGGTGTTAAATGGGACAAGACATCAGAAAAATCTTAAAACCGGTGTCTTATTGATGATGTCTATCATCGATTTTCTAGTAGTGCTTGATCTCTTTGGTGGGAGTTTGCGATATTATATATGTTATATTTTAAAAGTTTTTAGATGTAAATATATAATTTTGAAAATTTTGACTTATAGCACAATACAATGACTTGTTTAACCCAAACCACGATAGGGTTAGGGTTATGATAGCATTATTCTCGGCCCATTTAGACTAGATCGTATATTTAGCCCGAAGCCCTATAAGTTCTTTCTCGATAGATTTTACGATTCCATATTAACGAGTGTGCTTGGTCAATTTTTGTTCTTATCGCATTATGTCCTTATCAATGAAGATATTGTAAGTCCAAGTGGCTACAATAATCTAGAGGGGGTGAATAGATTATGCCGAATTTTACAAATCACCCTCTTTTTCGAAACAACGAGTGAATAACTAAAATGTAAAAGCGGAAAGGAAACAACACTCGTTGATTTAAAGAGGTTCAACCCACCTAGGGCCTAATCCTCTACCACCCCAAAGATCTCCTGGGATGGATTTCAAAAAAAAAAAAGATTTTATTAATTTACCAAAAATTAATACAACACCTTGAGGATTACCACAACCCTTTTCACCACTTTGAGGATTACCACAATCCTCTTACACCACCTCGAGGATTACCACAACCCTCTTACAACACCTTTGAAGATTACCACAACCTTCAAACACCTATCACCTAGATCATCCAAGTGTATTCTTACCACAAGAATACTCACAAGGATGTCTTGTGTTGAATGATGACCAAAATCAAGATTACAACTCAATAATGATTGAAACAATATGAGCACAAGTGTAATCAAGAATTGAAAGCCTAGACCTCAAATTTGTGCAAGTGAAAGTGCTAAGGCTAATACAACAAGATATATGAAAGTGTTTGCTTTGTTTGCTCTTTGCTTGTATAGAGTGTTGTATTTTTGTTGCTTGAATGAAGCCTCTATTTATAGGAGAGGTCTTGGCTTTGATTTCCGGACATTGGCTCCTCCTTGGGAGAGTGATTTGCTGCAAAAGAAACCATTTAAAATCATCAATATAGCTGTTAGAAATCAATCCCACAAAATAGGGAAAAACGTGCAAAAACGCAACGGATAGTTTCTTTGTCAAAACATGAGGTTCGACCGGTCGCGAGAGATAAGATTGAAATTGAATTCTGCGAATTTTTACACAGGGGACCGGTCGAAGGGGGGACCGGCGCCTTAGTCATGACCGGTTGCCTCGACGTTTTTTAAACAGAGAAGTCGGAACAAAATCCAACTTGCAGTGCAGGTCGCCGCGGTCGACGGTCGACCACACCCGGTCGCCCACCTCGGTCGACCTGGCCGCCCGCCTGTTTTTCTTACGTCCCATTTTCTTTTCTTAGCTCAACTCAGTGCACGGTTGCCCTATAGGGCGACCCAGTCGAGCTTGAAACAAATGTGTTGTCCAATGTTTTATTGAAAATAAACTTCAAGAAATACTCCGAAAAATAGTAAAAACATTTTAAGATGATCGGAAATATTTAGACACCATTTAGGGACATAGTTTTGGTTTGAAAACATATTTGAACAAAGTCGAACATAATCATCAAAATCATGATAAAAACATTTATCTAACAAACTCCCCCTTTTTGATTATTACAAACCAAAACAATTTTCTTGAGGACGATTTTAAAACCAAATAAAATTTTCGGTTTTACAAGTAAACTATCCGTTAGAAGTATTTCATACAAAGCTCCCCTATTTATGAGCATATCAACAAACGATAATTATAAGTAGGAAGCCACAAGCTATAACAAGCTTATATAGATTGCATCATGAGCTAAGAAGCTCCCCTATCACAAGACTTATAATCAATGTCATGCGAGTCCAAGGTTCAAGCCATGGACTAGGTATTAGAGTCCACAATACTTATTACGAGCTTTTATTAGCTTCTCTTGAGCTAGCGAGCCAATATCCTGTTTCTCCCCTTTGGAATCATCAAAAAGAATGTTAGAATGGTGAAAACATCATACAATAATATCAAAGTGCGCCAAAGGGACGGTTTATGAACCGTTGATCAATCATAATCCAAGAAAAGTGGGAGAAATGTAATATAATTAAGTTATACACTTGTTTTGATTGGCAAAACGTGATCCCAAAAAGTATAGAAAACTTTTGAAAGCAAGAGAATCATGTATAAGTTGAAATTTTCATTGTGACATTTCATCGAACACAATGTGGGCGTGAAAAATAAAAAGAGTTGTATATAGCCCTTGTAAATGATCCAAGCCAAAAATTTCATCACCAATTCACATCAAACATCATACAATACAACAATATAATTAAGCTCATCAAGATTATAAGCAAAAATTATCAAGAAATATACAAGAAAGCTATAAACTCAAGGGTTCAACCCAATTGAGCAAAGTAAGGAAAATTCTTACCATTTGATCGGAAAAGATGAGCAATGATGATGATTAACATGCTATATAAAGTCCAAGATATGAATTGAATGAATGAAAATCAATTTTGAGTGATAATTGTGTGCATTTGTCAAAGGGGACGAAAAATGGCAAAAAGAAGTGAAAATAACGAATGCAGAAGACAGAACAAACTTAAACCAAAAATTTGCCTAGGGCGACTCATCGACGTTGAGGCGGCCGGTTGCCCTCAACCTCTTCAGCCACTGCTCACAAATTTTTCAAAATCCGAATTTTCAACCAAAAATCCGATTTTTCGCCCTAAGTTTTAAAAACATGCAAAATGCAAACGTAGACCTTATTCAATATGCATTATGCCTAACCGAGCTCGTATTGACGCAAAAGTCTCGGAAGTTAGCGGTTTTGTAAAAATGTCCGCTAATTGATCTTGAGATGGCACAAACGATATCTCAATTTTTCGTTTTGAAACACAATCCCTTAGAAAATGATGTCGAATCTCAATATGTTTAGTACGGTTATGATGAACCGGGTTTTGAGCAATATTTATAGCGGATATATTATCACAAAAGATAGGTACGTTTTCAAAAGAGCATTTGTAATCCGCTAAGGTTTGTTTCATCCAAAGAAGTTGAGTACAACAAAATGCGGCGGAAATATATTCGCTTCGGCCGTTGAAAGAGAAACACGCTTTTGCTTCTTTGAAAACCAAGAAACTAGGCAATCGCTTAAAAATTGACATGATCCTAAGTACTTTTCCGATCATCAATATTACCCGCATAGTCCAATCACTATAACCTTTAAGAGAAAAATTTTCATTCTTTGGATAAAATAAACCATATTGAATAGTGCCTTTCAAATATCGAAAAATCCGTTTAACGGCACTCATATGAGATTCTTTTGGATTGCTTTGAAAACGAGCACATAGGCATACGGCATGAAGAATGTCCGGTCTACTAGCGGTTAAATAAAGTAAACTACCAATCATACCTCGATACTTGGATTCATCAACCGTCTTGCCTTTTTCATCTTTGTCAATTTTGACATTGGTTGCCATAGAGTCGAGACGGTTCTTCCTTCTTCAATGCCGAACTTCTTCAAAAGTTCTTTTGTATACTTTGATTACGAAATATAAATACCTTCTTGGCATTGCTTAATTTGAAGTCCAAGGAAGAAGTTTAGCTCCCCCATCATACTCATCTCGAATTCACCTTGCATTAACTTGGAGAATTTCTTGCACAAAGATTCATTAGTAGCACCAAAGATAATATCATCAACATAAATTTGCACAAGTAAACAATCTTGCCCTTTTTCAAAAACAAAGAGTGTAGTATCAACTTTACCTCTTGTAAAACCATTTTGCAAAAGAAAAGAGCTAAGTCTATCATACCATGCACGGGTGCTTGTTTTAAACCATACAAAGCCTTTTTAAGTTTATAAACATCATTAGGCCTAGAAAATTTTCAAACCCCGGAGGTTGTTTAACATAGACTTCTTCTTGAATAATACCATTTAAGAAAGCGGATTTAACATCCATTTGGTAAAGTTTGAAATTTTTGAAACAAGAATAGGCAAGTAAAATACGAATAGCTTCTAAACGTGCTACGGTGCAAAAGTTTCATCATAGTCAATAACTTCTTCTTGACAATACCCTTGAGCTACTAACCTTGCCTTATTTCGAACAATGTTGCCTTGATCATCAAGTTTGTTCCGAAAAACCCATTTTGTGCCAATAATGGTTTGAGAAGGAGGACAAGGTACCAATTCCCATACATCATTTCTTTCAAATTGATTCAACTCCTCTTGCATCTCTAGAAACCAATCCTCATCCTCAATAGCTTCTTTAGCATTTTTAGGCTCTTTTTGAGATATAAGAGCTTTCTCGGCAAAATTCCTTCGAGTCATTACTTTATCAAGGGGATCACCAATAATAAGATCTTTTGGGTGATCTCCCTTAAATTTCAATGCTACGGGAAGATTCGAAGTATCACCCCTATCTTCTTGAGGAACATTTGAACTTGAAGGTTGATCATATGAAATAGAAGGTTTATCATTATGAGCATCACTTTGAACAATAGGTTCAACAATATCCTCTTCATCACTATCGTCATTGGGTATTCTTTCAACACCCGAGGCTTCATTAAATTTGACATGAATAGATTCTTCAACAACCATGCTAGTCTTGTTGTAAACCCGATATGCTTTGCTCTTGGTTGAATACCCCATAAATATTCCTTCATCGGCCTTAGGATCAAGTTTGTCCAATTGATCCTTAGTATTCAAAATAAAGCACTTACATCCAAATATTTTGAAATAACTAATATTTGGAGTTCTTCCTTTCCAAAGCTCATATGGAGTTTTATTCATTTTAGGACGAATATAAACTCGATTAATGACATAGCAAGCGGTACTTACGGCTTCGGCCCAAAAATATTTTGGAAGAGAAAATTCATTGAGCATGGACCGACTCATTTCTTGTAGCGTCCGATTCTTCCTTTCGGATACACCATTTTGTTGAGGTGTCCTTGGAGCCGAAAAATTGTGTGTATATCCCTTGGTTTCACAAAAGACTCTAAACTCACCGTCAAATTCTCCGCCTCGATCACTTCGAATAGTTTTAATAGTATCTTCCTTTTCATTCTCAATGCGTCTACACAACTTAACAAACTCATTAACGGCATCGCTTTTATTAGCAAGAAAAAGAGCCCAAGTATATCTAGAAAAATCATCGACAATGACGAAAGTGTAATGTTTTCCACTTAGACTAGCCGTACCAATATCCCCATACAAATCAAGGTGAAGCAATTGTAAGGGTTTGGTAGTGGAAATTTCATTTTGGGCTTAAAACTACTCTTAACTAATTTGTTCTTTTGACAAGTGTCACATAAGCCAAGATTTTCAAAATTCAATTTGGGTAGTCCTTTTACATGTTGGTTTTTGTAAATATTTTTCAAATTCTTGTATCCAACATGTCCGAGTCGCCTATGCCATAAACTCGTTAAATCATTATTGGCGACAAGACAAGAAACATTTTGACTAACCAAATCACTAGTACAAATTTTGTAAAGATTGCCTTTTCTATTTGCTTCACAAATAATATTACCATTTTTAAGAATAAGGCATTTTTCTTTATTAAAAGAAACATCATAATTTGAATCACAAAGTTGGCTAACACTTATCAAATTAAACTTAAGCCCTTCTACTAAAAGAACATTACAAAGAGAGAAAAAGAGTTACCAATTTCTCCATTTCCAAGAATTTTCCTTTGCCATTGCCGAACATGACCATACCCTCTTCTTGGAGCTTGATGTTGGTAAAAAGCTCTCTCCTCCCGGTCATATGGCGTGAACATCCGCTGTCCACGAGCCATTTCGAATCTTCCATTGTGGTTATGGCCCCTATTACCTACAAAAGAATTTCTTTTAGGTACCCTATAATTTTGGGGTCCATGGGGGTTAGTCTTGAGACCTTTGGGTCTCCAAACATGTCTTGAGCTATTTCTTAATTTGCAATTATTAGCATAATGTCCAACTTTGCCACAATAAAAACAAGTAGGAGTATTATAATTATTAGCACGTACAAAAGTCGGACCTTGGTTTTTATTCTTAAAAACACTTTGAAATGGCTTATAACCAAGTCCCGATTTGGAATGCTCACCTCTTTGTGCATCTAAAATTTTTGTGACTTTATCCGTACTTATGTTGAAACGATGCACGTCATTTTTCAAACATTCAATATCTTTTGTGAGCGATTCCTTTTCGGTTTCAAGAGAATGAATTCTAGTAAGAGTAAGAGCATGAGCTTTGTCTAAAGATTCATAAGAGGTAAATAATTTTTCCTTTTCAACCTTAATCTCCTTATGCTCCTTTTTCAAATTTTTGTATTTAACGATTAAATTTTGAAACTCAATTTGCAATTCATCAAAATCACATTGCAAGTCATCAACTATGGAGGAAGTAGAAGAATTTGAGTGTACCTCATTGTTTTCATCGTCTATAGCCATGAGACCGTGTTCGGTTTCTCCTTCCTCATCGGTTGTTTCGAGTAGTTCATCCCATGTTTTGACTTCCGCATTTAGAGCCTTCTTTTTGTGAAAGGCTTCCTTTTCTTTTGCTCCTCTTCATCGAGCTTTGGGCAATCGGCAATGAAGTGCCCGGGTTTTCCGCATTTAAAGCAAGCATTATCTCTTGGTTTTCTTGCTTTGTTTTTATTTACAAATTTTGCAAATTTTCGAACAAGTGCGGCCGTCTCCTCATCATCATCATCATTATCATAGTATGCATTATTAGAAGAAGAAGCAAGACCTTTAGGAATAATTTGCATACCCGATTGATTTGTGGATGGTTTGGAATTTTTCCTCTCCTTGAGATAGACTTCATAGATGAGTAGGTTTCCAATAAGCTCATCAAACTTGAGTGTCTCAAGATTTTGTGCCTCCGTGATTGCCGTTACTTTTTCGGACCATGAGCGGAAGTGCATTTAGTACCTTGGTCACCTTGTCTTCTTCGGAGATGACTTTGCCAAGGGCCACAAGAGGATTGACAATATTGTCAAGCCTTTCCACCATTTTGGAGATGCTTTCGCCATCATACATGTTAAAGTTTTTGAAGTCTTTAACAAGCATGGTCTTTCTTGCTTGCTTGACTTTCTTAGTCCCTTCATAGATTGTCTCAATTTTTCCCAAACCTCATGTGCCGACCTTATGCCTCTTATGCGATTGTACTCGGTGGCGGTAAGAGAACAATGCAAAATATTTAAGGCCTTACCGTTTAGAGAAAAAGCCTTCTTGTCGTTTTCATCAAACTCCTTGAAAGGTTTAGGAGCCAAGGTGCCATCCTCCGATTTCTTTGTTGGTTGATCAACTCCTTCAATGACCATATTCCAAATGTCGAACCCGCACCCTTGTAGGAAGCACTCCATACGGTCTTTCCAAAAGCGTAGTTGTTGGCGTCGAATAGTGGTGGCTTATTGGTAGAGGCGCCCGGTGGTGAGATGAGCATCATTTGTAGCCATGGATCTTTCCTCTTTACTCGGAACGAGCTAGCCAAAGAGTTTGGCTCGATACCACTTGTAAGTCCAAGTGGCTACAATAATCTAGAGGGGGTGAATAGATTATGCCGAATTTTCGCAAATCACCCTCTTTTTCGAAACAACGAGTGAATAACTAAAATGTAAAAGCGAGAAAAGAAACAACACTCGTTGATTTAAAGAGGTTCAACCCACCTAGGGCCTAATCCTCTACCACCCCAAAGATATCTGGGATGGATTTCAAAAAGAAAAAAAGATTTTATTAATTTACCAAAAATTAATACAACACCTTGAGGATTACCACAAGCCTCTTTCACCACTTTGAGGATTACCACAATCCTTTTACACCACCTTGAGGATTACCACAACCTCTTACAACACCTTTGAAGATTACCACAACCTTCAAACACCTATCACCTAGATCATCCAAGTGTATTCTTACCACAAGAATACTCACAGGATGTCTTGTGTTGAATGATGACCAAAATCAAGATTACAACTCAATAATGATTGAAACAATATGAGCACAAGTGTAATCAAGAATTGAAAGCCTAGACCTCAAATTTGTGCAAGTGAAAGTGCTAAGGCTAATACAACAAGATATATGAAAGTGTTTGCTTTGTTTGCTCTTTGCTTGTATAGAGTGTTGTATTTTTGTTGCTTGAATGAAGCCTCTATTTATAGGAGAGGTCTTGGCTTTGATTTCCAGACATTGGCTCCTCCTCGGGGAGTGATTTCTTTAAAAAGAAACCATTTAAAATCATCAATATAGTCATTAGAAATCAATCCCACAAAATAGGGAAAAGTCATGCAAAAAACGCGGATAGTTTCTTTGTCAAACATGAGGTTCGGCCGGTCGCGCAGAGATAAGATTGAAATTGAATTCTGCGAATTTTTACACAGGGGGACCGGTCGAAGGGGGTGCGACGGCCGCCCTTAGCCGTGACCCGCTGCCTTGACGTTTTTACGAAACAGAGAAGTCCGGAACAAAAATCCAACTTGCAGTACAGTCGCCCGGCCGACCGACCGACGACCACACGGCGCCCACCTGGTCGACCGGGCCGCCTGCCTGTTTTTCTTACGTCCCATTTTCTCGTTTCTTAGCTCAACTCAGTGCGGGTTGCCCTATAGGGCGACCGGTCGAGCTTGAAACAAATGTGTTGTCCAATGTTTTATTGAAAATAAACTTCAAGAAATACTCCGAAAAATAGTAAAAACATTTTAAGATGATCGGAAATATTTAGACAACATTTAGGGACATAGTTTTGGTTTGAAAACATATTTGAACAAAGTCGAACATAATCATCAAAATCATGATAAAAACATTTATCTAATGATATATATACACTAATATCAACGCAAAATTTAAGATTTTTCCAATTATTGGATCTCGTCCTCATTAGATTAAGTTGTAAGGCAAATGAGACAAGTCTTTTATTATAATATGACGTTTATTGAAAATCTTGAAATGATTTGAGTATATATAGTGTGTGTTCAGGGAATATAAATTTCTAATCAATAAAAGTTGTTGAAACAAAGAAATTGACTGGTTACGAGCTTTTCTATAAAATGGTAGATCTATCAAATAGATCTCCTGAGATCATATGATGGGACAAAAATGAGAAAAATAATCAAACAAAATTGGGTTAGTTGAATACTTCTATGAATTATCTTTCCTAAAACAATAAACTATAAATATTAAATAATAATCATATAATTCTACAATACTTGGTAATATATTCATCGAGTTTGTCTAATGTGTGATCATGATATAATAATCTCTGAAAAGTATCTTAAATTTATGATTTTTAACAACTTGAAATAAATAACAAAATGAAAATGCAATCCAACTAAATGTGTTGATACCAGATGAGTTTGACGGCACCTTATCCAACTAGGCTAGCTAGGGAAAATAATTTTACATTTGCTGTAATTGATTTATAATTAATGAAATTTCTACACTACCAAAAATTTCTCTTTTACCGACGAAATTATTTTATCACTAAATTTCACAAGATTACTTACATAATACTAACAGAATGAGAAATATTGTGTTTCCCCAAGCTATAGCAACCAATTAACCACAAATCAACAACAATATTTAAATTCTCCGACACAAATATTATAGTATCAATAATTAAAGATTTTATTGGTAAATATTTACTAACAACAATTTTACCTACAACGATTTTACTTACATTTTCCAATTATCTTAATACTTACTTACATATTTTTTTTAAGTAAATTAGTTTTTTGTTTGGTGTTTAACAGTGTCGATGGTTTGAGTTATCAAAATACTAATGATGGGACCAATTTTACAAGAAAATCATTTTTGTGGGACCATCTTATATCATGAACTAAAATCACAAGTGGTGAAGTGGGAACAATAATGCAATTTTCTCCAAAACATTAGGGTTGTTCATTGCAATACTTCAATTATAAAAAATAAAAGCAATACGTTAAATGAGGAGTTTAAGCAACTTAATTAGGATATAAGAGGTGAATTATTTTCTTACTTTAAAAAGATAAAATAATATAAATAAATCTAGAAACAAAACCACATGATAGAAATATTTTTGTACGTAGTTCCATTTACTTGTTATGGAAGATCAAACACAAGAATTTTACAATTTAAATCAATACAACAGGAGATGAGGACAACACCATAACAGATGGCACAAATCAACTTCATATCTAAGATCTTTTCATATACAAGATCAAAATGAATAATTCAACCAACCATGATTGCAACCTAAACAATATATTTCTTAGGTACAAGGAGAAGTGGATTTTTCTTATGCATCGCGATTCCAGGTAAAACATCGGTATCGACATCTTCTTCCCGAATCCCTGTTGGCAATTCCCAGTCAAAAGAGTATAGGAGATTTGCAACTGTAAGCTCCACATTTGTGAGTCCCATAAACATTCCAGGGCACATTCTTCGTCCCGATCCAAATGGAATTACCTCAAAATCTTGCCCTTTTACGTCAATATCGCTATTAAAGAATCTCTCGGGCAAGAATTCATGTGGATTTTCCCAGTACTCGGGATCACTTGCAATTGCCCATGTATTAATATAAACCACTGTTTTGGGTTGAATTTCATAGCCCTCCAGAATGCATCTTTCCATTGTTTCTCTTGGCACAAGAGGAGCTGGGGGGTACAATCTAAGCGACTCCTTTATGACTAGTTTTAGATATGGAAGTTTAGGCAAATCATCTTCTTCTACTTTGCCCTTTTTGCCTATCAAGTTTCTTATTTCTGCTTGAACTTTCTCTTTTACTTTGGGTGCCTTCATTAGGGCTGTCATGGTCCAAATGATTGAGACTGCACTTGTATCTACTGCACCGACAAATATATTCTATGAAAAGCACAAGAAAACCAAAAGTTTATCAATGAAAGCTTTTTACTTTCTGCATAAGTTAAAATGAGAAAATGTATATTTTTAACCATTTGGGTTTAAGAAAACACTTTCTTGACCAACTTTTATAAAAACAACTATTCTACCCACTTTTACATGGAAAAGTCAAAATTGCCCTCAATTCTCTCTCTTTTCTTGCTTAAAGTAAAATAAACTTCCTCCCTCACTTCTTTTCAAATCAAATTCTTCCTCCCTTCTTCCTCATTTTCTTCCTTCCACAAATTGAAGACGATTGAAGACTTGTATTTTTCGATTTTTGAAGCTACAAGAAACGATTGAAGACACATTTTGAACCAAGGCAATATATTACTTTCTGCAAATATTTATGTATAAAGATAGAAAATTCGCTTGATTTTCGTAACTAGAAAAAAATTCAGAACTGGAAAGTTTAACGTGGCACTATCGGGCTCTCAACATGGTACTATCGTGCCATGTTGATCTTTAACTGAGTACGATCGTACCCAGAAAACACCAGGGTACTATCGTGCCCTACAAAGATGCGAGGCACTATCGCACTTAGTACTGGGTACGATCGTACCCAGAATTACCTGGGTACTATCGTGCCATGATGTATGGTACTATCGTGCCCTACTTTATGTAGGGCACTATCGTACCCTAGTTCCAGGGCACGATCGCACCTGATCCGCGCCGAATTTTTTTCCCGGTGTGCATTCGGTTGATAGTTTGCACATATGGACGGCCCGATAGTACCCCCTTGAACGAGGTGCGATAGGGTCACATATGGACGGCCCGATAGTACCCCTTCAAGGGGTACTATCGGGCCGCACTTTAGGCCCGATCGTGCACCGTAAGTATCTAGCCCATTAGTAAGGGTAGTTAGGTCATTGTGTGTAGAAAAGTTGTTTTTATAAAATTGGGTAGAAAAGTAGTTCCACTATCCATAGTGGCTAGAAAAAAAAATTCTCCTAAGTTAAATTATATGAACCCATTTTCTGAATTTTTCAGCAGGAACATTAATGATGATAATTTTTTTTCTTTCTATAATGTCAAATCATCTTTATAAGAAAATAACAATTTGTGTATATATAGACCTTATTCTACTTTAGCATTTCAGGGAAAATTTACACTTAATTTGCCATTCCAACTATACACGACATGTTACCCAAAAAAAACTATTTCATGTTACATTTTGCAATCCAACTTACATCTAGGACCTCTTGCTGACAGAATATTCCGTTTAGATTTCATCAGGTATGTAACACATGCTAAATTTTGCAATTTGTCATCCAAACTGTTCACAATTTCTCACTTTGACATCTGAATTGAATTGAGGTGGTAAAGAGAGAAATTGTGCAAAGTTTGAATTGCAAAGTACAATAACTTTTGCATGATGAAATCTTGACCGTATATTCAACTAGCTATGACCACTATCTAATCATTGTGGAGTTTAGATAGCAAATCGTAATATATCCTCTCTCAACTAATATCTTATCACTTTCTTTTGTTTGTCTTTGGGAGTTAGGCTTGAAACGTAATAAAGACAACAATAAAAACATACCATTAACACTGCTTTGATGTTATCCCAGTTGAGATCAATAGAACAACTCCTCTGTTCTTTAAGCTGGATCAAGATATCAAGAATATCATCATCATCCTCCACGCCCTGTTTCGCCCTGTCACGATTAAGATGCTCGTCGATTTGCTCCTGATAGAACGAATCCAAGTTTTTACAAGCGATATCGAGCCGATTAATCAATCCAGTGAGTTTATCCACCCAACCGAACATAGGAAAATAATCAGACACAAAGAAAGTCCCCATCAGGACCTGAGCCTCATGCAAAAGCTCATCAAACCTTCTCATTTCGGAACCATTCTCATCGTATCTCTTACCAAAAGCAATTCTACATATCAAAGTGATTCCAAGAGCCATTACTATCTCACTCAAGTTGACAACTTTATTACAAGAAGCGTAACCCGAAATCTTCGTAACCGTACGGGAGACTTCGTCTGCTCGAATGGGACTAAAAGATTGAATCTTTTTAAGACTCAAGAGATGAACGGTTGTGATTTTTCTCACCTCCTTCCAATAATTACTGTATGGTGAAAAGGCCATGCCCAAGCCATTATAGGACAGTTTTTGCTGCCCAAGAAGTTTTGGCCTGCCAGAGAATGCCAAGTCTTGTGTTTTACAAGCTTCTTTCGCTAATTTTGCTGAGGAAATTATGAGAACTGGAACAGGGCCTAATTTCATGTGCATAAGTGGACCATATTTCCTGGAAAGTTTCCATAGATAAACATGAATATTGTTGGCTGTACCAAATTGGTGAAGGTTTCCAATCAAAGGCAGGCCTGGAGGACCTGGCGGAAAAGGAGTTTTTTTATCTGTCTTTTTATTTTTCTGGTAAAGGTAAATCAAGATAATCGGTAGAGTTATTAATAAGATAAGTATCACCATTTTTGGAATAATGTTGAACATAAGAGAGAGTGAATAGGCATGTTTTTTATAGAATGGAGCTGAGCATTTAAATAAGAGAAGTAATGTAACAAAATTATTTTAGGGGTGGCAATTTTTGACACCACACGATAGCACGACACGAAAACGATACGAAAATAGTGGGTTAGCGTTTAGCCTTATCGTGCTCGTGTCTTTATCGTGTCAACACGATAAGGACACGAAAATTTCGTGTCGTGTTCGTGTTTTTTACGTGTTTACACGATAAGGACACGAACATGATAGTGACACGATAATAACACGACACGAACACGATAAGGACACGATAATGACACGGTTACCTGTTAGTAACACGATAAGGACACGAACATGATAGTGACACGATAATAACACGACACGAACACGATAAGGACACGGTTACCTGTTAGTAACACGATAATGACACGACACGAGCACGATAATGACCGTTTACCTGTTAGTAACACGATAGTGACACGATAAGCTGATATTTTGTATGTTTATATCGTGTATTATCGTATAATACCGTATAATATCGTGTAATTTGTTATCGTGTATTAACATATAAATCAATTTTTTTTTGACTTATCGTATCACTATCGTGTCGTGTCGTGTCAACACGAAAATTTTCGTGTTCGTGTTCGTATCGGAGCAAATCCTTATCGTGTCGTGTTCGTGTGTGTCCTTATCGTGCCGTGTCGACACGAAACACGACACGTTAACACTATTTGTCAACCCTAATTATCTAGAGTACTTTTTCTTTCTTATCCAAATAAAATAATTAAGGCTAGAAAAGACCAAGAAACATTAAAAATCACGTGCATGTGCCTAAGCCCATAAGAAATTCGAGGATGAGATCTAATTGTTTTCTTGTGTACCAAACCTATTAGGTCTAATTGGTTTGGCGAAATATTTGGGACAGTTACCAAATATTCTCCGAGGTTTGGACTAATTACAAAAAATCCCCAAAGATATTTTGAAATTACAAAAAATTCTATTAGGTTTGTTTTCTGTCATAAATTTAAGGGGTAATTGTAATATTTATATAACTATGCATTGTCTGTTTTCTATCAATTATACATATCTTAATGTTATCGTGAATATAAAATAGCAATATAAAATAAATTTAAATCCTAAAACATAAATGGTAATTATTATCGCCCACGTAGAGGTGTTAAGTGGGATTGAGTCGTCGGCCACGTGTAGGTGTTAAGTGGGTTGAGTCGTCGGCCCAGTGCAGGCCCGCCTCGGGCTGGCCCAAGACCAGACCATGAATAATATTAGTGTCTTGTGTCAATCCTACAAATCTCTTGGTAGAAAATCAAGTAACCAACCACCATGCCAACTTAGCTTTTGTAATAGTCTTTGTATCTGTTTTTACCTAATCAAATCACAATAATTGTAAGATCATAAATCTAAATTTCATTTATTATAAAATGATAATATAATCTTAAGAATATTTAAAAAAACAAATTATAATTTAAATTTTGTTAGCCTATTGATAACACAAAACTAAAATAAAGAAGTAAGTAAAATATTGTACAAATACTAAAACATTATCACTACGTATACTAACTATGTATAATAATCTATAATATACTACTAAGTAAAATATATATTCTAAGTATAATAAACTAATAATATAAACTAAGTAAAATAAATACCAAGTATACTAGAGTAAAAATAATATAATAAACTAAACTAGTATATTAAAGATATAACAATAAATATAACAATTATATAGGAAATTTATAAAAACAATACTATTTTTGGTTTATAAATAGATAAAAAAATAAAAATAGTACACTAAATATATAAAATTTGTACTGAAAAATACTATATGAAATATATAACTTTGTACGAATATTGTTTTTTAAAGTTTTACAAAGACATCTTAAATCTAAATTTTGTAAAGGCCATACAAAAAAATATAAAAAAAAAAAATAGGCCAGACCTTATTACTTTTCTTTTTTCTTGAAAAGCCAGACCATATTACTACGACAAAATTCAAAAACCTCATCCAATGCTCCTTGAGGACCTTGACCAATGGGTCAAAGTGAGATAACTTTGGCCTCTCTTTGGAGAGGTCAAGGGTTCGAGTCCCCGAGACACGAAAGTGGAACCATTTTGCATTTCTTGTAGTTTACATGGGGGCAGTTCTTGATAGCTAGGTTGGGGCTGCTTTCCCGAGGAGTAGTCGTTTCGCTGAATACTAGTTACGTGGGAACATGAAACCTCGGTATAAAATACAAATACCTACAGCTAGGGGTGAAAATCAAACCAAGCTACTCGATACTCGATTCGGGATCGATCGTTAAAAGCTCGTTTGAGCTCGGTTCATTAGCATAACGGACCAAGCTTGAACACAATTTTTCATTCGATAAAATATAAACCTCGGCTCGAGCTCGACTCGATCAATTAAAAAACAACATAATATGTGTAAAAATATCAAGCTACTTGAGCTCGATTCGTGTTCGGCTCGACTAAAGCTCGTTCAAGCTCGACTCGATTACTAATCAAACCAAGCTAGCTCAAACAGAAATTTTGAAGCTCGATTAAATTTCAAACAAGCTTGAACAATATTGTGCTCAGCACGACTCGATCCATTTACACCCCTACCTACTGTGAGGCCCCGAATTTTAACAACGTGAGATACGGTGTTATGTAGTGATTATTTATTCGGCTACGTATCACAAACCTATTATTAATGAAACGCGACTCTACTTTTATTTATTTCTTCCAACGTCAATTACGCATTTCGCATTTTTGGAGCTTAGCAATTTTATATTCTCCTCTAGTATTAATTCTTGATCGAATGACTACGACTTTAGAAATATTAGACCCTCAAAAATTTAGGAGTACATTTCGATCCTTATCCAAATATTTCATCTTATTTTATAATTCATCTCAACCAACTTCCAATTTATTTTTGGAGTACACATTTCTTATTTCACATCTTTATTTTAAGTTTCTAAATATTTAATTATGGATATTTATACATTTTATTTTTCCTCAATTTTATAAAGAAAAGAAACCAAATATGTTTTTCCCTAATTTTTGAATTTATCACCTAAAATGGGAAAATAACTCATTTTTCTTTCATTACTATTTTATTTTATTTTATTTTTTGTATCTGCCAACTAGATTATTATGGGACAAAAAAATAATAAATAAAATTTTGATAATTTTATTTCTATTTTATTTTATGTCTTGCAAGCCTACAATTAAAAATTTTCTCTACAAATCCCACTACCCCATTAGTCAACTCAACAAATTTTAAAATTCTCCCTAAAACCTAGCTTTTGGCCAATTGTCCCTAAGAAAGTAACCTATCTATTAATTTATGTCCTAATTTCCCCAATTATTATCCTAACTCATCATTTAACAAAAAAAAAAAACACAAATCTTCTCTCCAAAAATCCTCCAACATTTTTTCTCTAAACATAAGTTTATCTTCTTCTTCAAATCTTCAAACAATCTTCATATCTTCAATACACACATCTTCAAATCCTCAAACAATATTCATATCTTCAAAACACACATTCTTCATATCTTCAAATATTTCTTCATATCTTCAAACACTTCTTCATATCTTCAAACACACTTTCTTCATATCTTCAAGAATAATTTCTTCATATCCTCAAACACTTTCTTCTTTCTTCAAACACTTAACAAAAACACAAGAACTCTTCTTACTTATTTATTTTCGAAACTATCACTACTACAATGTAAGGAATTTTCTTCTTCAATCCATTTTGATATTTCTAGCTCATCCTCTTCACTTCTTAACATAAGTTTGATTTTTGGTCTGAGGTACACTTAGAAGACAACTTGAAGATAATAGAGACTTGGAACCATCTTGACTAGACCTCAAGAAATTGTGAAGGAATTTGGACTAGAAGGTAAGAAATGGGATTTTTAGTACATTTTCTTATTCTCTTCTATTTTCCAAAATTTTGATACTCCATTTTCATTTTTGGAGTTTTAGGGGCTGACCTTAAGAGTTGGTCTAAGAGTGAGCAAGGAGACCCATTTTGAGACATCTACTAGTCTCATTTCATCTACTACACAAGGTAAGTGTAGTTTTACCAATTTTCTTCACCTCCTTCTTCTTTCCTTAAATTTTTAACCTCATTTCCTAACTCCTATATTTTTTGATATTCCTTGACTTAGGGGCTGACCTAAGTCACTTCTTCATCAAGAGTGATTTAGTCCATTTTTCACCAACAAATCAATCTTTAAGGTGGGTGGAAAAATTCTTTCAACTTCTAGGTATTTTAATTAAAATGCATGTAGTATTTTGTTATTGAGCACTTGAGATATATATATATATTATGTATTGCATGCTATTTTCTTGTATCAAGTTGAAAATTTCTCAAGTGTTGCTCAAAAATGCGATTTATCGAAAATTAGGGCATGCATGTACACTTTATTGTTATATTTGATGAATTCTTGTATGAGATGGTCATGTATGTGTATGACTCTTGAAATCTATATTTTGTATGACTTATAACCTGGAAAATTCGAACATAATTGATTAAATTTCAATGTACTCAGGTTCAAAAATGATGTTTGGACATTTTAATAAAGTTTTAAGAGTTTTTAGATAAATAAAATCAACCTTTAAAAGCCCAAGGACTAGATTTTAAAATTTTAGAAGTTTAAGGGCTATTTTGCAATTTTCGAAACTGTACCAGACCCTATTTTTAAAATTTGAAATTTTAACTCTTATGGGACTGGAAATAACATATTTTAAGTGTATTCCAAAAATCCAAGTGTTTAGAGCTTGGAAAGTAATTTAATAAAACTTGAGGGACCAAATTGTAAAAGATTAAAATTGAGGACCAAAATGAAATTTCCAGGACTTATGCAGTCCATGCACCTGGAAATACTAATTTAACTATAACATAATGATATTTTGGACCCAAGGTTCAAATTTCATAACAATCGTACCCCTAAAAGCCTTAAAGGCAATTATTTCAAAATGGGACAAAAATGAGATTTTCAAAAGTTAAGGAGCCTATACTTATTTATTTTTAAAACTGTTTTTGTCCCAATATTCCACTGACCTTAGTGACATTTTAAAACTGGAATCACATTCAAATGCTTTCCGGTTTGTGAGTTCCAATTATTTTAAACTTAGAGTCTGAAATGACAATTTTAACAAATTTGGGGCCAATGTGAGAATTTTATAAAAACTCGACCTCCAAACTTTAAAAAACTGAATCTATGAACAATTTAGAGAATTTAGGAACTGACCTCATAATTTTTCAAGGTCGGGACATTTATGTATTTAACTTTTAATCCCAAAAGTAGTGATTTTTGCAAAGCGGGGCTAATTGTAGATTTTCTTTTAACAAGGACCTAACTCAAATTATTTTTTTTTCTTTTAAAGAAACAGCCCTGGACTCTCTGACTTTAATAATGAATTACAAATGTTTTATTTTCTCAAAAATCCCTTGTCTTATCGGATCGTCTTGACCGATTAATACCCGATCGCGGGGCGACTTCCTCGTCTTGCGATTTCAAATCTATAATGGAACTTATGTTCCACCTAATCTTTCAAGATACCGAAGATTGCTTATCCTCCCGATAATCATCTTCATCCAAATAACTCCACCAACGCCATAATTACCACTCGCGATTTTCAAAACTTTTCATGAATCGCTTCTAATCAATATACTCGATTGCCTGGTTGATTACCCTCGAACGTGTATTTAATTTCTCGCTGAGTCAACTTGGTGTGTCGAGCTCACGAGTCGGAGTGGATACGTCGGGGATGGAACCGGCGGCTCGGCCGCTATTCCACTCTCCGGCCCCATCGTCCTAATCCCGCAAATCGAAGGACGGAGTTTGTCGAGGAAGCGGGTCGTAGTACTTGAGGTATAATCATGATTATGACAAATCCGAGCCTTGCTAGCTCCACTGTGGATTTTGTCTTTGCCTATGGAGCGATAAGGTGACAGTGTCTTGACCATCTTGCTCGGGGAGTTACAAGGAAGAACGAAGGAATCGTTGTCCGATCCACACGATTGTGGATCGTATGTGAAATCATGCATCATCTCTCACGCGTTTTCATACAACTAAATTTCTCGCATTAACTATATACATATCGCCACACTTGCACACAATCACCCCATCCATTGAGATTTCTGTCTCACCCCCTCATGTTTTCTAACCTTAGAAGATGACCTTATCGAAGAAGCTGAACCTGCCTTGGATTGAATTCTCGTGCTCCGCCTGTTGGACTTACTTCCTATTGATATCTATGTTGCTGGACTGCTTTCTTTTATTTTTCTCTTTGTTGGACTCTTTTATTTTCTTTTGCCATTCTCGACTCGTAATTTAAGGCGTAGGACCCTTTGACACTTAAGTGGTGATATGATGTGTACTTTATTTCCTAGTTATGGACTATAAGCTATTTGGTTGTTGGGATGTATTTGTAATCGTGATGTACTTGTAGTTTTCCGCTGCTTTAGACCTTGTTTCACTTGCGATTATTGTATCATTTTCTAGAATATTGGGTTTATTTCTGTTTAAGTGATTGATCGCCGTCGCGTCGTGTTTGGGGCGTGACAGTTATGGTATCAGAGCTCGGTTTGTAAGGAGGAAACTTACACCGAAAATGCCGACCCAGATAGGTTCATCTGACCTTGGATTAGGTACCACTACTAGTTGACCAAAGTTGAATCTTGGATAAATATTTGAACTCTTTTGGGCTGTTATAGTGTTAAGATATCCGGATATTCCTCTATTTGGACGTTAGGTGATCTAGAAAATCCGTGATTTAGAGATTATAATGCCTGATATGGCGAGACTCGAAGAAAATGAGGATATCTCTTGATAAGTATATGATTTGGATGTGATATATTATGGGATCTAGATACCTAATGATATTACTTTGGGAAAATGATAGTAGGTGAATCACTAAGTATGTTGATCATTGATGATACCCTTGTGTTATTCATTCTCAAGTACTTGCACAAGCTTAAGTAAGGGAATTTGACTTGTGGTTTAGGTATCACGGATAAAATACATTAATAATGTGACTATTATACGATCTCGACTAGATGTTACCACTAAATATCCCCTCCCGAGGATAGACGAACTATTTGATCAACTTCAAGGAGCGACGGTGTACTCGAAGTTTGATTTACAACAAGGATATTATCAACTGAAGACCCATGAAGAAGACGTTTCCAAAACGACATTTCAAACAAGATATGGACACTACGAGTTTGTAGTGATGCCTTTGGTCCGAGCGAACACATCGGCAACGTTTATGGATCGATGCATCGAGTCTTTCAACCTTATTTGGATCAATTCGTAGTGATATTCATTGATGACATACTCGTATACTCTAAGTCTAGAAAAGAGCATGAACGTCATCCAAAATTATTTTGGAGATACTACGAGCACAAGCAAGTATGCCAAATTCAGCAAGTGCGAATTTTGGCTTTGTGAAGTCGCATTCTTGGGACACTTAGTATCCGGCACTGGGATCACCGTAGACCCTTCAAAGGTATAGACAGTGGTTGATTGGAAACAACCCGAGTCTGTAACGGAGATCGGAAGTTTCTTAGGACAAGCCGGATATTATCGAAGATTTATTCAGGATTTCCCAAGATAGCGGGACCACTCACTCGACTAACCCGAGGAAGCAAGTCAAGTTTGTGTGGAATGACAAGTGTGAGGCTAGTTTCAAGAGTCAAGAAACGACTTACTACAGCTCCAGTCTTAGCTCTTCCAAAGGGAACATAAAACTTTGTCGTCTATAGTGATACATCAAAGGAAGGACTAGGAGCAGTGCTCATGTAGGAAGGAAAGGTCATCGCTTATGCATCACGAAAGCTCAAGCCGTATGAGTCCAATTACCCAACACATGACTTAGAATTTGCGGCGGATTCGCGTTACAAATGGAGGCACTATCTCCACGAGCAACATTCACAATTTTCACAGATCACAAGAGCTAGAAGTATCTATTTTCTCATAGAGACCTCAATCTGAGACAATGGAGATGGATGGAGTTAATTGAGGACTATCACTTTGATATTCAATACCATCCCGAGAAAGCTAATGTAGAGCCGACGCGCTTGAGCGAGAAAGCGAGTTTAGCCGGACTAATGATTCGAGAGTGGAAATCATTAGAAGAAGAGCTGAACACTTGGAATCCGACGAGAACCAATACTCATATTTTATGTGTTAATATTTTGGTTAAACCCGATCTGAACGAGATCAAGGAAGCACAGAAATGGATGTGCATCTTCAAAAACTTAAAGAGAAGATACTTAAGGGAAAGAGTTCAAATTCTCGGTACATGATGATGGAATTATTAGATTCCAAAAAAATCGAGTTTGTGTACCGAGTGACGAGCGATTAGGAATAGAATCTCGCAGAGGCACACCATTCGAAATACACTATACATCCCGGAGGAAACAAGATGTATAAGGACTTGAAACGGAATTATTGGTGGGTAAACATGAAGAACCAGGTAGCGGAGTTCGTTGCGAGATGTTTGACTTGTCAACGAGTAAAAGCAGAACACCAACGACCATCTGGGTAGTAAAAGCAGAACACCAACGACCAGAGGAGGCCATGATGTTATATGGGTAGTCATAGACCGACTCACGAAATCTGCACACTTCTTACCCATGAAAAAAACCGACAGCTTGCAGAAACTCGCGTAGATTTATATCCGAGAGATCATTCGACTACATAGAGTGCCAGTTGAAATTGTGTTAGATAGAGACCCGAGGTTTGTCTCCAGTTAAGGGAAGTGCTTGCACATGAAATTGGATACCTCGCTAAGTTTCAAAGACAACAAAGACATCCACAAACCGATGGCGGTCTGAGTGAACGACTCAAACCCTGGAAGATATCTTTGCGAGCCTGCATGTTGGATTTCAAGGAAGTTGGGATTCGCGCGTACCATTGGCCGAGTTTGCCTATAATAACAACTATCGGCCACAATTGGGATGACACCCTACGAAGCCATGCGGGCGAAAGTGTAGATCTCCACTACACGGGAGATTGATGACCAATGGACTCCAAAAGAGAAACGAAAGTCGCCTCGATTCCAAAGGTCGACTTAGTTCGGGAAGAGGCCATGGAGAAGGTCAAGGCGATCGAGAACGGATCCGCACGACTTAGAGCGCCAAAAGAGTTACGCAAACAAGAGGAGAAAGGACTTGGAATTTGAAGTCGGAGATAAAGTATTTCTCAGACTCTCTCCCCAGAAAGGATTGATCAATCCGAAGAAAGGAGACAAGTTGAGCACGAGATATGTTGGACCTTACAATTTTTGCAGAGGATCGGGAAGTTAGCCTACTGACTCGAGTTACTAGCACAGTATGCGAGAATGCACGATGTATTCCACGTATCGAGGTTAAAGAAGTATCAACCAGATCCCGAGCGTATCATCACCTAAGATACTCCTCCTATGATGGAAAATTTATCCTACATCGAGAAACCAATTTGGATCATTGACCAGCAGATACGTCAGTTGCGTAATAGAGAGATTCCGATGGTTAAAGTGGTATGGAAAAACCACAACCGAGACGAAGACGCAACGTGGGAGATGGAAGAATACACGAGGAATCAATATCCAGAGTTGTTCTGAGAGAATTTGAGGACCAAATTCTTTTAAGGAGGGGTGAATGTGAGGCCCCGAATTTTAACAACGTGAGATACGGTGTTATGTAGTGATTATTTATTCGGCTATGTATCACAAACCTATTATTAATGAAACACGACTCTACTTTTATTTATTTCTTCCAACGTTAATTACGCATTTCGCATTTTTGGAGCTTAGCAATTTTATATTCTCCTCTAGTATTAATTCTTGATCGAATGACTACGACTTTAGAAATATTAGACCCTCGAAAATTTAGGAGTACACCTTTAATGCAAAGTGTCAAATTAACTTAAGTTTACTACACCTTATAACAATAAACTCATTGTACAAACATCCAGGGGCATATACTTCTAAGTCCATGAGGGGGGCAATTCTTTTAAAAACTAAATTATTTTATGTATATTTTATTTTAAAATATTCTTTTTTAGTGTTAGACAATTAATGTTTTATTTAGCCCCTCACAATTAATTAGTCCCCAAATTTATTCGTCTAGCTCCGCCGCTTCAAAAATCTTAAGTACGTAACAATAGTACAAAGATGTCAAATTAATTATGTTATAGATTACTACGAGTCTACGACATATATACCACACAGTTTTGGAAAATATTTTAGTTTTAGATATTTAAATAAAAAGAAAACGAAAAAAGAGTTTTGCCAATGTTATATATAGTGGTCCCATTTGTTATGGCAAGATTGTGGTCCCGTATGTTATGACCACCTCGTAGCAAATTTGGCACTTTCCCGAAATAAATTCAAAAGCCACGTAACTATCGGTACTAGAAAATGGTCATTTGACAAAAAAATCACTATCCTAAAAACTTTAGACGGTAATTGGGTGGTAAGGTGGGCCTAGCGTACCAAGTGGAGTCTAAACAGGATTAAGCATGACTTGAGTGGGTTAGACGGGTCTAATTAGAAGAAAATAGTAGGCAGACAAGGAGAGCTTAGTGCCTAAAAGAGGACTAATTGGGCTAAATAGAGATTTTTAAAACAATGTCCAAAATGATAAATCATTGCTAATAATAATTGCAACGACACACCCGTGGATATTTAGTGGTCGCAAGAAAATGGTAGTTGGGCCCAAAATCCGTCCCAGCGGGCTGAACAGGTTAAACAGGTTACTCCCTTGTGGGTTAGGCGCGACCTAATTAGAAGAAAACCGTAGGCAAACAAGGAGTTTAAGCGGCGCAGATGAGGGTATTGGGCTAGATAGAGATTTTTAAAACAGTGTCCAACATGATAAATCATTGCTAATAATAATACGCCCGTGGATATTCAGTGGTCCTCTTGTGATGGCATGATGTCGTGGTTAAGTATAATTGCTCAAAAAGATGGTTTTGGAACTATAAATGCCAATCAAGGGACTAAAATCACGGCAACACTAATAATCTTATGGGAAAAATATTGCAATTTCCTATTATAGGGTACCAGATTGAAAACCAGGTATAGTTCGTGTACCAGTATTGGAATTTCCCCCAAGGACAACAATATAGAACTTTTTTCTTTTTATGGGTTTCATAACTCTTATTTATTATGCTATATATTTAATCTTCAACCATCAAGACGTGCCAAATCTGAATACCCTTTTAGGCACCCACGGCCACCACAAACAACTAAACCAAGGTGGGTGCCAATAAGTGAAATAAATAAATGGAGGTGCCTACTTCTTTTGGTAATTTGGCAAAGTACAAATTGTGTTCACACCATTCTGAGCATTTCTTCCTTCATTAATTTGCCAAATGTATCCAACCAAGAGGGAAATCAGGAGAGAAAATAAAGTGTAGACAGTTGGGGTGATCAATTTGTGTGCGACAAATTATGATAAGTAAGGAGAAAACACTCGGGGTATTTTTTTTTCTCTTGGGGCAATACAAAGGAGTTGGAGATAGTGTTATTTGATAGCTAATAAAGTGATTGTACGAATCTTATATTCTTGTGTTTTGTCCATAAACCGAAGGGGTGTTTTTTTGTACGGGAAAATTCTTTATTAGTAAAGAATGGAAACTCTTGTGGATGTAAGTGGGTTTTGTCGAACCACATAAAATCACTGCGTGCATTTTATATTTTCTGTCGGTGTTATTTAGTTCTGTCATCATCTTATTGTGTGATTTATCGGGTATTTCGGATAAATTAAATCTCGGATCACGAGTTCACGACACGCCTCAGCTGCGCCTAACATATCCGACATTGATTTTGGGTTTGGATTAGGGGTAGTATATATATATATATATATATATATAGGTGTTGATTATAATGGTACATAATCGGGAATGCCTTTAAAATGGCAAATTACAGAAACAGAAGATTACAGAAAAAAGAACTAGCTATTACAAAAGTAGAACTTTCAGAAAGCCGAGTCGAGACGAATCTCTTTCTGCAAAGCAATTACGTCCCGACTAGTGCTCACGGCCGATGTATTGCTTCCAAAGATGAAACACTTTACGTCTTACGTAGTAGCACCACTAACACGTGCTCCTTCGAACTAGAAAATGTTGAAGACAGTTCTTTGGACTTTATGTGTAGAATGCAGAAAATTGCTTTTTTTTTTAATGTATCAGAAATGCTATGAATTTTTCCGTGTTCATCTGCAATGCACAACAATGAATTTATAGCCAACTAGCACCTGCAGGAGATAACAAAAAGTAGTGGGCATTAATCCAATTGTAACATCCCGGATGTTACACCCCACTACTACATACCATAAATTAGTGGGCTCTCTTGAATGACCACATCTTACTAACTTCAATAAATTGTGATCGCACGATCCGGACACCTACAATGTCCCGTTTATTGCAAATAGGCCCGGCCCGGCCCAAGGCCCAGGCCCAGGCAGGGCGGGCGGGCGCGCTCGCGTGTGGTCCACTTGTGGTCATCCACTTGAGTTATAGTTTATACAACATATAACACCTTCTAAGTAAATAAACTAGGATAAACAATGATTTGTATTCCCTGTGGAATAAGACAAAAGCATTTCATCTTCCTTTACATAACATTTACATAATGTCCATTTATGTGGCTACCTTCGTGTATTAATTTTTCACTCACCGAAATTCGGTTTGAGAAATAAAAATACTACGAACATCTACTCGAACGTAGATTAATAATATATAATTTAATTCCTCCGAAATTAAATATTTAGCCACCGAAAATTTGGTCAAAGTCTGGTCGACACCTACTTTATCAAAACCAAAATTTCCAACAATAGGTATATATATAGATTCTAAGTGAGACACGAAAGTTATCACTAATTGGAAATTTAAAAAGGCCATCATTGGAATAAATGAACTTAATATGATAAAATGTTAATGGTAATCTCTTTATTCGTAATAAAAGATCCAAAGCAAGAATTTGACACTAGATATCAATCGAATGAAAGAACATCATCACAGATAATGTACTTCATATATAAGATCAAACTAGATATTAGCCAGGCAAAAAATTACACATGGTTAAATAACATATTTTTTGGGCACAAGAAAGAGTGCATTTTTCTTATGCATTGTGATTCCAGGCAAACAATCCATATCAATATCTTGTATCTGAATCCCTGGAGGCAATTCCCAGTCAAAAGAGTAGAGGAGATTTGCAAGTGTAAGCTCCACATTTGCAAGTCCCATAAACATTCCAGGGCATATTCTCCGGCCCGATCCAAACGGAATTATCCCAAAATCTTGTCCCTTTATGTCAATATTGTTGTTCAGGAAGCGATCTGGCAAAAATTCATGTGGATCCTCCCAGTAGTCGGGATCTCTTGCAACTGCCCACGCGTTAACATAAACGACTGTTTTAGGTTGAATTTCATAGCCCTCTAAAGTGCATTTTTCTATTGTTTCTCTTGGCACAAGCAGTGGAGCTGGAGGGTACAATCTGAAAGCCTCGTTTATGACTGCCTTTAAATAAGGAAGGTTCGGCATATCATCTTCATCTACTTTACCCTTTTTGCCTACCAAATTTCTGATTTCTGCTTGAACTTTCTCCAGGACTTTGGGTGTCTTTATCAAGGCTGTCATGGTCCAAACAATTGAGGCCGCACTTGTGTCCGTTGCAGCGATAAATATATCCTACAAAGAGCAATGCAAAAATGAAAAGCGTAACAATTAAAATCCTCTATTTTGTCACTAAATTATTATATTCACACCACCTCTATATTTCCAAGGGCTTAATTACAACTTTGGTCCTGTAAGTATAAATGGGTGGCACTTTTGGTCCTGTAAGTATCTTATATAGTAATTTTGGTCTTATAAATCCAAAAGGGTAGCATATTTGGTCCTGTAAGTACCATATTTAGCAATTTAGGTTCCCTAAATTTTATTTTTCTGCAATTTGGCCCATTAAGTTCTATTTTTGTGCAGTGACTAAGTTACATTTCACATTTTAAGGAATAAAATTGCACAAATTTAGACCAAAATTACACAAAAATCAAAATTTATGGGACAAACATGGCTGTATAGCATACTTAGAGGACCAACTATGCCACTTGTTTATATTTACGGGACTAAAATTACTACACACAATAATTACAGAACTAAATATGTCATTTCCTACATGACCAAAATTGCAATTAAGCGCCTTTACATGGATTGGACAGTGGCGGAATTGGGATTTTCGATCAACGGGGCGAACCTAATTTTTTTGTGATAACAAATTATAAAAGGAAAAAAATTAAAAAAATCAAAATAAATTCTCAAAACCCAAAAAAAAAAAAAAATTACCGTTAGAAGAGCTTTGACATGGTCCCATTCGAGATCAACGGAACATGAGTTTTCTTCTTTAAGCTGAATCAAGATATCAAGAATATCACCATCCTCCTTCATATCCCTTTTCTTACCCAGATGCTCATCAATAATCTCCTGGTAAAACGAATCCAAGTTCTTAAAAGTCGTTTCGAGCCGATTAATCAATCCAGTGAGTTTATCCACCCAACCAAACGCCGGAAAATAATCAGACACGAAAAAAGTAGCCAGCAAGGCCTGAGCCTCATGCAAAAGCTCATCAAACCTTCCTATTTCAGATCCATTCTCATCATATCTCTTTCCAAAAGCAATTCTACAAATCAAACTGCTCCCAAGAGCCATAGCCATCTCACTCAAGTTGACAACTTTATTACAACCCGAAATCTTCGTAACCAAACGGGAGATTTCGTCTTCCCGAATGGGACGAAAAGATTGAATCTTTTTAACGCTTAGTAAATGAATGGCCGTGATTTTTCTCACCTCCCTCCAATATTCACCGTACGGTGAAAAAACCATGTCCGCACAGTTATAGGTGAGCTTTTTCGGGCCGAGAAAACTCGGCCTGCTACAAAATGCCAAGTCTTGTGTTTTCATGACTTGTTCTGCTAATTTTGGTGAGGAGATTACGAGTATTGGGATAGAGCCGATTTTCATGTGTATAATGGGACCGTATTTCTTGGAAATTTGCCATAGATAAATATGAATATCTCTGGCTGTAGCAAATTGGAGGAGGTTTCCGATTAAGGGTAGTCCTGGTGGACCTGGTGGTACAGGGGATTTTAGTGGCTTTCTGGTTTTGTGGAGGAGGTATAGGAAGATTATTGGTAGAGTTAGTAATAAAAGAAGAAATAGCATTATTCTGGTTTGGGTTTGGAGTGAAGTTTTGCTTGATTTGGATTGAAATGATGGACACGAAGAGATAAATGAGAAAGGTATAAAGCTTTTGCTCACATTAAATAGACTATGTATTTATAGAAATTTGTATGTGAAAATACAATGGGTAATTACAAAACAACCCTTGAGTTTGGGGTAATTACTAGAAAACTTAGAGAAATTTCAAAATTATAAAATACAGCTTTAGGTTTGATTCCTCGTAATTTTTACCTCAACCGTTAGCATGAATTCATTAAATTTTTTAATATTCCATCCATCAATTTTCTAAATATTACAAAAAGTCCTAACTTTTCGTCTTACGTTTTACTATTACACTCCTCAACTTTTCTAAACATTGCGAATTAACAGCAAACTATAAAAATTGAGGGATGTAATTAAAATAATTGATGACCTCGGCAAATTCCATCAACTCAACTAACGATTGCGGCAAAATGTTAGACGTAATCAAACCTCAAGTGGATTTATATAATTTTGAAACTTTTGTGAATTTTTTGTAATTACCCAAAACCTTAAGTGTAGTCTTTGCTATTATCCGAAATACCTCTTATGGATTTAAAGTAACCAACTGTAAGACACAATTTTTGGTAAATTACACAAACTATTCTTGAGAGTTACTGTGATTATTAGATAAATTTAAGTTGCCTTTGAAAATTTACAAGCATCTCTAAGATATTTGTTTCCTCAATGAAATATTTGTAATTTTAAAAAATAAATAATAAGTTAAGTTAACGAGTAATATTTGTAATCCAAAAATATATGAACCTCAAATCTTAATTTTTTTTTATCAACATCTAGATCATCTTGATAGAAATATATGGTCCATATGACATATGTGGACCATGTACAACTATATATTAATTTGAATGTCTGTTTTGTTTCTTGTTGATATTGTAAGATTTTTCATTTTTTCTAGTAAAAGGTTTTGGAAGTGGTGAAAAATGATTTGGGTTATAAATACTCAGTAAATTGAACTACAATCAATTCTCAACTCTAAATTTGTTATTTTTATTTTAATCTATTATTTTAACTAGATATAAACGAATAAATATAATAAAAGTTTATATTTGTAATTTAGCGGATTGGACCCACTGGGTTTTGGGTCCGAATCAATCAAGGCGTGAGAGATCTCGGTTCCAATGTTTTCTAGGCGACGCGGGTCCCAGAGTTGGGCGAACCCATTCCAAGCCTGCCCTTGCCGTTCATATTTGTCAATAATCTGATGTCGGCTAATGAAGTTCGAACTTCTTGTCGTGAGAATATCAAAGAGAGTTTATTACTTGTACGCATGCAATTTTGGCGTATTTATTAAAAAGAAAATAAAAATATTATATATATATATATATGGAATTTTGACGTATTTATTTTTCACTAGATTTATTAGCCAATTGCTTTGAACGCACTACAAGAAAACAAGAGAATTCCAACGAAAAAAATTCATTGGTATTTGGCCAATTTTCATTGGAATTATCGATTCCAACGAAATTCCAAATGGAAAAGCTCCATTGGTATAATGGTCGTTGGAATGACAAAATTCCAATAAAAAAAAATATTCCAACAGTACCAAATGGTTTTGGTTATTGTTGGACTTTATGCTGGAATTTTCCAATGGTATGTTGTAACATTGGGATTTCCATTGGAATTTTGAAAATTCCAACAGTTTTTTATTCCATTGGAATTATTTCGTTGGAATTTGATTGTTTTCTTGTAGTGACGTATAATATTTACGATATTTAATTATTAACTAGTATATTTAATTGTTTAAAATATGATAATTTCATGAATAATTATTTGGATTTATGCATGTAAGGTCGTTTGCTTTTAGTTGAGAGAAGACATGATTGATAAAATATGATATTGTGATTAAATTATAAAAGATTTATTACATCATGTGATTTAATTTACACAGTTATGATTTTGTTATAACTTAAAGATTGGGTCATTGTTTTTTATATATTCCTTTCTCTTCACCCTTTCTTGTTATTTTATTTATTCCCCCATTTTTTTAATGAGGGGATCACATGCGCAATAGCTTACATAACACGCTAAATAAATAAATCGTACTAGACAAATCATATATGAGGCTCAACTAAATGGTGCATAAATAAAAATTTAAATTTGAGAATGTACATGACCTCAAAACCGAAACCTATATTACTAGGCCACCATATAAGGCTTCATTCTCCACTTTTCATATATATACTATGTACGTGATGATATATCACAAAAAATTGAGGATATATTATGAGTTCGACTTCAATATTAGGCTCTCATATGTTCAGTAAACATAAAGTTAGATTGAGTATGTCACTAAATCCTTGTACGCCAATTTAATTTTCGTCGAGATTAGACATATATAGAGAGTTTTCGGCAGGGACGGATCCAGAAATTTTTTATAATGGGGGCACACAATAAATAAAATTATAAATTATTTCAAAAATAATTAATGGAAACACATTTTATTTTTTCCGTAATTAATATATGTAGTTTTTAAAAATTTATATCACATTAATAATGTTACACAACACTGTTATAAACTATTTATATTATACTTTTTTAATTTATAATATTAGTATGTTATTAATATTTTATAAATTATAAATTTAGGGTTAATATTATATAAATAATATAATAAAAAAAACAAAGGAAAAAAAAAGAAAAACTTACGGGGGCACGTGCCCCCGTAACGGGAGCCGTAGCTCCATCTCTGGTTTTCGGGATCTATAAGATATATATATATATATATATATATAAGTGGGGTTGGTTCTTGTGAGACCTTATGCTGGGGTGAGACCGTAGGGACAGATCTAGACCGTTGCAACTTATCAATGGATGGATGGGATTCAAATATTAAATATAGAAGTATAATTTATTATGCATTTCAAGTAAGGGTATATGTGTCAAACAACATAATTCGTCCATCACAAGATATGGAGTATAATTTAGGAGATGCAATCAGTGATTATCACTTTCAAAAAATATCTAATCTGTACCAAAAAAAAAATAACGCAGAAATCATGTTATCTTCACCATTTAACAAGAATCTCGGTTTCCAATAGGAACAAGAACGAAGACACGAAAACAACAAATCAAATACGTAGCTGTCATCGGGAAAATCAAGCAAGGATAATTTTACAGATGAAAACTACGCTGAAGAAGTTGATTTCGGTGAGTAAATTCTTAACAATGTATATAAAGTTGGAAAATCATTGCATGATCAATCATTAATGCTTCGAAACAAAAAAATCGTATACCAGTTCCAGAAATTTTGGTTCGACGGTTTGAGTTATGATTCCCGTAATGTTGCATTTTTAGCATTATATTGATGTATATATAACTATGTTATGGTGCATATGAAGTTGTTCGTAAAATTTGCATCAATCTACCATAAATGTTAGCTTGCAAAATTCATTATTATTACCGTGCACGTATAATATTATAATGATGTATTGTTACGTATAATATGTTACATATACAATGTATAGTCAAATTAATTATTATGATCATGCACTATTGATTTTTTTTTGGAGCCAACGCTATTGGATTTTTAGATGCAAATTATGGTGATATTATAATTATTGTTGCATATTTAATGTTATAATGATGTATTGTTACATTAGTATGTTGCATATTTAATGTATAGTACAATTTTCATATTTTTAACTGAAAATCTACAGATATTATGATGTATATCTAATAATTTTACAGATGAAAACTATGTTGAAGAAGTTGATTCTGGTGAGTATACTTATGGACTATTGATTTAAAATTTTGGATGGTGTAGATCATTTTAGTTAATTTAGGCATATAAGGGTATAATCGTACTTTTATATTTAATTAGTCGTGTTAATTGGACGGTCATTAGCTATTTTTAAGGAAACATAATCCTACCACTTCAGTTACCCGATTTTTAGGGAGGAAAAATCATCAACTTCAAGCGTTTTTTCAAAATTGATACTTCTTTCCACCATATTTGTGAATATTTGTTTTATTGTATACTTAGTTCAGTGGACTTGTATACTTAGTCATGTTTTATTGTATATTTAGTTCAGTGGATTTGTATACTTGGTTCAGTGGAATTGTATTCTTAGTTATATAAGTAGTTTAGTAAGTAGTTTAGTGAATTTATATACTTAGTTCTGTGGATTTGTATACTTAGTTCAATGGAATTGTATACTTAGTTATATAAGTAATTCAGTGTAATTGTATACTAGTTAAATGTTTCTGTATACTTAGTATTATTTTAATGTATAGTTAGTTCAATGTAATTGTATACTTAGTTAAATGTTTCTATGTACGTACTTAGTAAAGTTTTAATGTCTTAGGTAGTTTAGTGTAATTGTATACTTAGTTAATTGTTTATGTATACTTAGTAATATTTTAATGTATAGTTAGTTTAGTGTAACTGTATACTTTTCATTAATTGTTGCACGATTTTGTTGCCATATTTGAATAATTTGGAGGTTCGAATGGGAAAGGAGAGAAAGGAAAGATGAATCGCTTGATTATGGGGACGTGATCAATACAAAATCACGTCCCTAATTTTTTGGAAGCGGTTACTATATTTAATTTCCTGGATTCCTATAGTATCCCTTCTGTTGTATACTTACTTATGAAATGTTGTATATATTGTAATATATCTTGACCATTGATTTACTATTTGGATGGTGTAGATTTAGTCCTATAGACTAACCTAGGAGGGTGGTCTCATAGGATCCCCTCCATATATATATATATATATGCAACCGATAAGGTTTAAAGAATTCAAGGATCTCAACACCAGTCACATTAAATGACGATGATACAGACAACACAAAAACGGAGCCGCACAAGAGAGTTTCCAATAGGGTTGGATGCAACACACGGTGCATATTTGTCACCCTTCATTCTTTTGGCACCAGAACTACCCTCCCCCTTGCCTCCATCATCCCCTCCCAGCGAAATCTCCCTCTTTTGTTTAGACATAGCCATCTTTGACAACCTCAGTATGCTATCCCTTCCCCTGTAAAAAAAAATATGCATAAATAATTGTATCATAGTGTAAAAATAATTTAATTATGATGTATGTATAAGTCATCCAAACTAATGTATATCAACACTTTCAAAAAAATAAAATAAAAGGGACTTCCCTACATCTAGTAGGAACAAAACTTGTGGGAATTGATGTATAAAATTGTAATTTTTTTGCATAGATTATAATAGACTGATGCATAATGCAAATACAATCGACTCATATAATAATGTGATGCGTGGCTGCCTTATCAAGATAATATGCAACGAAATATTGCTAGGAATGCAACAAAAAAATTAAATCTATACATCAAATACATATACAAAAAAACAACAATAGAAAACCTAACACATAATAAAAAATTGCAAAAAAACCGTGTATCCACCGCGGCATGATTGTGTACAAAAATTGACACTTTTCAATATATATGCAATGAAAAACAATGCTAAATATGCAACAAAAATATTAAATCTATACATCAAACATATAAAAAAAAAATCTGGAAACCTAAAACCTAATAAAAAATTGCCAACAAATCTTACATTCACCCAGCACAATTGTATATAAAAATCGACACTTCTCAATACATATGCAAGGAAACATTGCTAATACTGCAACAAAAATGTTATATCTAAACATCAAACAAAAATATTAATCTATACAACTAAAAACTTAAGACAAAATCAAAAAGCCTAACACCGTTGCATGTTCGACTCCGGCAAAAAAACTCAACTAAAAAACCTTATACACTACTAACCATACAAAACATCAAATTAAAAAAACTTACACACAACACAAGAACACATGAAACTTGAACAAGGAAAAAGTCAGAAAATTGAAAAAATCTCCAAGAAAAAACAACTAAAAATAACATGCAAAACAGTTGCAGAAATTGAAAAAAAAAGACTTCGAGTTTTTTCTTATAAATTCTGCATATAAGTAGAAAAAGTTGCAGAAATTGCTACTTATAAATTCGCATCCTTCAACACAAAAATTCTTACTAGATTTTCCTTCAATCTTCACGTTTGCCGAATCCAAGACTTTGAGTTTTTTCTCTGCTTCTAAGAATCCAACAAGAAAGGGTTGCTTCCGTCTACTACTTTCAATGTCTTTTGCTATTCCCTTGCTTTTTTCTTTGCCAATGAGAATTTAGATGGGTGTTATAATGGTGATATAATATTTAAGTATAAAAATCAGTTCCCAAAAAAATCTCGGGCACGTCAAAGGGTGCCAATCTCTCCCTGCCGAAAATAAAGGGAATTAATATCTATCGTTAATTAACTACTGGGCGCATATATGTATGATTTACCAATATAACCTTTTAACAGTTTTTTATCATTAAAATATATCTTAAAAAATGGATTAATCTAAACCCTTCAAAAAATAGAATAGACGTACTAGATTAATCCCTACGGTCTCACCCCAGCATATTGGTCTCATTTGAACCAATAAATATATATATGTACTAAAATATTAAAATGAAAACAGAAATATATATATATATATATATATATATATATATATATAGGGGAGGATCAAGTGAGACCATGTCTCTCAGGTGAGACACAATGGACTAATCTCAACCATCCTCCACTATTAATCAATGGGTATGGTTTAATTGATAAAAAATTTATTAAAATATTAATTTAATCAATATAAGGGTAGTAGGGTAAAATAACATAACAAGTTAGTTACAAAAATGGAATCAAATCTATTTCTCTCTCATACATCTCCTTTTCCCCAATCTCACGTCTCTCTTTCTCTCTCTCTCTCTCTCTCTCTCTCTCATTCCTCCATTAACGCAAATAAAGAAAAACATGAAGAACTCGAAAATTACAAAGAAAAACACGAAAAATCGGTGCAATATTACAAATAAATAACGAACAGTGAGTTCGAAAACTAAATATGCAACAAAACTCAACTAAATATGCATTATCCAAAACTATCTATGCGTAAAAAAAACTAATATGTAGTACAAAGATAACCAACTATGCAAGATGTCATAAATTATGCAACAAAATCAACTAACTATGTATTATCTAGAAACTATCTATGCACTGTGGAATAACTAAATATGCAAAGACATTATGTAACATCTCATTTTTATAATTTCCAAAAGCAACATCCCATTTTCATAACTAAATATACATTATATTGAACTATTTATGCAATGTAGTATAACTACATATGCGATGCGTTATATTCAATTATGTCTTGTTTTCATAAAAACAAAGTGCAACAAAATAACTAAATATGCATTATTTGATGTCTAATTATGCAAAGAGAAGAACCCTAATTATCTTTGTAAAATAAAAATATTTGGAAAGAAAACAGGTTTCTTAAATTCCGCCACAAAATCCTGAGTGTCTATTTCAACCCAAAAATCACTGGGACCACTAATTTGAACCATAAAATCCGCTTGGACCACTAATTTGAATTACAAAATTACAATCTTACCCTTAAAATCAAGAAAAATTAGAAATAATTAAAAAAGCTGAATTAATCACATCCCTTCATTTTTTAAGATCAATGGGTAAGATGAGTCCACACTTGTTTCACCTAGGGAGGGTGGTCTCATTTGAACCAAATCCTATATATATATATATATATATATATAGGGGAGGATCAAGTGAGACCATGTCTCTAGGTGAGACACAATGGACTAATCTCAACCATCCCCCACTATTAATCAATGGATATGATTTAATGGATAAAAAATATATTAAAATATTAATTTAATCAATATAAGGGTAGTAGGGTAAAATAACATAACAAGTTAGTTACAAAAATGGAATCAAATCTCTTTCTCTCTCATGCATCTCCCAATTCCCTAATCTCACGTCTCTCGCTCTCTCTCTCTCTCTCTCTCTCTCTCTCTCTCTCTCTCTCTCTCTCTCTCTCCTTCCTCCATTAACGCAAATAAAGAAAACTTTGAAGAACTCGGAAATTACAGTTCATGAAAATTACAGAGAAAAAACAAGAAAAATCGGTGCAATATTACAGAGAAATAACGAACAATGAGTTCGAAAACGAAATATGCAACAAAAGTCAACTAAATATGCATTATCTGAAAACTATCTATGCAGCGTAAAAAAAAACTAATATGTAGTACAATATATACAACTATGCAAGACATCATAAACTATGCAACAAAATCAACTAACTATATATTATCTAAAAACTATTTATGCATTGTGGAATAACTAAATATGCAGTACATTATGTAACATCCCATTTTTATAATTTCCAAAAGCAACATCCCATTTTCATAACTAAATATACATTATATTGAACTTATTTTTGCGATGTAGTATAACTACATATGCAACACGTTATATTCAATTATGTCTTGTTTTTAAGTAAAAAGTGCAAACAAAATAACTAAATATGCATTATTTGATATCTAATTATGCAAAGAGAAGAACCCTAACTATCTTTGAAAATAAAAATATTTGGAAAGAAAATGGTTCCTTAAATTCCGCCACCAAATCCTGAGTGTCAATTTTAGCCCATAAAATCACTGGGACCACTAATTTGAATTACAAAATTACAATCTTACCCTTAAAATCGGCGAAAATTAGGAAATAATTAGGAAATAATCCGGGGATAGGTTATTTGTTCTTTGATTTTCTCCCGCCTTGACGGGCATGACATTGTATAACATTTTGATTATTTGATATACGGGTAGGGGATCACGCCTCAATCCGATCCCCACCCCGGGTGTTATTTTGTTTAAAAAAAAAAAAATCAGCGAAAATTAGGAAATAATTAAAAAACTGAATTAATCACATCACTTCATTTTTTAAGATCAATGGGTAAGATGAGTCCACACACTGCCTCACCTAGGGAGGGTGAGGGTGGTCTCATTTGAACTAAATCCTATATATATATATATATATATATGGTAGAGGCAGTCTTTTACATATTCTTTAAGGTTTCCTTTTTTTTTTTGAAACAATTCTATATATGAAATTTCGTAGAAACTACAAAATTAGGTGCACTGTACTTTATCATGTATTATATTGCCTTGGGTAAAGTTCCTAATGAATATATTATTCATAGTTGAGCCTCAAGATCTGGACAGTTTGTAATCTACCACATAAATAATGATATCGCCAATCGGCAATCGCCAATTATTAAAATATGTAGATGATGACAAATATATGGTGGACGCAGGCTTTGCACTTTGCATATAACTGTGTATCGTCATATATATTATAAACTTTTTAAAATCATTTAGAAACAGTACGTCGACGAAGATGTTTCTTCTATCATAGAATTTTAGAATTTCTCCAATATGATATCAAATTTGTTAGGTCAGGTTCTAAATTTACAAATAAGACACAATTCTTTTACTTATTTACTATAATATACAAATAAGACACAATTCTTTTACTTATTTACTATAATATAAGGCGAACACGCTGTAATGCCCTAATTGAAGCATGAAATGACCACGCACGCACGGTCAGCCAGTGCAGGTGCACAACATGACTTGGCTGTGTAGGAAAATACAGTCCGCAACGGACCCACGGTTTTGCCAAATACACGATCATATATTGCGCACACGGGCTGGCCATGTAGCAGATTTTGACGCGCAAAAATATTAATGGGTCCACCGGGGGTGATGTAAAAAGAATCTAAAAGAGCCCTAACGCAGTCATTTCGGAGGCAGAATACAAAGGCTATCTTTAACAAACGTTCTTCATGTTGATTACAATGGTACAAAATCGGGAATGCCTTCAAAATAGCAAAAAACAGAAACAAAAGATTATAGGAAAATGAACTAGCTATTACAACTTTCAAATAGAACTCTCAGAAAGCCGAGTCGAGACGAATCTCTTTCCGCAAAGTAATTACGTCCCGGTTAGTGCTCACGGTCTGACACATTCCTTCCAAAGATGAAACGACTTATGTCTTTTGTGTAGTAGCACCGCTAACACAAAAGCTCTTTCGAACAGTAATGCGTTAAAGATTGGTTGTTGGACTTTAAGTGCAGAATGCAGAAAAATTGTTTTGGGAGGTACGTGAGATGCTATGATTTTTCTGTGTAAAATTTGCAATGCACAACAATGAATTTGTAGCCAAACCAGCACCTGCAGGAGATAACAATAAGTAGTGGGCATTAATCCAATTGCAATATCCCAGGTGTTACACCCCACTACTACATAACAGACAAGTAGTGGGCTCTCTTCAGATGACCACTACTGTAGGAGTTACTAACTCCAACAGTCACACGAATCTGGATACCTACAATGTCCATATTCATTGGGCTCCAACAGTCCAACAGTCACTTGAATGTGGGTCAAGCCCATTTTCGAGTGGCAAAACTTTAGTGGACCGGACTGGCCCCAGGCTGCCAAAGGGAAATGACGCTCGTGTGGCCCACTTGTGATCATCCACTTGTCTTATAGTTTATACAACAAATAACACCTTCTAGTAAATAAACTAGGATAAACAATGATTTATATTCCATGTGGGATAAGGCAAAAGCCTTTCCTCTCCCTTTACATAATCTTTACATAATGCCCATTTATGTGGCTACATTCGTGTATTAATTTCTCACTCACCGAAATTTGATTTTGAGAAATAAAAAATACTACGAACATCTTATCGGAAAGTAGATTAATAATATATAATTTAATTCCTCCAGAATTAAATATTTAGCCACTGAAAATTTAGTCAAAGTCGGGTCGACACCCACTTTATCAAAATCAAAAATTTTCAACAATCCCCCACATGAGTGGAAATTAATGTATGCATGAATGCAGACACGCAAACCAGTCCTCAAGAGACAATATTGCATTCGAAAGGTAGCTGTGGCTTTGAATTTGAACCTTACGTATTCAATACCATCGGGTACACTGGCGGTTTAGTGAACGCAATACCTTGAACTATTCATCCACGGTGTATACCGAGTCAACATTATTAACATAATAAGGTCTCAACACCTTCAGTTCTCACGTTTTGTGTCCGTTTCGGCCATGGACACCTCTATGGATTCATTAGTATTACTTTGAAGAGGCCCGCACTTCTCACTTATATAGGTGATTTCCTATCCGAGTATCCTGCTATACTTAACCTCAACGATGTGTAGGAATCATTAAAAGTCAAATGTCTTAGCCTCACCACAACTTTACGGTGTTTCAACACTTGGTGTTGCTCTCTAGGGATGGGTAATAACATTGTCTCCAAGTGTTACAACATAACCTTTATAGTTTAGTTTTCCCATTGAACCAAGTTCTTGGGATCTCCATTCATCATGGTTGGGTTACCACTATGGTGGTTATTTTTACTTTGTGGACTTTAAGCCCCTTCCCTCTAGTAATTTACTCAATTGATCTCGATTCAGACCTTTTGTCAAAGGATCTGCCAAATTATCTTTTGACTTTACGTAGTTAATTGACATCACACCATTTGAGATCGACTGTCTAATGGTATTGTGTCTCCGACGAATATGTTGAGACTTACCGTTATACATATAGCTCTGTGCCCTTCCTATAGCCGTTTGACTATCACAATGAATCATCACAGAAGGCACAAGCTTTCTCAAACATGGAATGTCTTCCAAAAAGTTTTGAAGCCACTCTACTTCTTCGCCAGCTTTATCTAAAGCTATAAACTCAGATTCCATGGTGGATCGAGCTATACATGTTTGTTTCGTGGACTTCCACGATACTGCACCACCTCTAATGGTGAATATATATCCACTAGTAGAATAAGAATCTTTCGAATTCGAAATCCAACTCATCACTATACCCTTCAAGTACAGCTGGATATCTCGAGTAGTACAACCCATAATCCAGAGTATACTTCAAGTATTTTAATACCTTGGTTAACGTTTTCCAATGCTCATGGCTTGGATTGCTCGTGAACGTACTCAACATATTTACCGGGTAGGCTAGGTCCAGACGTGTACAATTTGTGATGTACATCAGACTGCCTATTATACGTGAGTATTCCATCTGAGCCACTGGTTCTGCTTTATTAACAACTTGATTTACACTTAAATCAATGGGCGTCTTTGATGGTGAACTGTCAAAAGCATTGAATTTCTCGAGCACTTTCTCCACATAGTGGGATTGTGACAAGATAATTCCATCAGGAGTTCTGCTGATTTTTATCCCAAGGATTACATCAGCAGTCCCCATATCCTTCATGTTAAAGTTCCTCTTTAACATTCTTTTAGTCTCCATGATAGTATCATAACTACTGCCCATGATTAACAAATCGTCTACGTATAGACAAACTATGACAAATGCTTCCGATGTCCCTTTGACATATACGCATTTATCACACTCGTTGATTTTAAATCCATTTGACAACATCGTATTATCGAACTTAAGATGCCATTGTTTTGGAGCTTGTTTCAGTTCGTACAAGGACCTTATTAACTTGCACACTTTCTTTTCTTGACCGGATGCAACAAACCCTTCAGGTTGTTCCATGTAGATTTCAACATCTATCTCTCCATTCAGAAATGTTGTCTTGACATCCATCTGATGAATCTCTAGATTGTGCAAAGCAGCAATTGCGAGAAGCACCCAAATAGACGCAATCCTCGTTACCGGAGAACATGTGTCGAAGAAAGCATACCATTCCTTTTGTTTAAAGCCTTTGTTTACAAGTTGTGCTTTATACTTATCAATAGTTCCATCTGCTTTATAATTCATCTTTTGGATCCATTTACATCCTAAATGTTTATGACCAGCAGGGAGATCAACCAACTCCCAAGTATGGTTCTGCAGAATGGACTCGATTTCACTATTGATAGCTTCTTGCCAGAGCGGAGCATCTGGACTACTTAGAGCCTCTTTAATCGAGTTTGGCTCACCATCTAACATAAATGTTATGTAATCAAGCTCAAAAGACTTAGCCGTCTTAGACCTCTTACTGCGCTTGGTTCTTCACTAATTGGTGTTGAACCACTTGCAGTTTCGTGAGTTCTTTTTTTATTACTCACGTCTAACTTTTCTCTACAAGGGTAGACATCCTCAAAGAATACAATATTCCTTGATTCGATTATGGTACTTTCAGTTATTTCTGGATTTTCTGACTTATGTATTATAAACCTATATGCACTACTTTGGGATGCATATCCCACAAAGACATAATCAACTGTGTTTGATCCAATTTTAACTTGTTTTGGTTCAGGTATTGCTACCTTAGCCAAACACCCCCACACTTTAAGGTATTTATAAGAAAGCTTACGATTTTTCCACAACTCGTAAGGTGTTTTATCTTTCCCTTTAAGTAGGGATGGCAATGGCGGGGGCGGGCTGATATGGGACATACCATCCCCGTCCCCAATCCCATTTCAAATACCATCCCCATACCATTCCCCGTTTTGGGCATCCGCACGGGGATGGGGATTCCCGTTCGGAACGGGTCCCCGTTTTGTATTTTTTAATTAAAAAAATATTTTTTTTACTTAAAATAGTTAATAATTAAAATAGATAAAATATCATGAATCACTAGCTAATCTTATAATAACTCCACAATATAAAATACTTTAACAAATTGAGTTAAATACAACAATTTTCGAAATACAAAATCTTGTAATTTTAAAAATTAAAAGTCATTATAGTATAAAACACATAATTTTTAGGGTTTAATTTTATAATTTAATAAAATAAAAAATATAAACATAATTAATATTAATAATATATATGCATATATATATATAAATATATATATATATCGGTGAACAGGGACGGGGATTTTAATCCCGTTTTATCTAATCGGGGACGGGGGCGGGGGGGCGGGGGCGGGGATGGGGCGGGGAATATAAATATCATCCCCCCGTCCCATCCCCTTTTCAGCGGGAATCCCGTCCCCGCTCCCATCCCAAATTAATCGGGATTCCCGTCCCAATTTATTCGGGTACCAACGGGGATGGTTCCCCGGGGATTTTGCCATCCCTACCTTTAAGTGGTATTTTATTCAATATGTGGTTGGCTGTTAAAACAGCTTCCCCCACATATCCTGGGGTAATCCGGAACTAATAAACATGGCGTTCATCATCTCTTTAAGAGTCCGGTTTTGCGTTCAAAGAACACCATTGACTGCGTAGTGAATATGGTGTTTGTTTGATGAATTATGCCCGACTGGGTACATAGTTCTTCAAATGGTGCAATATATTCGTCACTTCTATCACTCCAAAATATTTTAATCCGACTGCCAAGTTGATTTCAACTTCATTTTTATAATTCTTAAAAGCTTCTAATGCTTCATCTTTGCTTCTTAACAAGTAGCAAAACCTTGTGCAATCATCAATAAATGTCATGAAATATTTTTTATCACCTTTAGTTTGCACAAATTTTAGATGACACACATCAGTGTGTATCAACTTTAAAGGTGAAATGCTCCTTTCAACCGAATGAAATGGCAATTTAGCCATTTTAGCTTCAACACAAACTTCACATTTTCTTTGTGAGTTTACTTCAGGTAAATTAATTAATTCTAAATTTACCAATCTTTTTATAGCATTCAGATTTACATGTCCTAATCTAATATGACATAAATTAGAGCACTCAGCAGTGTAAACAGAAGAAGATTCATTCTTATTCATATTCTCGCCAAAACGGCGTACAGTCATTACATTCATTTTGAACAGTCCTTTGTCTCGATAACCCCTACCAAGGAACTGTCCAAATTTGCTAAGTACAAACTTTTCAGACTCGAAAACTAGTCTAAACCCATGGTTAACCAGTAGTGAACCCATAACCAGATTTTTGCGGATGTCTGGGACATGCAGCACATCCTTCAGCTTCAACTCCTTTCCCAAAGTAAGCTTTAGCACCACCATTCCAACGCCAACTACATCAGAAGAGACGTGATTCCCCATATGGAGCTTCCTTCCGGTCGATGGGATGTAAGAAGAGAATGCATCCTGATCAGAACAGACATGGCAAATGGCACCGATATCCACAAACCATTCTTTCGGGTCATCCACCAAATTGGCTTCAAATACCACCGCCGACATGTCAATGTCCAATCCCTTTCTTCAACCATATTGACATTGGACTGCCGTTTAGTTTTCTTTTTCTTTGGTTGACGGAAGTCCTTTGCCATATGGTTTGGTTTGCCACAGTTGTAGCAAGCTTCTTGGAATTTTTCAGCTACCGGTTTCTTGCCTTTATCGTTAGGCCTTTTCTTCGAATTACTTGATTAACCGTGTTCCATCAAGGTGGCTTTAGACTCCATAGGGACAAACCTGGACTTAGAGTCAATGCTCCTATTGTCTTTCTCAATTCTGAGTTTGACAATCAGATCCTCTAGTCCCACCTCCTTTCGCTTATGTTTGAGATAATTCTTGAAATCCCTCCAACTTGGGGGCAATTTCTCAATCAAGGCAGCCACTTGGAATGCTTCCGGCAAATCCATTCCCTCGGCAGAGATTTCATGTAGGATCAACTGGAACTTCTGAACTTGTTCCATCACGGTTTTAGAATCAACCATTACAAAATCCAAGAACTTACCGACAATAAATTTCTTTGTGCCGACATCCTCGCTTTTGTACTTCTTCTCCAAGAATCCCACAATTCTTTGGAGGATTTCACAGCACAATACACACTGTAAAGTGCATCACTAAGTCCGTTTAGGACATAGTTACGGCACAGGAAATCACCCTGGCCCCATGCATCAAACACAACGCGTTTTTCAACATTCGTTTCATTTTCAGCAACAACAGGAGCGTCCTCGGTCAAATATGTCGCCAAACTCAGGGTAGTCAGGTAAAACAATATTTTTTTCTGCCACCTCTAAAAGTCGAAACCCATGAATTTTTCGTGTTTTTCAACTTGAGCAGGAGGGATGATCGGGGTTCTGCTTGTGCTCGCCATCGTGAAGATCAGTTAATTGCTTTGCGATTGTTGATTACAATGGTACAGAATCGGGAATGCCTTCAAAATGGAAAAAACAGAAACAAAAGATTACATGAAAATGAACTAGCTATTACAACTTTTCAATAGAACTTTAGAAAGCCGAGTCGAGACGAATCTCTTTCCGCAAAGTAATTACGTCCCGGCTAGTGCTCACGGTCTGACGCATTGCTTCCAAAGATGAAACGACTTATGTATTTTGTGTAGTAGCACCACTAACACAAAAGCTCTTTCGAACAGTAATGCGTTAAAGACTGGTTGTTGGACTTTAAGTGCAGAATGCAGAAAAATTGTTTTGGGAGGTACGTGAGATGCTATGATTTTTCTGTGTAAAATTTGCAATGCACAACAATGAATTTGTAGCCAAACCAGCACCTGCAAGAGATAACAATAAGTAGTGGGCATTAATCCAATTGTAATATCCCAGGTGTTACACCCCACTACTGCATAATAGACAAGTAGTGGGCTCTCTTCAGATGACCACTACTGTAGGAGTTACTAACTCCAACAGTCCACCGAATCGGATACCTACAATGTCCGATTCATTGGGCTCCAACATCCAGCGAAATACTTGAATCGGGCCAAGCCCATTTTCGAGTGACAAAACTTTAGTGGACCTAGACCAAGGCCCATGCCCATGCCCAGGTCGGGCCTGGTAAGCGCACGTGTGTGGCCCACTTGTGATCATCCACTTGTGTTATTGTTTATACAGCAAATAACACTTTCTAGTAAATAAACTAGGATAAACAATGATTTGTATTCCATGTGGGATAAGGAAAAAGTCTTTCATCTCCCTTTACATAATCTTTACCTAATGTCCATTTATGTGGCTACCGTCGTGTATTAATTTCTCACTCACTGAAATTTGATTTTGAGAAATAAAAAATACTACGAACATCTACTCGAAAAGTAGATTAATAATATAAAATTTAATTCCTCCAGAATTAAATATTTAGCCACCGAAAATTTGGTCAAAGTCGGGTCGACACCAACTTTATCAAAACCAAAATTTCCAACACTTCACACCATTATCTCAGTTCAAGATCTTTTGAAGACGGATTCTTTCAAGCTAGGGGAAATCATTGTCATAATCTAGAACTCTTATTCCTATTTCTTTTTGCTTTGTTGAACATGTTTTTAGATTTTTCTATGAATTTACAAAACAATATGTATGTCTAATTTTCTTTAAATTTTAGGACTTGATGTAAAACTGAAATATCATTGTTATTTGATTTGGTATGTTTGCATTCGCTTATGAATGTCTGTTTATTGGTGATTTCATATGCTTAATTTTTGTGAGTTAATTATTTGGTCAATTATTTTGCATGTTTGATACGCTGGTACATAACTCGAGAGATGAGTTCCAACAACCGATTTGGGAAATAACCACCAGCTTGTAGTCAAGTGGTATTGTTCACCCTTTGTAAAGGTGTTGGCCAGGGTTAGAACCCGATATCTTTTCGTTAAACTTTATCTAATTCCCTCCAACCACTACTCTCAACTTATTTATAATAAAACGATTTGGGAAATAATAACATGAATAATTGTAGAGTCGAGACACTTATAATATTTGTTGGCTATAAAAACTGAATCCATAGAACCGTTGGGAGTTTACATAAATTATTGAGTACCTGCTTTTTAGGGCAAATCACTCCAAGTCAAGGATTCTGATAAAAGTCAAAGTATTCTTCTCCGGGAGCTGGAACTTCTTCAATTGAGAACTTATCTGCACACACACACAAATGTTAGGGGTTCCCCTTAAAGGAAGCCCGGGAGGCCCCTCTAACGCTCAAGTCAGCACAGTGATCGAAAGAGAAATTAAGACAGTAAATTAATACTGAATAATGTGTAAGAGTGATTATAAGTCAGATAACTTACAAATAAAGAAGATACTTACAAATGAAGATGAGAAACCTTTTTATACTTGGGTGATAGGCCTCGTGGGCCATGTAGGAGAAATTGGCCTGTGGGCCAACCACGAACTCCTTTGGGCCGAATTATTTTATTAATAGCCTATTGGGCAATTTGTAATATTCCAATATATTAATTAAGTTATATATTAATTATTAAATATCATTACAAATAAGTATAAATAGAAAAAAATACTATGATGCCTTGAATTTAATAGAAACTCCAAGACTAAATTAATTTGAGTATAGTAAATCCTAGAGTATCGATCCTAGTTGTCTTACTCTTGGTCCAGATATAGACCAAAATCATGGGGATAACTATTAACGATTCAGAAGGATATCAGGATATGGTATTAAGAGCATAATATTTTGCCGAATGAACACAAAACGACATAAACCATTTCACAGATAATGACAAAAGCAAGGATAAGTCTATGCTTCGTTATCATATTTCTCTCTCCCCCTTTTTCCTTTTCCCCTTTTTTTTTAAAAAAATAATAAATAAAGAGAGAAATCCAGGGAGAAAGTATAGTGGATAGAGAAGGAAAAAAAATAAGAACAAAAAATGAGAAATGATTATACTTTTTAATTAAATTTTATTCAATTAATAGAAAACAGGTATCAAATATATATCTCACCACTCCCTTATGTATGTCAAAAAATTTATTTTGTTTGAGCAGTTTATGTATATCACAATTATTACTAAATATAGTACACATATACTAAATATATCACAACTGCTAAAGATAATGTAAAGCATGATTGAGAGAATTGTAATGCATGTTTGATATTTCCAATCTTCAAGAGCATATATATACATGCACGAGTATATATAGGAGGAGGTTGGTTGAGAACTGTTATATACTCTAATTAATTAACCAATCTTTTGATTAGGCTAGCTAACTAATAATTGGCTACTTATTTATTTAATTGTGGCGTTGATACACAACAACAACTCACGTATTTAATTCACTCCAATTAATCCCCACTCATTTGCTTCTATTTTAAAGGAACACAAAAACTCCTGTCAGACCGTCTAACGGGTCTGACCGGTTAAACAGATCGACCGCGGATCCGGTGGCATTTCCGTAATATTAGCAGTGGTGTTGTAGTAGTTTTCGGGAGCACCAAGATTAGCGATCATTCAAAATGTATTAGTCGTCCTTCTAAAAAGTATTAGCGATTCTTTTGAAATGTATTAGTAGTTTCTGAAGAGTTTTTAGTATTTCTCGAATATACTCCCAAAATATATTAGCAATCCCTCAAAAAAGTATTAGTAGTTCCTCGAAAAAGTATTAGTAGTTCCTTGAAATAAATTAATTTTTTTCTCCGAAATGTATTAATAGTCCTTCGAAAAGTATTAGTCGTCCTTCTAAAAAGTATTAGCGAGTTCTTCAAATGTATTAATAGTTCCCCGAAAATAACTAAATTTTTCTCCCGAAATGTATTAACAATCCTTAAAAAGTATTAGTCGTCCTTCTAAAAAGTATTAGCGATTCTTTCCAAATGTATTAGTAGTTCCCAAGAGTTTTAATATTTCTCATGAATATACTCACGAAATGTATTAGTTGTCCATCGGAAAAGTATTAGTAGTTTCTCGAAAAAGTATTAGTAATTTCCTAGAGGGTATTTTAGTAGTGCTCCTGCAACGTATTAATTTTTCTTATAAAAGTATTAGTATGTCTCCATAAAAGTATTAGCTGATACTAAGACTTGTATCATTTAGTGCAAATATTCATTCTCTCATATCACCTGAAGAAAAACAAAAGCAAATCTTAGACTTATTCCCTAAACCGCCACCCCTTGCACTCTTCTCCACCATTTCCTGGACCAAATTATTTTGATAAGTAGTGAGTCATGAAAATATTTCGCATTTATATTTGTTGATACCACGCAAAATTGAATTTGAAGGTAACAAGATTCTCGATTCTCCTTACAGTTTCTCTAGACTTGGAATTCTGTATTAACTTGAGGATGATTTCAAAAGAAATTAGATTTATTGCTACACTCAGGGAATTGATGATTGTTCACATGCTTGATGCTTTTAGGCGCAAGGTTCGAAAGGTACAGGACGAAAGGGGATTGTCGGTGCAGAGCCGCCCATTTGGGTTGGTTGTTGGGTCTGTTATTTTTTTTTTCGTGGATCCGGGTCAAATATGCGAGATGGGTAGGATATTTAGACTCGTCTAACGGATCTAGATCCGTTAGACGGTCTGACAGGAGACTAGCTCTTAAAGGAAATGTAATTACATACGTGTGCAAGTAATTATTAACTTTGTGTTTATTTCAACAGACTGTTCGTCTCAAGATTTTTAAGCACCTCGAACTAGTGATGTCAAATCTCCCGGGCCGGGCCAACCCGGCCCGTCGGGTCTAGAGCAAAAACCGGGTCGGTCTGGACCGAACAATTATCGTGCCACTATTTTTAGAGCCCATCCCATGAAAATACACTAAAAAAACTAGGCCGATCCGATTTTTCGGGCCTTAAAATATTATAGCCAAGCCCGTAAAAATACTGGGTTGGTCGGGCCAAACCAAAATTGATAACTCTACCTGGAATTAGGGGTGACAAACCGTAAATTGTATTTCATGTCGACACACTCAAATACGAACATGATATTATAAGAGAATGTACCTACACAAACACAGTTTTTTCATGTTGACAGATACAATTTGACACGATAAGTCGAAAAAAACTGATTTATTTTGAACGATACACTAGTACACCATTAGTAATAATATAATATTACACGACAATATACGATACAAACGATAAAGCGTCCAATAAAAACTTACAAAATTTAACATGTCTTTTTTTAAGGACAAAGATTAACAGGTTAACATACCATCTATTAATTTTTCTCGTGTTGACACGATATAATATGAGCACGACACGATACAACACAACACGGTATGAAAATTTGCTTGTAATTATCATATTGACATGATAATTAAGAACACGATACGATAAGCACACAAGCTCAATAAAGACACAAACTCGATAAGACTAAAACATTATTTTCGTATATATCATTTTCATATCTTGCAATAGTATCGTATCAAGATTTCCCCACCTAGAACTCGCCTCATGTCGAACGCGTTAAGTTCGGCCTAGTGCCTAGTCCCACAAAACCAAATTTTAACACATGCTGCGAAAACATGTTTCTAGGTTCCTTGTATCATACGGTTCAATTTTGTCCTCACAAATATTTCATAATAGCATAAAATAAAAATATAATTATTAAATAAAAATGAAAAATCCACCAATTTTCCATATAAACGCTCTCTGTTCAAAGAGAAACATTGTACATTCCTTCTGTCGTGTCTCCAACATTTCCAAGCCTCACTTTAGCACCCAAAATGGTGATACTTATCTTATTAATAACTCTACCAATTATCTTGATTTACCTTTACCAGAAAAATAAAAAGACAGATCAAAAAACTCTTTATCCTCCGGGTCCTCCAAGCCTGCCATTAATTGGAAACCTTCACCAATTTGGTACAGCCAGCAACATTCATGTTTATCTCTGGAAACTATCCAAGAAATATGGTCCACTTATGCACATGAAATTAGGCTCTGTTCCAGTTCTCATAATTTCTTCAGCAAAATTGGCTAAGGAAGTGCTCAAAACACAAGATCTGGCATTTTGCAGTAGGCCAAGACTCTGTGGGCAGCAAAAACTGTCGTATAACTGCATGGACATGGCCTTTTCACCGTACAGTGATTACTGGAGGGAGGTGAGGAAAATCACAGCCATTCATCTCTTCAGCCTTAAAAAGATCCAATCTTTTCGTCCCGTTAGGGAAGACGAAATCTATCGTATGGTTACAAAGATTTCGGGTTATGCTTCTTGTAATAAAGTTGTCAACTTGAGTGAGATAGCTATGGCTCTTGGAAGCACTATGATATGTAGAATTGCTTTTGGAAAGAGATATGATGAGCATGGATCTGAAATGCGAAGGTTTGATGAGCTTTTACATGAGGCTCAGGCCATGCTGGCTACTTTTTTTGTGTCTGATTATTTTCCTATGTTCGGTTGGGTGGATAAAATCACTGGATTGATTAATCGGCTCGAAACGACATTCGGGAAATTGGATTCGTTCTATCAGGATCAAATCGACGAGCATCTTGATCATGACAGGGCGAAACAGGGCGTGGAGGAGGATATTCTTGATATCTTGATCCAGCTTAAAGAACAGAGTTGTTCTATTGATCTCAACTGGGACAGCATCAAAGCATTGTTAATGGTATTGTTTCAGACTATTTTCTTTTGTGTAAATTATAAAAGTTACTTGTAACATGATCTTTAAAATATTACAAATACCATAAACATTTCCTTCAGGTTTGTATTTACTTAACGAATACTCCTTATTGTGGATGCAATTGGTAAAACTGAAATATATATTAGGCAAAATTGGTCCGCTAACTATAGACTAGTAGCAAAAAGGTCATTTAAATCTCGCGTTTTGCAAAGAAATCTTGTAACTATAAAACACTCTCTATTTTGGTCATTCAAAATGGGCAGTTTGCAAAATATATAGTCGTGCAGTTATATAAAAATCTGAATTTTGGTACTAATTCACTAGATATATATCAATCACGTGAGCGGTACATGTAATTCTCAATTTTAGGTACTAATTTTTCATATAGTTGCATAACTATATTTTTGTGAACTGTGCATTTTGAAGGACCAAAATTGAAATATTTATATAGTTACAAGACTTTTTCGCAAAACATAAGACCCTTTTTGCTGCCGCCAGACTAATTTTGCAATTTTACCTATATATTAAGCGGTATTGTAATTTAAAAAAATAGTTATTATTTTTTTTGGTAATTAAACTAAATATTAGGATGTGTTTTTTATTAACCCTTTTTCTTTATTATGATTCATGGTCAAGTACCACAAAACAATTGAAGATCGTGAACAATATATTTATTTTCATAAACGGTTCTCATACTCATCACTGCGGGAAAATGTTAACTTGCCACAATAAGACATATAGTGGTATATATACACGCTGCACGCATGCATGTTAGACACTACAGTGAAAGCAAATTTTGTCATTGATATGATGACCCAATTATATATAACTGTATTGTTACTGGACCGTTATTATATGTAACAATATTTTCATATAACATATGATGCCTATATGACAGTTGTCTAGCTCTTAACATGTATGCTGAAAATTTTGTAGGCGTAAATAAACTTATCGTTTTGTTATGCATTTGGTAGAATGTATTTATCGGTGCAACGGACACAAGTGCGGCCTCAATTGTTTGGATCATGACAGCCCTGATGAAGGCACCTAAAATCATGGATAAAGTTCAAACAGAAATCAGAAATTTGATAGGCAAAAAGGGTAAAGTTGACGAAGATGATTTGCCTAAACTACCCTATCTGAAAGCAGTCATAAACGAGACTTTTAGATTGTACCCTCCAGCTCCAATGCTTGTGCCAAGAGAAACAATAAAAAGATGCATTCTTGAGGGCTACGAAATTCAACCTAAAACAATGGTTTATGTTAACGCGTGGGCGATTGCAAGAGATCCCGAGTACTGGAAAAATCCACATGAATTCTTGCCCGAGAGATTCTTGAACAACAATATTGGCATAAAAGGGCAAGACTTCGGAGTGGTTCCATTTGGCTCAGGTCGGAGAGTATGCCCTGGAATGTTTATGGGACTTGCAAATGCAAATGTGGAGCTTACAGTAGCAAATCTCCTCTATTCTTTTGACTGGAAATTGCCCGTAGGGATTCAGATGAAGGATGTAGATACCGATGTTTTGACTGGAATCACAGTGCATAAGAAAAATGCACTTCTCCTAGTACCTAAGAAATATGTTATTTAGGTGGCACGCTTGCTTGCTTGGTTAAATTATCCAGTTTGATCTTGTATGTAAAGTTGAGTTTGATGTATAATATATAAATATTATCTCCGCCATGTTATGTTGTATTGATTTAGATTGTAAAATTCTTGTATCTGATATTTTACAACAAATAATAAGAATGAACCACTAAATTATATGACACGGTCTCATGGATTATATAATTGATGAGACGGATCCTATTAATTGTAACTAGAATCCAAACCCATAAAAAATTACATATTTACTTGTAGGGTCCGTCTCATGAACTTAAGTCCATGAGACGGTCTCATGTAAGACCTTCTCATGTATAGACTTCTTATTTGCAGGCATGATATTGGAGTACTTTGCAGCAGCCCTCAATGAAAGAATTAGTGTAGCTTTGAAAACACTTGTTAGACGTTTTGTCACATACTTGTTAGATACGTTTCTGATATATTTGTTTTATTAAACATTTACAGACATGTACTAGATACAATCACTTGAATGTCATGTTTTGTTTTAATTAGTTATATGTTGCTTTCTGGTAATGTGTTTTGTTTTTTGCATATATGAAATCAAAAGTTATATTACCACATGTGAAAAATAATAGACACCAAATAGAAAATACATTAGTCGCAGTCCAAAATTACAATGGTTATTATGGCTTGTAAAACTGTTGTAATACTTCAAAACCACAACGGATATAATCTCTTGTGTATTACAATAATCAACCATTGTTGTAGATGGTGTTGTAAAAAAAGTCCGCTCAATGACAATGGATTATAACTGTTGTCTTATTATTAACGACAACGGATTTAAACCGTTGTCATTGAGCGGATTTTTTTTACAACACCATCTACGACAACGGCTGATTATTGTAATACACAACAGATTATATTCGTTGTGTATTAGCGAAATTCTTGTAGTGTGGTTTTGTTGGTATAACTAGAATTATTCTATATCTATATCATATCTATACTAACTACAAAAGTGTGAAAAGTGTGGTATAACTAGAATTATTTTATATCTATATCTATATCTATAAACTTGATTACAAAACTTCAAAAAAAAAAAAAAAATTAAGCATCGAGATTACTTGAACAAGATAAAGGCATGCTTTGTGATGCAATTGCATCTACGCTGGTGAAAAAATATCAGAAGAAAATCAAGTTATGCATGTTCTATGAGGTCTTGGAAGTGATTAATTATGATGCGGTAGTTGTCACTGTTATATCCAAGATTGAGTCCTACAGTCTTCGGGAATGGCAAAATTGTTTTTAGTCCTCTAAGTGGAGATCAGGACACGGAGCTTTAGTCCACACTTACTAATTTGTATGATATTAGTCCTCTAACTAAATGTTTTTCAGATATTTAGTCTGTTACCTCTATATCAGGTCAACCTAACTTTGAAATGTTGATGTGGCATTTTTTTTCTAATAAAATATTTTTATAATGATTTAATTGATGACATGTACACATAGTTGGATGATTGTGGTGGGAAACTAGGTTTGGGTACCAAAATGAAAGGAAAATTGATATTTAGTCATAAAATATAAAAAAAAACTACATTTTGAAAAAAATTAAATAATTATATTTTGGAAAAAAAATAATATAAGTTATTTTTTTCGAAAAAATAATTTGGTTATGGCTTAAAAAATAATACTATAAATAATATAAATTATATTTATTTATAAATATAGTTTTTAACATTATTTATTCCAACTTTTATAAATAATTCAGTTTTGGAAATTATCAAGTTATTAAAAATTAGGCAAAACTAAATATAGTTTCGAAAACTATATTTATAACTTGATAATGTCAAAAAACTGAATTACTTTTAAAAGTTGGAAAAAATAATGCTAAAAACTATATTTATAACTAAATATAATTTAAATTATTTATGAAAATAATAAATTATTTATAGAATAATTTGGTATTATTTTTTAAACATAACCAAATTAGTTTTTCGAAACAAATAACTTATATTATTTTTTTCAAAAATATAATTATTTAATGTTTTTTCAAAATAAAGTTTTTTTATATTTTTACTTATATTTTTATATTATTTACTTTTCGAATGTTTAAATTTTAAATATAATATTAGATTGATGTTAATTTAAATAATTTGGTTATGGTTTAAAAAATATTTTTACTTATATTTTTATTTTATTTTTAATAATATATTGATGATCGAATTCGAAAAATTGTTTTTAAAAGTTGATAATGTCAAAAAACTGAATTATTTTTAAAAGTTGGAAAAAATAATGTTAAATACTATATTTATAACTAAATATAACTTAAATTATTTATAGAATAATTCGGTATTATTTTTTTAAACCATAAAAAAATAATTTTTCCGAAAAAAATAACTTATATTATTTTTTTCGAATATAATTATTTAATTTTTTTTCCAGATATAGTTGTTTTTATATATTATAACTAAATATCAATTTTCCTCCATTTTGGTACCTAAACCTAGTTTCCCTCCACAATCATCCAACTATGTGTATATGTCATCAATTAAGTCATTAAAAAAATATTTTATTAGAAAAAAAATGCCACATCAACATTTCAGGTTAGGCTGACCGGGTATAGGAGGTAACATGACCAAATATATGAAAAACAATTAGTTAGAGGACTAATATCATACAAATTAATAAGTGATGACTAAAGCTCCAGGTCAGTCCACTTAGAGGACTAAAAAAACAATTTTGCCCTTCAGGAATTTACTTCTCTTCTACTAGAGGCTGCTGTCCACATCAACAATGGAGGTTCAACTCCTATGGCCAATATTGTCAATCATGGAAAGGGTGGAGGTAAATGGAATAATAATAGAGGCAGATGAGGCATTCAAAATTTCAGAGGAAGAACACCAGGAAGAGAATTGGTATGTGTAAAATATACGTGAATTTAAGGGCTTATTTTGATATATATTTGATACATTTGCATATTTATTTAGTGTGTTTTACTTGATTTCCTTTATTAGGCGTGATACTGCGTACTCTTGTGAATTTTGCAGAAAGTGGAGCTAAATTGGATAAAAGTGTTGGAATAAACTTTAGTGAATTAATCACTTTAATCCAGGAGCCTTCATATCAAATTATCAAGAATCAAATACTAGATTGCGGAGGCATACCTGATTCCATAGCAGTTGAATCCTAGGATTTAGTCATCTTGGGATTTGGCCTTCTAGATCTACACGTCTCGAAGCTTTTCAGAGAACACTTTAGATTTCTCCGTAGGTTTCTTTCTGATGATGGGGTAGCATAATAGAATTTCTTAGACGTGTGACCTAGGGGCCATAACCCTTATATAATTGTGTTATATTCGGTACCCTATTTTAGCCCATCATTAAAATAGGAATAACCCATTAAGTCTCTACACATTAAAGGCCCACACCCTATTAGATACATTAAAGCCCAATTCCTTAAACCTTATTTGATCACTTATAAAATGAGCTTAACCTTAATTGACAGTCCACAATGCATAATTATTTCACATATAAGTCCAATGTTGGATTATGATCCAACAATCTCCCACTGGGCTATATGTGTAACCTTATAATTATGTATTGTAAATATAACCATATGAGCTCAACTTTGTTGTCATAACCAAATGTATCTATAACCAATCCGGTCCATTAATCGTACCAACATAGGATCAAAGCGGCCTTCATTACATTTATCGTAACTTTCGACACATCAATGGTCACATATGCCAACACAATTAAAGACATGGATCATGATGTGGATGTGTAACATGGAAATTTCATGCAATGTGATCTTAACATGCCTATTTCCAACTGGTTCACCTTACCTTAGTGAGATCAAATCATATGCTAGAATCAAAGTGTGAATATATCAAAATTTTAACTCTGAAAGTAAAACCTTAAACTGAAGTAACTGAAAATGTGTCTACATTAAAAGAACATTATAATAACAAACTCCCACTAGAACTGAATATCCTTTAAAACTGTATATCCTGAACTAATTTGACACCCATATGAACAACAAAGTTCATGAAACATTTTGGGTGGCAATCCCTTAGTAAACAGATCCGCAATTATGGAGTTTGTATCGTTGTTCTATAGACACCCTGTCCACTTTGGCTTATCTCTTTAACAATCAGAAACTTGATCTCTTTATGTTTAGTCTTCATCGAGTTCCTGTTGTTTCGAATATAGCGTTGTTGACTCAATGTCACAAATTTAGTGGTATTTTAATACCATCTACATACGCAGCCTCATGACAAATTTTCGCAACTATAATCCATGATTTGGATGTTCCATAACACGCTATGAATTTTCCTACGATGGTAAAAAACGTCTATATTGTATCTTGTTTAGAACTCTTCCACAACTAGCAGAAATACATAGGCCAACTTAAATACCATGTTATCTAGACATCCAATAAAATCAGAGTCGGTATACTGAATGATCTCAAACTGATCCGACCTTTGATATGTGAGCATGTAACTTTTCTTTATACATAAGTATACCTTAGACTTGTTTGGCTTCTTTTCAAATATTGTATATTCCCGACTTAATTATATATCCACCAAGCATCCCTACAATGTACACAATATCCAACTGCGTACATACCTGATCATACATCAGACTCCATATTGCTGACGCGTACGGAATCTTCTACATTTTATTTTCCTTAAATCATTTTTAGGGCACTGTTTGAGACTGAACTTGTCTCCCTTAGCCACAAGGTTATCATTTGGTTTATAATACTGCATGCCATTTTGAAGGACCTTTTCAATATAGTTCTTTTGTGATAATTCATAATACTCCAAGAGTGATCTCAGAGTATTTGCATCCTAACACAAAAGAGACATCACCAAAATCATTCATCTCAAGATTCTTAATCAGAAATCTCTTGTTGTTGTGCAATAAGTCTATATTGTTGATGGCAAGCAAAAAGTCATCGACATACAAAACCAAATGATATGTACAATCATCGACTAAATTCATCTCAAAACCGAACGAGATGACCACCAGATGAGACTTTAAATATCATTATCCAAATGTTTGCTTGAGTCCATAAATACATTTCTTAAGTTTGTAAACCATATCCTTTGAGTCTTCCGACACAAAGTTTTCTGTTTGCACCATATAATTTGCCTCATCAATGTCACCATTGAGAAACAACGTCTTTACATCCATCTAATGTAACTCAAGATCAAAGTGTGCCACCAATGCCATTATAATCCTGAAAGAGCCTTTCAAAGAAACTGATGAGAAATTCTCTTTATAGTTGATGCCTTCTTTCTGTGTAAAGCCATTTGCAACAAGACGTGCTTTGTACCTTCCCTCATTGCCTCTTGAATCTTTCTTGGTATTAAATATCCATTGCAACCAATGAGTTTCGCACCTTATGGCAATAGGACAAGTTCACATGCGTCATTGTCCCTCATGGACTTAATCTATTCATTCATGGGCATCCATCCACTTTTGAGAGTTGGAACTTTCCATGGCTTGATAGAAGTTGATTGAATCATCTTCCACCATTCCAATGCCAACCTCAATTTCTTTGAGAAATGCAATGTAATCATCTGGCATTGCACTTCTTCTTTCCGTAGTGGATCTTCTCAATCGCATAAGTTCTTGAGGTTGTAGAGTTTGTTCATCTGGAATAATTTCTGAAATAGGAGGTTCTCCGACATTGTCTTGATTTGTGTCTTGAACAAGGTCAGGAATGAAATTCTGATCAATGCCAACAACACTTGTGGGAATATCGACGTATTCTTCTTCAAAGACAAAGTCCTTAACTCTATCTCCCCCGCAAACTCAACATCCTCAAAGAACCAGGCATTTAACGACTTAGAAATAGCATTGGTTGTGGGATCATAAAACTTGTACCCTTTGGACTTTTAAGAGTATCCAACAAAATAACAACTAATTGTCCTTAAGTCTAGTTTCTTCTCATTAGGTTTTGTAAGGCCTTGCCTCAGCTAGACATTCCCAAACGTGCAAGTGCTTCAGACTAGGTTTCTTGCCCGTCTAAAGTTCCTAAGGGATTATGTTAGTCTCTTTAGTTGGAAATCTTACTAAGGATATATGTTGCACCCTTAAGTGATTCTTCCTAGAGTGATTCTAGTAAGATATAATGACTAATCATACTCCTCACCATATCCTTAAGCATTGTGTTTCGTCTTTCAGTAACACTATTCATAATGGCAAACCGAACTTAGTGTACTGTGGGGCGATATTGCATTTCTCTAGAAATTAGCAAACAATCCTACACGTTGTTCACCTGAACCATCATATCCATCGTTGCATGCACCACCACGATCGAGATCGATGTTTTTAATCCTTTTATTGAGTTGATTCTGTACTTCAGCCTTATAGGAATCGAACACGTCTAGTAATTGTGACCCTTTTATTAATGAGAACATGTAGCCATATCTAAAATATCGTCTATGAACGTTAATTTATATTTTAATGACCATTCCAAGCGACTGTAGGAATTACTCATAAATATATGTGTATATAAGTTCTAAGACGCCCGATGTCTAATTGGCTACAAATCTCTTTTATTTATTTGTTTTTCTACTTATTCCTTTTGTACTTAAAAGTAGAGACTTGTTGGATGAAGCAATAGTGTCAGTCAAATAAAGGTTATTATAAAGAACTGGAACTAACCAATTTTGAATTATGAGACAAGCTAAATTTTCAGTTTCTGAATGAACAAGAATAACCGAATTTGTCCAAAGCATAAATAGAAGTAGAGTTCCAAATAAACGTCCCATCAAGATTCAAATAAAATCCAGTACTTAACAATAATCTATATTTTCCTATTATTTCAATCATAATTGTCTTGTCTTTGCCTATTTTGATGTATCTTTCACCATCATTTAGCTTTTGGCAATGGAAACCCCTTACAGATACACTGGTGTGAGTTGATGAACTAAAATCCTTCCACCATGTGCGCGAAGTTGACCTTAAAACAAACCAGAATCAAGCAACACACCTTATCCTTCTATATTATTTAATTCCTTGCCTTTTATTCTTTGAAGTAAGACAATATTAGCCCTTTTTGTCTCATATTGTTTTAACCTTTTCTCTTTCTGAGCACAGTATGAGATGACTCATTTAGAGAGTAAAACTCTTTTTAACTATCGGCTCACCTTAAACTCAAGCAAACCGTGTCGAAAGAGATATCAAAAACTAAATGCACTAGCAAGTCCTCAAAAGCAATACGAGACATATCTATAATTTATTCTTGATATTGTCTTTACTCTCAGACCTTATAGAGATCATATTTGTCAAAAGCGTACTAATCTGAGTCTTTCGTTCTCAACAAATATTTTCTCAATATTCGCAAGGAATTCCTTGGCTATAGTGACTTTTCTAGATAAAGTGCCCTTTTAACATAAAAAGAACTATATTGATGTTGGCAGGATTATAAGCAGGAATATACAAACCAAATTCCAAAAAATAAATAATACACAAATCATGCTCACATAAATCTCGGAACTCTAATAATAAATTCAAATAATGGTAAATCCCATCTCAAGATACCGACACTCCATTAATATTTTATCTTTGGACAAAATATTAACTTGTAATTGATACCTTGATGCGGTAATCAAACACTGATAATAAGAACATATCAAACAATAAACCTTCCTTTGGGCCGATTTAGTGTTCATATGTAAAGCCGAATAATCATCACGCATTTATTACCACAGGTGCACGTGTAATTCTGATAAATACTCACCTTCCTTTGGGCCGGTTAATATTCACATACGTTGCACACGCACAACCTTTTATATTCTAAAATGAATTAATTTCCACAAGGGAGGCCACTTTGTGACATGTTGCTTCCATTAATTTATTTCAAAATATATAAATCCATACCAATATTCAAATTTAAAAATTAATTTCCAAGATTAAACTTAATTTAGGGTATTCCTTATTATTTGAGGCCAATTTTAAAAAATAAACAAACTTTAATTGAACCTCAAAATTAAAATATTTTATAATAAAAATTCTAAATTTTCCATAAACAGTAAATAGGCCCTTAAAATAAATCTTATTAGCAGGTAAGAAAAACCCAAAGAGAACTTTAATGTCAAAGTTAGACCCAAAAGGAGGCTGATATACAATCAAACCCAAACTTTTCTTAAAAACTCAAAATGACCCCAAGGTACAAATTTTGAGGCAAAAATGTCATCTTCCTCACTAAAACCCGCCGCTCCTTTTTATCCAAAAAAAAAATTGTCGCCGCCATCACACACCAAGGTCAACATCGCCGCGTCCATACTTCGCCAAGACCGACACCCAAGCAAATGAGCCCTCACTAGGCCCCCGTCCAAACTCCAAATCGTGACCCGGTTGGATGTCTCCCACGGCGAAAGAAATAAAAAGCGAGATAGCCTTTTTTTTTAAAAAAAAAATCCTAAAACTTCTGCAGATCCAAAATTTCTTTCTTCTTGATGCATGAATACAATTAGCAAGCCCAAGGCCTTATTTGTTTATGTTTCCAATGACCTCTTTCCAGTTTCCAACTATACATAAAAGTGGAATCATGTTTGTTCATAAAATTTCCAATGGAAATCATCATTTTCATTTTCTATTTTTTACATAAAATAACATCTCAAACCTATAATTTATATTCTCAAACCTATACACTACCCTACATCACTCATCATTACTTATCAATCACTATTCTCATATTTTAACCCAATTATATATGCGGGACCTACCATTATCAACTTTATCTACTTAAAATATTACTATTTTAAATTATAACTATCTAATGGGACCCACCAACTATAATCTTACAAATATAATATTATATATTCAAATTAAAATATTGAAGTGGACCCCACCACTACCAACTTTTCAATTATTATGTATATAAAATAATATTTCAAAACTTCTCAAACCAAACACAATCTCATTTCCAACCCTACATAAAACACATTTCAATTCATTCATCCAAACACAATCCCAATTTCCACACGAAAACCAATAAATTCTCAAAATTCTATTTCCAATTCTAGAAATTGGAAATGGACCATGGAAACATAAACAAACATGCCCCAAGAGTTTTGAAAACCGTGAATGTATATCCAAATTGAAAAGGAACAGACTTTATATCAAAATTCCATACTTACTGAATTAATAAACCGTAGAACCCAATTGCTAAGTCCGAAAGATTGAATCGAAAAACATATAAACCAAATTCAGGTTCAAATTTCTAGAAGTTTACAATAGCCAAGTTTTTCAAATTCTTATGTGGATTGGCTTTTTAAGATGCTGAAAGATTCTTCTTTGGGGACATCTTCTAAAATTTGCATGATAATTTGGAGTATTTGGAAGCAACGTAACTCCAAACTTTGGAATCACTCAAAAATTAGCCCAAAGATGACAAAGTGAAGAATGCTTTCTCTTTTTTGGATTTATGGCTGTCTGCTAAGTCATTCTCTACCTCTCAAAATGGAAATATACCAAAGAAAAGTGTAAGTTCTCGCACCCTCCACCATCTTTTTTTGAAGTGTAATATTGATCTTTGGATTTTTTCAAGATCAAAACAAGTATGGTATAGGGATGATTGTGAGAGATGACACAGGGACAATCATTATATCCCGCTCGTGTTGGTTCTCGTGAAGTATTAGTGTCATTGAAGGAGAAAGTAAAGGCTTACTCGAAGGCAAGAAATAGATTCAAAGATCGGGTTTTTCCAAAGTGATTTTTGAAGTGGATGCTAAAGGAGTAGTGGATACACCGAAGGGGAATGAAGATTTTCGAATCAACTTGGAAGAATTATTAGTGCTAGTAAATCTATTTTATTATCTCGAACCTCATTTCAAGGTTCAATTTGTTAGCTGACAAGCGAATATAGTTGCTCATGTTGTTGCACGAGCATCTATTTCCTATGCTAGTCCTACTACGTGGGTGGAGCCTCCGGACTTTGTGGTAGCCCACCTTGATGAAGTTTGTACGTCGCATGTTGCTTAATAAAATTTCCTTTCAAAAAAAAAAAAAACAATAGCCAAGTCATAAATCCCAATTCTGAAAAATATCTTGAAACGAAATTCATCGGAAATCGATTTCTAACAGAAAAATGTAGCTGATTCGAAAATAAGAAGCATAATTTTAATACCAACTCAACAATCCGAATATAATTGCACCGATAAACTAATTCAATTCTTAATAACCCAATATGAATTGGCTCTGATACCACTTGTTGGAATAAACTTTAGTGAATTAATCACTTTAATCCAGGAGCCTTCATATCAAATTATATATCAAGAATCAAATACTAGATTGCAGAAGCATGCCTGATTCCATAGCAGTTCAATCCTAGGATTTAGCCTTATTGGGATTTCGTCTTCTAGATCTACACGTCTCGAAGCTTTTCAGAGAATACTTTAGTTTTCTCCGTACGTTTCTTTCTGATGATGGGATAGCAAAATAGAATTTCTTAGACGTGTGACCTAGGGACCATAACCCTTATATAATTGTGTTATATACTTATATGGGGTACCCTATTTTAGCCCATCATTAAATTAGGAATAACCCATTAAGTCTCTACACATTAAGGAACCACACCCTTATTTGATCACTTATAAAATGGGCTTAACCTTAATTAACAGTCCACAATGCATAATTATTTCACATATAAGTCCAATGTTGGATTATGATCCAACAAAAAATTGATAGCATGTTTCAAAGGATATGTCAAAAGACAAGGTACGAACAAAAATGTGAAAGAAAAAAGCATGCACGATCCAACAAAAGGGAATTACCTTCAAAAACGTCCAAACGCGCTAATAGTTTCCAACACTAACAGAGTTTAGTATTTTGGCCATAACTTTCTCTACAAAATTGATATTGAGGCGATTCAAGTGGCTATGGACAGTTAGGAGAAAGGGCGACAACTTTCATGAAGACCTCAGGAGCACAATCCGATCGCACGACCCGACCATGTGCGTTGACACGGTCCTGCGACGTTTGCGGCTGAATTAGTCTCTTTTTCCTACCAGAACCCTACAATTGATCTCTCCAAGCACCTATATAAAGGGACCAAGGCTTGCATGAAAATTGAATCATTCATACAACATACAACACACCAAATATATAGGAATACAAGATCAAAAGTCTTCTAGGAGATGAGGGCTAGGTTACGAAGAACACCAAAGGCCTTTCATATCTACGGAAGCACAAGAGCTTCTAAGGCTTGGAAGGAGGATCCATCATAACCACAAGGGGTTTCATTTCTTAGTTTAGGTCTGTTATCTGTACTTAAACAATGTCACAATGTTTTTTTTATTTTTTTATTTTTCTATGAATTTGTTATCAATGTGTGACTAATCTTTCGGATCCTAGGACATAATCAAAATTGTGGATTCATGTTAAATCTTGATTAATTATTTTCTTAATTTATTCACGTGTTTTATTTTATGAATTCGAGTGCTTATTCTTAATTGTCGATTATCTGATCAATAATTTGCATGTCATACTTGTTAATCCATAATCCGAGAGGTGAGTTCTAACAGGACGAAAATCGAATTCAGATATAAACAGGGTATTGTATCGGGAGACTACTTCTGTTTGTGAGGAGTATTTCAATTCAAAGATTTGTTGGGAGTTAATAATAGTTGTGATATATCGGAAGACTTTAATTATTATTAATTTATTAGTTATGCGCCACCCTGGAGGGGGAATAAACTAGTTTAGGAATTGAACCCAAAGAAACGCATGAATTGATTTTGAAACATTAATTGGATTTAATATTGAAGAAGCATGTTGAGATTATGTGCGTACGGTTGCTTCTGTATTTGTTGAAAATATGTGTGGGGTTCGAAATTTATTTCTTTTTATTTTTAATTTTCAATTTTATAAAAACTCTTGATTTTCGATCGCTTCAATAAAATTGGAATATGATGTTATTATAGCCTAAGTGTTTCGTAGTCAATCCCTAAGGAATACGACCTTGCTTGCCATTATTCTATAAACTATATTGAACTTGCAGTATTGAGACCCAAACAAATATTTGGCGAACAAGTTTTTGGCGCCCTTGCTTGGGATTGAAAGATTCCAATTAGATATAGTAATAAGTAGCTCAATCTTAACTGAAGCAAAATTTTTGTATATATTTGTTGCCGATTTTTCTTGTAGATATTTTAATTTTTTTATTTTAATCGATTTTTGTAAAACAAAATTATTTTCGATTTTTTTCCTTTTGTGAATTGTTAATGAATTTTTGTTTTTTGTAAATAAGTTTTTTTTTTTCAATTTTTCCTTCTTTTGTAAATATTTATTTTTATTGCTTTGTTTCTAACATTATTTTTATTGAATGCGAGACTAAAATTTTTGGAGACACAAATAGCCCAAATCGCTACTGCAGTGGGAAGCCAAAATCAAAAGGGCAAATTCTCAAGCGATACTGAACTTAATCCAAGAAAACAGTGCAACACCATTCGTCTGATGGAGGTACAGAATATGAGAGCTCAAGGATTTCAACCGGCACGGTTCAATGACACTGATGTTAGAAATCTGAAGTCTGGCTGAAGACGTAAAACTTAGCGTTTTGTAGGAGGCAACCCAAGAGGCGTCGCGACAAACTCTAGTTAAAAAAAGGGACCTGGCAGACGCACACGGGCGTGTGGACGCACACAACCCGACCATGCAATCTGCTCCTCCAAGTTTCAAATTTGACGGACGAGTTCCTGGTTTCACCGGAATGATTCAGTAAGTACTTTTTACGTATTCCTCTTTATTTTAATAATTTCCTCATATGTTCGGGACGAAGCATATTTTAAGTTTGGGGGGTTGTCAAGAATGTGTAACTAGTACTGTTGCATTTCACATTGCATTTAGAATTGCATGTAGAGCATAAAATTTGCATAAAAAAATTTAGAAAAAAATATTTTCGATTTTTTTGTGTTTTTATTTTAGTAAGTTTAATTATTTTTGTGTGATGTGTGATCAAGATTTTAAAAGCGTACAAGATTTCCATATGATTTTACTATAAGCATTTAATTTTATGAGATAACATATTTTTGTGAATAATGCGACGAATGGTTGAGGAGATGTTTTTTTCTTGTTTGACATTGATTGAGAAAATTGGGTATTTGAGCATGATGTGAAAAATAAGCCTGTGAGCTTTTGTGCCTATTACTACTTTTATATTATACAGTCCTTTTTTTTCTTGAGTGTGTCATTCATGATTGGTAGAACTCTAGAACTTGCTCTCATATCTTCATTGAAGCCATGTGTGTGTGCACTTTTTGAAAATAATTTAAGGCAATCTTTGTTTAGCCACTTTGAGCCTTAACTTTTTATTGTTAGCCACATTTTGATATTTAAAATTGAAAAATATATTTTATCTCTAAGATTACTTGAGCTTATAGAAGATGAATAGTTTGGGGATATGTGGTGAAAATTGTGAAAAAATAGAGAAAGTTGGCAAAAGAATGAGGGATATATGAGCAGTGAATAGGTAAAGAAAGGAATTATGATGCTCGAAAAAGAAAGAAAATCTTTGAAAAAGAAATAGAGAAAAATCGAGCAAAAGAAAGAAAAGAAAGAAAAATTCTGAAAATTGTGAGAAATTGAAAGCTTGAGGTTAAAGAAGAAAAGAAAAAAAAAAGGCAAAATGCCTAAGAATTAAGGGAGAAAAATTATGGAATTGAGTTGAATAAGAATATATCTTGAAAAATGATTTTTTAGATAAAATTGGGTTGGTGAGTTGCAAGTCTGTGTACTTTAAATTCTATTTGCTCAAGCCAAGCCACTTAATCCAAATTTTCCCTACCCTTACCAAGAACCTACATTACAACCAAACTAAAGACCTTTTTTATTCTTAAATTGTGCACACAAAAATGGTAGAGATGTTAGACGATTTGTAAGTCTATGGTAGTTGTACATTCACTTAGGGCCCATTTGGATGAAGGGATTTGAAATTCCAAAGGATTTCAAATGAATGGATTTCAAAGTCATTGGATTTGAAATCCACCTCTTGTTTGGATGATGTGAATTTGTGTAAGGATTTCAAATCAATCGTAAGTTTTGATAAAAAAAAAATTAGAATCTCTATTTATTTTCTTGATTGATATTTAATAAATAAAAATAAAAGATATAATTTTATTATTTTTTAAATAATTATAATTTTATACACTAATAAAAATATGAAATATATAACTTTTATTATGTCTAAATATGTGTGATGATAATGCGTGTGCATATGTAAGGAGAGTATGTGTGAGTGTGAGTGTGTGTGTGTGTAAATGTGTGTAATGTGTGCAATGTGTGTAAAAGTATGCAGTGTGTGTAAATGTGTGCATGTGTGTGTAGATGTGTGTGCAATGTGTGTAAATGTGTGCAGTGTGTGTAGTGTGTGTAAATGTGTGTAAATGTGTGTAATGTGTGCAGTGTGTGTAAATGTGTGTAGTGTGTGTAAAAGTGTGCAGTGTGTGTAGATATGCATGCGGTGTGTGTAGTGTGTGCGGTGTGTAAATTTGTGTGATGTGTGTAGTGTGTTGTAAATGTGTGCGATGTGTGTAAATGTGTGTGAAAATGCAAGTGAGCGTAAAGGGAAAAAAGAATGGATTTCAAATGACTAAGTTTTGGGAGGGATTTGAAATCCTTTGAAAATGAACTAAAACTTAAAGAGGGATTTGAAATCCATTGATTTGGATTTATATGCCAAACAGTGGTGTGGATTTAGCTAAGGATTTTAAATCCCTCCTCCAAAATCCCCTCCCAAATCCCCCCATCCAAATGCACCCTTAATTGATTTTGAGCGCAAACACTTACCATATACTTTGAAAGTTGAGTGATACACTACTTACTTGTGAGTCGCGATGTCAAGTACTCGAAAGAGTATTGATTATGCCGAACTTGTCATTGATGACTTCTTGATAATGAATTTCATGGTTTACTTAGATATGAAGTCAAATGAGATTGAATGTTATAGTGTTCTTGTGTGTTCTTTGTACCCCTTGATGTTTTATTTTCTTAATTTGCTCGAGGACAAGAAATGGTTTAAGTTTGGGGGATTTTGATATGTGTAAAATATACGTGCATTTAAGAGCTTATTTTGATATATTTGATACATTTGGATGTATATTTAGTGTGTTTTACTTGATTTTCTTAGTTGGGCGTGATACTGCGTACTCTTGTGAATTTTGCAGAAAATAGAGCTAAATTGGATAAAAGATAATAACATGTCTCAAAGGATATGTCAAAAGACAAGGTACGAACAAAAATGTGAAGGAAAGAAGCATGCACGGTCGAACAAAAGGGAATTTCCTTCAAAAACATCCAAACGCGTTAATAGTTTCCAGCACTGGCAGGGTTTAGTATTTTGACCATAACGTTTTCTACAAAATTGATATTGAGGTGATTCAAGTGGCTATGGAAATCTAGGGGAAAGGAATACAACTTTCATGACGACCCCATGAGCAAAATCCGATCGCATGACCTGACCGTGTGGGTTGACACGGTCGTGCGACGTGTATATGGCTGAATTGGTCTCCTTTTTTCCTACCACAACTCTACAAGTGATCTCTCCAAATACATGTATAAAGAGACCAAGGCTTGCACAAAAAATGAATCATTCATACAACATACAACACACCAAAATACACAGGAATACAAGATCAAAGGTCTTCTGAAAGAGGAGGGCTATGTTACGAAGAACACCATAAAGTCTTTCACACATGTACGGAAGCACAAGAGCTTCGAAGGCTTGGAAGGAGGATCCATCCTGACAAGAAGGGGTTTTCTTTCTTAGTTTAGATCTCTTGTCTGTACTTAAAAGATGTCACAATGTTGATTTCAAGTTTGTCTATTAATTTGTTATCAGTGTTTGGCTAATCTTTCGGATCCTAGGGCATAATCAAACTTGGAGAAACTGATTGTCCGATTGAGAATTGAGGAAGATAACAGAAAATCGGATAAGAAAAATGGAGGACCGTTTGGGCAAGCAAAAGCCAACGTGGTTGAGTCCAGTTCAAAGACAAATAACAAGAAAATAAAATTTTTTGGTGAGGGTCCAAAGGACAACAAGAAGAATGCTATGCGGTTTAAAGGCAATTGCTACAATTGCGGTAAACTTGGACATCGCAAGAGTGAATGTCGTAATCCGAAGAAACTTAAAGCACAAGCTAATGTGACTGAAGTTGATGAAATTTCGGAAGGGGTACAGGAAATGAGTTTGGCTGTTGTTGTCTCTAAATGCAACAATGTTGGAAATTCCAGGGAGTGGTGGGTAGATACTGGGGCTACCCGCTATATTTGTGCTGATAAGACAATGTTCTCAAACTACAAACCAGTCAGTGGAGAACAACTGTTCAAGGGAAATTCTGCAAGCTCAAAGGTTAAGGAAAAAAAACCTTGAAAATGACTTCTGGGTTAGGGGCTCGTCCTCAACAATGTGCTACATGTGCCTGACATTCTCAAAAATCTTGTATCGGGTTTTTTGCTTAGCAAGAATGGCTTTAAGCTTGTGTTTGTAGCTGATAAATTTGTATTCACCAAGAATTATGTTTGTGTGGGGAAAGGTTATCTTTCTGATGGAATGTTCAAGATGAACGTTCTTACTATTGTACCAAAAGCATGTATTAATAATACTACTAGTAGTTCTGCTTGTATGCTTGAGTCTTCTTGTTTATGGCATAACAGATTAGGGCATGCAAATTTTAAATCTGTTCATAGAATGATGAATCTGAATTTATTTTCAAATTTGCAATTTGATCCTAATCATAAATGTCAAATATGTGTTGAAGCTAAGTTAGCTAAAACACCATATAACTCTGTTGAAAGGACTACCACTCCTTTAGAATTAATTCACAGTGATATCTGTGATTTGAAGTTTGTGCAAACGAGATGTGGTAAAAAGTATTTTATTACTTTTATAGATGATTGCACAAGATATTATTATGTATATTTGCTGAGAAGCAAAGACGAGGCTTTGGATGCTTTGAAGCATTATAAGAATGATGTGGAAAATCAACTTAGCAAACGATTAAAAATTATTCGAAGTGATAGATGTGGAGAATATGACGCTCCATTTGATGAATTTTGTTCAGAATCTGGCATTATTCATTAAACTACTGCACCATATTCACCTCAATCAAATGGAATTGCTGAGCACAAGAATCGAACTATTAAAGTACGATGAATGATATGTTGATAAGTTCGGAACTACCCAGAACTTGTGGGGAGAAGCAATTCTCTCAGCCAAGGTCATTCTTAATAAAATTCCACTAAAGAAAATGGATGAAACTCCATATGAATTGTGGAAAGGACACAATCCTAGCTATAAACACTTGAAAGTGTGATGTTTTTTGGCGAAGGTAGAAGTTCCAAAGCCTAAACAAGTAAAAACATTGGGCCTAAAATAGTTGATTGCATATTTGTTGGATATGCACATAACAGTAGTGCATATCGATTCCATGTGCACAAGTCAGATATTCCTGATATTCATGAAAATGTAATTATCGAATCAAGGAATGTTGTGTTTTTTGAGAATGTCTTTCCATGTAAAGAAAGGGATAAAGGTGAAACAAGTTCACATAAGAGGACTTATGATACTGCAAATCTTGATCATGAAAATGATGAAGAACCAAGGAGCAGTAAGAGGGCCAGAATGTCTACATTATTTGGTCCTGATTTTCTAACCTACATGGTAGAAAATGAACCTAATACATTTGCAAAAGCAATGTCAACTCCAGAAGCACCATTCTGGAAAGAAGCTATCAACAGTGAGATAGAAATCATTATGCAAAATCACACTTGGGAGTTGGTTGACCTCCCACCTGGAAATAAACCTCTAGGTTGTAAGTGGATTTCCAAAAGAAAGTTTAAACCGAATGGATCTATTGATAAATATAAGGCTAGGTTGGTAGCTAAGGTCTATAAGCAAAATGAAGGCCTTGATTTCTTCGACACATACTCACCGATTACAAGAATTACTTCTATTAGAGTTCTTGTTGCAATTGCTGCACTATATGATCTCGAGATTGATCAGATGGATGTTAAAACAACAATCCTAAATGGTGAGTTAGAAGAAGAAATATACATGGAACAACCTGAAGGGTTTGTTGCTTCAGGACAAGAGAAAAATGTGTGTAAGCTTGTTAAGTCCTTATATGGATTGAAGCAGGCGCCAAAACAGTGGCACCAGAAATTTGATAAAGCTATGTTGTCAAATAGATTTAGAATTAATGAGTGTGATAAATGTGTCTACATTAAAAATACACTGAACGCCTATGTAATTGTATGTTTATATATTGATGACATGTTGAAAATAGGTAATAATCATGATATTATCATGAATACAAAGAGAATGTTGACACAAAACCTTGATATGAAAGACATGGGAGTGGCAGATTGTAATATCCGGATTTTTTTTAAGTATATTTAGTATTATTATTATTATTATTATTATTATTATTATTATTATTAATTATATAATTATTAGTTCAATAATTTTTCTTTTTTTATTATTATTATTTTATAACAAACAAGTATCAATAATTATCGAGGCCCAATTTAAAATGTTGATTTCTGAAATTAATTATGGGCCCAAAACCTTTCACCCAACTTTAAAAGTCCAAGTCAAATATGATTCTTTCACAAACCCTACTTATCCCAAACCCTAGAATTTCACCCTATAAATACATATCACCCTCCTATGAATTTGTTTACCAGCCGCTACCAAAAACAAAATCTGCTCCCGTCTAAAGTTGTCCTTCCTCTCAATTGGGGTCTCTTTGGTGAGTGATTGCATGATTTTATTTATATGTGTATGTGTGTGTTAGTGTGTGTGCGTGAGTTAGTGTGGTGTGTGTGTTTAATTGTGTGTGTTATATATATGTGTATGTGTGCGTCATTGTGTGTGTGTGAGTCGGTGTGATGCGTGTGTTAAATTGTGTTTAATTGTGTGTGTGTTAAATTGTGTGTGAGTCAGTGTGTGTGTTTAAATTGTGTGTCAGTACCATATATGTGTGCGTGAGTTTATGTGTGTGTGCAACATATTTATGTAAAATCCAATTCAATATTCTTTACATAATTCACTTCTTCAGTTCCTTAGTAATCAGCCGATTCTTTTTATTTAGTTATTTATTTTATCTTAATATATTATTTTACTATATTATTAATTGTATTTTATAATTTATTATAGAAAACAAAGAAAACGAGGAGTAGAATTTACTGCATTATTACATTCTTCGCACAGATATCTGCGTTTATTCGAGGTGGGGATATTTTCTATTCTGGAATTGTTTGTCATTTTTAAATGCTTCGTATATGTGTATTCATTTATGTGAAATGTGAAATAAAAGAAGTCATGTTAATCAAAAATAAGAAGGTCCTAATCAAAAGTATCCACGAGGTGAACCCGTAGTGTTATAATTAGTCTGGGGCTGTAAGAAGGTCCGGGATCGAAAGTATCTTTGGGGTGAACCCGCAGTACTTAGTCAGGGGCCGTAAGAAGGTCCGGATCGATGTATCCTCGGGTGTACCAGCATACTATAAAGTAATCGGCGATCAAAGGAAAAGGACAGAAAAATTTCATGTTGAATGTTTATGATGATGCTTATGTGTTGTGTTTAATCTTGACAAACGTGTCTCCTGGGCGAGTTGAAAGCTCACCCCATATTTATTAACACTTTTCAGGTTGAGGAGTCTGAGCGAGGATTGGAGGCGGTGGATGCAAGTCGATGATCTTTATTTAATTTGATTTTTTTTAGAGAAATCTTATTTTATTAATGAATTAGAGTTGCTGTTAACAGTTAGTATTTTATATTTAGAGAGCAAATGATATGTTTTGAAATTAGACTATATTTTATGAAATCACAGTAGCGCAACGGAAGAGTGAGGGTTAATTGGGTTATTAATAAAATGGTTCTGCATGTTTTTGGGATGTGTCTGATTTATATGCTGTTAAATACGCTTTCTTATTAAATTAAGTTACTTATGTATTTTGAAAATCGGGTCGTTACAAGTGGTATCAGAGCAGGTCTACGGTTCTGTAGACTTGTTAAAAAAATGGTCTCTTTTTAAATTTTTAAATTTGAAAAAAAAATAGTATAGTGACATCCACCTCCGCCATATCTAGCCGGATTCCTCAAGGTATTCAAGTTTATTAAGTCATTACTCAATTTATTCATGATATGTCATGTCACAATATTATGCAGCACATATTATTCATGTAATTATGATTTATTGCTTCTATTTCATACTTCTTATTGCCTGTGTACTTGTTATATTAGAAGAACGAACTCTAGGCTCCTCGCGAAAAATAAAAGAGGGACTCATAATGAATCAGATGGATTTAATTGTATGAATATATGTATATATAGAGGACTTCGTTATATTATGACCACTATGCGATGATAACTTAAAATAGGTACTAAGAACGTATTGTGTATGAAATAGAGAGATGCCCCCACGAGGACGTCCCCGAATCCCAAACCAGAACAACCTTGGGAACCAAGGCAACGAGGGAAACCCAATTAGCACTGGAAACCAATCAACTGCTGGAGATCTATTCGCTGAGATTCTCAATGTATTATGGAACAACAATGGGGACAATCACAACAACAGTACCAGAGTGGTGGAACAATTTTGCCATTACCGTCCACCCACCTTTAATGGGCGTGATGGCCTAGCAGCAGTTGAAGAATGGTTACGAGCATTAGAAAGGATTTTCAGGCTTATTACTTGTACAAGATGAACAACGAGTGGCTTGTGCTGCCTTCCAGCTAACTGATGATGCAGATCATTGGTGGGAAGGTTACTGGAGAAACAGAACTGAACAAGAACGCAATGCGTTGGCTTGGAATGAATTCAAAGAAGTAGTGATGGAGAAGTATTTTCCTAGATCTTACCGTGATAAGAAAGAAACAACATTTTTGAACTTTAAGCAAAGGAACATGACCGTGACAGACTACGAGAGGGAATTCAATCAATTGTATAGGTTTGCTCCACACTTGGTTGATACCGACTTGAAAAAGGCTTTGAGGTTTAGGAGAGGACTGGGATCACAATTATCTGGGATACTGTCAGCACAAGGAGATTTGGAGTACTCTGTGATGGTAAGAAGAGCACATGAGGTAGAAGCAAGTTTAGCTGATGACGAGGATGATCAGAAAATAACTAAGGTAACTGGAAAGAGGAAATGGGAAGGAGCAGAGCAAAGCAAGAATGAGAATTCACGTAAACAAGAAAGGACTAACGAAGATGCTAGTCAGAATGGACAGACTGACAAGCCACTTTGCCCAGAATGCAAGAGGAATCATTATGGGGAATGCTTAGCTGGACAAGGAAAGTGCTTCAAATGTAAGAAATTCAGGCATAAAGTTATCAATTGCCCCCTACTAAAGAACGAAAATGAAAGGAAGGAACAGACAACCGGAGGCAGAGCTCGGATATATGTTATGCAAGGAGAATCTAATTAGGAACCGAGTTCAAGAGAATAATGAATGACTAGACTAGGAATTAATAAAGAGGCGATAGATAAATAAGATTTCATTTTTGTTAAGTTTTTGCATTGTAACTTTATTTTTCTTCGCTATTAAAATATTGCTATTAAGAAAAGTTTTCAATAGATGTTATTTCTTGAGCTTTGGCGAGTCAACGAATTTCGTGGACGAAATTTTGTTAAGGGGAATAATATGTAATATCCGGATTTTTTTAAGTATATTTAGTATTATTATTATTAATTATATAATTATTAGTTCAATAATTTTTCTTTTATTATTATTATTATTTTATAACAACCAAGTATCAATAATTATCCAGGCCCAATTTAAAATGTTGATTTCTGAAATTCATTATGGGCCCAAAACCTTTCACCCAACTTTAAAAGTCCAAGTCAAATAGGATTCTTTCACAAACCCTACTTATCCCAAACCCAAGAATTTCACCCTATAAATACATATCATCCTCCTATGAATTCTTTTTTTACCAGCCGCTACCAAAAATAAAATCTGCTCCCGTCCAAAGTTGTCCTTCCTCTCAATTGGGGTCTCTTTGGTGAGTGTGTGCATGATTTTATTTATATGTGTATGTGTGTGTGCGTGAGTCAGTGTGGTGTGTGTTTAATTGTGTGTGTTATATATATGTGTATGTGTGCGTCAGGGTGTGTGTGTGAGTCGTTGTGATGTGTGTGTTAAATTGTGTTTAATTGTGTGTGTGTTAAATTGTGTGTGAGTCAGTGTGTGTGTTTAAATTGTGTGTCAGTACCATATATGTGTGCGTGAGTTTATGTGTGTGTGCGCTTAATTTTGTGTGTCGAGTGTGTGCAAATGGGTACAAATTTTGTATGGTGGTGTTAAATTGGTGATAGGCTTTTAGTAAGACCACCCCACTTTACAACCTTCTTCCTTTTTCAAAGATTAGAAATTGTTCTCGCAAAGATATTTATGTAAAAGCCAATTCAATATTCTTTACATAATTCACTTCTTCAGTTCCTTATTAATCAGCCGATTCTTTTTATTTAGTTATTTATTTAAAATAATATATTATTTTACTATATTATTAATTGTATTTTATAATTTATTGTAGAAAACGAAGAAAACGAGGAGTAGAATTTACTGCATTATTACATTCTTCACAAAGATATCTGCGTTTATTCGAGGTGGGGATATTTTCTATTCTGGAATTGTTTGTCATTTTTAAACGCTTCGTATATGTGTATTCATTTATGTGAAATGTGGAATAAAAGAAATCATGTTAATCAGGGGCCGTAAGAAGGTCCGGGATCAAAAGTATCCTCGAGGTGAACCCACAGTGTTATAATTAGTCTGGGGCTGTAAGAAGGTCCGGGATCGAAAGTATCTTCGGGTGAACCCACAGTACTTAGTCAGGGGTCGTAAGAAGGTCCGGGATCAGATGTATCCTCGGGTTGCACCCGCATACTATAAAGTAATGGTCACCAAAGGAAAAGGACAAAGAAAAATTTCATGTTGAATGTTTATGATGATGCTTATGTGTTGTATTTAATCTTGACAAACGTGTCTCCTGGGCAAGTTGAAAGCTCTCCCCATATTTATTAACACTTTTCTGGTAGAGGAGTTTGAGCGAGGATTGGAGGCGGTGGATGCAAGTCGATGATCTTTATTTAATTTGATTTTTTTTAGAGAAATCTTATTTTATTAATGAATTAGAGTTGCTGTTAACAGTTAGTATTTTATTTTTAAAGAGCAAATGTTATGTTTTGAAATTTGACTATATTTTATGAAATCACAGTAGCGCAGCGGAAGAGTGAGGGGTTAATTGGGTTATTAATAAAATGGTTCTGCATGTTTTTGGGATGTGTCTGATTTATATGCTGTTAAATACGCTTTCTTATTAAATTAAGTTACTTATATATTTTGAAAATCGGGTCGTTACAAGTGGTATCAGAGCAGGTCTACGGTTCTGTAGACTTGTTAAAAAAAATGGTCCCTTTTTAAATTTTTAAATTTGAAAAAAAAATAGTTTAGTGACATTCACCTCCGCCATATCTCGCCGGATTCCTCAATGTATTCAAGTTTATTATGTCATTACTCAATTTATTCATGATATGTCATGTCACAATATTATGCAACACATATTATTCATGTAATTATGATTTATTGCTTCTATTTCATAGTTCTTACTGCCTGTGCACTTGTTATATTAGAAGAACGAACTCTAGGCTCCTCGCGAAAAATAAAAGAGGGACTCATAATGAATCAGATGGATTTAATTGTATGAATATATGTATATATACAGGACTTCGTTATATTATGACCACTATGCGATGATAACTTAAAATAGGTACTAAGAACGTATTGTGTATGAAATAGAGAGATGCCCCCACGAGGATGTCCCCGAATCCCAAACCAGAACAACCTTGGGCACCAAGGCAACGAGGGAAACCCAGTTAACACTGGAAACCAATCAACTGCCTGAGATCTATTCGCTGAGATTCTCAATGTATTATGGAACAACAATGGGGACAATCACAACAACAGTACCAGAGTGGTGGAACAATTTTGCCATTACCATCCACCCACCTTTAATGGGCGTGATGGCCTAGCAACAGTTGAAGAATGGTTACGAGCATTAGAAAGGATTTTAAGACTTATTACTTGTACAGATGAACAACGAGTGGCTTGTGCTGCCTTCCAGCTAACTGATGATGCAGATCATTGGTGAGAAGGTTACTGGAGAAACAGAACTGAACAAGAACACAATGCGTTGGCTTGGAATGAATTCAAAGAAATAGTGATGGAGAAGTATTTCCCGAGATCTTACCGTGATAAGAAAGAAACAACATTTTTGAACTTTAAGCAAATGAACATGACCATGACAGAAAGTACGAGAGAGGGAATTTAAACAATTGTGTCGGTTTGCTCCACACTTGGTTGATACCGACTTGAAGAAGGCTTTGAGGTTTAGGAGAGGACTGAGATCACAAATATCTGGGATACTGTTAGCACAAGGAGATTTGAAGTACTCTGTGATGGTAAGAAGAGCACATGAGGTAGAAGCAGGTTTAGCTGATGACGAGGATGATCAGAAAACAACTAAGGTAACTAGAAAGAGGAAATGGGAAGGAGCAGAGCAAAGCAAGAATGAGAATTCTCGTAAACAAGAAAGGACTAACGAAGATGCTAGTCAGAATGGACAGACTGACAAGCCACTTTGCCCAGAATGCAAGAGGAATCATTATGGGGAATGCTTAGCTGGACAAGGAAAGTGCTTCAAATGTAAGAAATTCGGGCATAAAGTTATCAATTGCCCACTACTTAAGAACGAACATGAAAGGAAGGAACAGACAACCGGAGGCAGAGCTCGGATAAATGTTATGCAAGGATAATCTAATTAGGAACCGAGTTCAAGAGAATAACGAATGACTAGACTAGGAATAAATAAAGAGGCGATAGATAAATAAGATTTCATTTGTTTTAAGTTTTTGCATTGTAACTTTATTTTTCTTCGCTATTAAAATATTGCTATTAAGAAAAAAATTCAATAGATGTTATTTCTTGAGCTTTGGCGAGTCAACGAATTTCGAGGACGAAATTTTGTTAAGAGGGATAATATGTAATATCCGGATTTTTTTAAGTATATTTTGTATTATTATTATTAATTATATAATTATTAGTTCAATAATTTTTCTTTTTTTTTTTTTTATTATTATTATTATTATTATTATTATTATTATTATTATTATTTTATAACAACCAAGTATCAATAATTATCCAGGCCCAATTTAAAATGTTGATTTCTGAAATTCATTATGGGCCCAAAACCTTTCACCCAACTTTAAAAGTCCAAGTCAAATAGGATTCTTTCACGAACCCTACTTATCTCAAACCCTAGAATTTCACCCTATAAATACATATCATCCTCCTATGAATTTTCTTTACCAGCCGCTACCAAAACCAAAATCTGCTCCCGTCCAAAGTTGTCCTTTCTCTCAATTGGGGTCTCTTTGGTGAGTGTGTGCATGATTTTATTTATATTTGTATGTGTGTGTCAGTGTGTGTGCGTGAGTCAGTGTGGTGTGTGCTTAATTGTGTGTGTTATATATATGTGTATGTGTGCGTCAGGGTGTGTGTGTGAGTCGGTGTGATATGTGTGTTAATTTGTTTTTAATTGTGTGTTTGTTAAATTGTGTGTGAGTCAGTGTGTGTGTTTAAATTGTGTGTCAATACCATATATGTGTGCGTGAGTTTATGTGTGTGTGCGCCTAATTTTGTGTGTCAGAGTGTGTGCAAATGGGTACAAATTTTGTATGGTGGTGTTAAATTGGTGATAGGCTTTTAATAAGACCACCCCACTTTACAACCTTCTTCCCTTTTCAAAGATTAGAAATTGTTCACTGCAGCATATTTATGTAAAAGTCAATTCAATATTCTTTACATAATTCACTTCTTCAGTTCCTTATTAATCAGTCGATTCTTTTTATTTAGTTATTTATTTTATCTTAATATATTATTTTACTATATTATTGATTGTATTTTATAATTTATTGTAGAAAACGAAGAAAACGAGGAGTAGAATTTACTGCATTATTACATTCTTCGCACATATATTTGCGTTTATTCGAGGTGGGGATATTTTCTATTCTGGAATTGTTTGTCATTTTTAAACGCTTCGTATATGTGTATTCATTTATGTGAAATATGGAATAAAAGAAATCATGTTAATCAGGGGCCGTAAGAAGGTCCGGGATCAAAAGTATCCTCGGGGTGAACCTATAGTGTTATAATTAGTCTGGGGCTGTAAGAAGGTCCGGGATCGAAAGTATCCTTGGGATGAACCCGCAGTACTTAGTCAGGGGCCGTAAGAAGGTCCGGGATCAGATGTATCCTCGGGGTGTACCCGCAGTACTATAAAGTAACTGGCCAGTCAAAGGAAAAGGACAAAGAAAAATTTCATGTTGAATGTTTATGATGATGCTTATGTGTTGTATTTAATCTTGACAAATGTGTCTCCACTGGGTGAGTTGAAAGCTCACCCCATATTTATTAACACTTTTCAGGTTGAGGAGTCTGAGCGAGGATTGGAGGCGGTGGATGCAAGTCGATGATCTTTATTTAATTTGATTTTTTAGAGAAATCTTATTTTATTAATGAATTAGAGTTGTCATTATGACTAGTATTTTATTTTTAGAGAGCAAATGTTATGTTTTGAAATTAGACTATATTTTATGAAATCACAGTGGCGCAGCGGAAGAGTGAGGGGTTAATTGGGTTATTAATAAAATGGTTCTGCATGTTTTTGGGATGTGTCTTATTTATACGTTGTTAAATACGCTTTCTTATTAAAATTAAGTTTCTTATATATTTTGAAAATCGGGTCGTTACACAGATGTTATACTAGGGATTAAAATCTCTAAGACATCTGGTGGACTTATTTTATCTCAGTCTCATTATGTTGAGTCTATTCTCAGGAAATTCAACGTTTATGATGAAAATCCAATAAAAACTCCAATTGACACAAGTTTACACTTAGTCAAGAATAAAGATGAACCAGTATCTCAATTGAGATATTCACAGGTCATATGCAGTTTAATGTAGATAACAAACTGCACCCGTCCTGACATAGCATGTGCTGTGAATAAATGTAGTAGGTTCACTAGGAATCCAAGTGATGATCATTGGAAAGCTCTGAATAGAGTTTTGAGATATTTAAAATATACTTTGAACTTTGGATTACATTATACAAGATATCCAGTAGTTTTGGAAGGATACTGTGATGCCAACTGGATGTCAGATTCAAAGGATTCAAAATCCACTAGTGGTTATGTTTTTACCATTGGTGGTGCAGTTGTGTCTTGGAAATCCTCAAAACAAACTTGTATAGCTCGATCAACGATAGAATCTGAGTTTATAGCTTTGGATAAAGCTGGAGAAGAAGCAGAATGACTTCGGAATTTTTTAGAGGATATTCTGTGTTGGCCAAAGTGAGTCACTGCTATCAGTATACATTGTGATAGTCAGTTGGCCATAGGAAGGGCACAAAATAACATGTATAATGGTAAGTCTAGACATATACGTCGTAGGCACAATACCATTAAACAGTTGATCTCAAGTGGTGTTATCTCCATTGATTATGTAAAATCTAAGGAGAATCTTGCGGATCCGCTTACCAAAGGTTTACCAAGAGATCATGTATATAGATTATCAAAGGGAATGGGATTAAAGCCTATTATGCATGAATCTTTGTAATGGTACAACCATGATGACTGGAGATCCCAAGAACTTAGTTCAATGGGACAACTAAGTTATAAAGATTCAGTTAAGCACTTCGGATAAATTCCTACCCATTCCTATGATCACAAATACTTTCTGCAGAAGTATATATGGTTAAGTTCAACTTTTAATGATTCCTATAGCTTGGTTAGCCAAGTGGGGTATGGAAGAATACTTTTAATAGGATGTCACCTATGTAAGTGTGAAGTGGGGCCGCTTCTATGAGGATTTTGAGGCTTGAATTCTCTAAAACACTTATGAAACCCAAGGTTGTTCAAGGCCAAAATGAACACAACCATGAGAACTGGAAAATGTTAGGGAGGTTATTGTGTGGGTGTTGTTGTCTTGGTTTATACCAACGGGTGAACAGTTCAAGACACCATGTACTGATTAGCCAAGTAAATCCGATAGTACTCCACTAGGGAAGGTTCAAAGCCAGAAGCTACCTCTCCTGCTACAATAACTTTCCGTTTGTACTCTCTTTAGTGTCTGCATTCACATGTGCATTGCATTGATTCATATAATTTCTCATTCATGTGGGGATTGTTGGAAATATGTTTGAGCTCACAAGAATATTTTCGGGTGAATGAAAAATTATTGCCTAAAGGTGATAAGTTGAGGTACAAGTAGAACTTTAGTATTCTATGTTGGACAATGAATCTAGATGAAATTTGTGGATTAATTTTGTATTCAGAATGCATTTAGAGTATTATTTGTAATTAGTACAAATGTAGTTGCAAACCAAAAGGTGCAACTATTCATGGAAACTCACCAAAGGATGCAACTCTTCATGGAAAATCTTAATAGTTGCAAACCAAAGGGAGCAACTTTTCATAATAACTCTTGGAATGAAAAGGTGTGTCCAAGAGTTGTGTTGTAGAGATGTTAAAAGGGCCGCAGCCCGTTGGCCCATACCGTTTAAACGGGAAAAAAAGAGGGTTAGAGCCGAATTATTTTGGCCCATTTAAATCAGCGGACCATTTAAACCGAAACCCGTTAGGGCTTGCCCGAAGGTTAACCGGGCTAGCCCGCTAGCCCGCTCTATTTTTATTTTAAAAAATAAATATAATTTTAATATCTTATATCTACTTTATTACCTATTACTAGTAAATTTATTTCCAAATTCACATCTCTTCATCTTTAAGTTTAACTTTATCAAACAAGCTATATTTCTTGACAAACCTTTTTTTATTTATTTTTTTTATTACTTAATTTAGTTTTTCGATATTTATTCTGAATAGAAAATATCACGTAATTTTATTAGATTATTTAGGATATAAATTATATTTCTAAATGGTGCTAAATCCAATTTTATAATTTTGTTAATGCAATGTAATTATAAACTATGCATGACTTTTTTTTCGTAATGAATAGATTAGCATTAAATAAAATTAAATATTATATATGCTCAAGTTTAAAATTTTAGATTTAGATATGTAATTTTTAAATTTTAACTTATAGTCATATAAGTAATTACGAAAAAAGTGTTAATTCTGCGTAGCTTTAATTATTATTATTTTGTTTTCAAAAATTTAGATCATAAAACATTTAATTTTATAAGTTTGTTAATGCAATGTAATTAGAAACTTTGCATGAATTTTATTTATGATGAATAGTCTAACTTAACATGTTAAACTTAAATGTTATACACATTCAAGTTTAAAATTTTAGATTTAAATATATAATTTTTGTTGGGAAACTATTGTTTAGATTTTGATGAATGCCATGAAAAACTTAGACTAGAAAGTTGGCACCCCATTTTCTTTGTAAATTGCATTGTAATAGATAGGGCTGTAGGAGCAGAGTCAAGTCGGCTATGCCTGGATATACAAGAAGTCAACTGGAGACTGGGATGAAGACTTCGCTGTGAAGCAGCTGAGTGTAGCAAGGAAAAGAAGACAAGAACTCGACTGAAGGAGTAGCAGCTATGATACATCTATGTGAAGTGTCAGTCAAGTCAACTCAAGATAGCCAAGTCTCAAGTTGAAGTGACAGATGAGTCGTCCAATGATTGGGAGCTGACTCGAAGTCACCTGGGGAAGTTAGAAAACTGCAGTCAAGTCAAGACAATCGAAAAAGATCCGTTGCGTAAGTCAAGAAAGTTACTTAAATAAGTAATACTTCCATGTCGCTTTCTTAAAGTGCTCGATCCCGAGTGTGCAAAAGGAATAAACCAATGGGAAGCATCGCACTGTGTCGAACCCTGAAAAAGTCAAGGTTCATTCAATACTAGAAAATGTCAATTTCAAGAAGCGCAACAAGACAAGCCAACGACCACAAGTGTCTTTTGAAAATTAGCTTATCTCTTCAACGGACATATTTTCAAAAGAGCACTATAAAAGGCCGAGGAATCAATTTGAGAGAAGCGGGACTAACCACGAACATTTAAGATATTACTCGAATCAGAATCCGCAAATACTCTCAAGTTATTCAAGCAAATCCTCAAGCCTAAACTTCAAGAAAATCGATCCAACACCAACCAGTGAAGGAGAGACAACTTCAAACCGTTGAAGAGGAAATTTCGAAAAATCAAAAGGGGTCTACATTCCAAGGAGGATTGTAGGAAGGTTCAAGGTCGAACTACAGTCTTAAGTTATTGGAGGGCTTGATCAAATCCAAGAAGTTTGAGCAAGTGGGGTGTAGTAGCAAAGCAAAATGCCCGGTGAAGAAGCCGAGTCGTATGAGAACCCAATTGTGTGATCAAGGCATCTCCCGATCGAGTCCCAAACGATCAAGTCACCGTGTGTGATGAAGACTTGTATCCGGGTGATAACCACTTTGTACTCGATCAATACTTAGTGGATTCCTCCAGGAGTTGGAGAAGAGAGAAGTAAAGAACCCCATCTTCGAACCTCTATAAAATTTATTGTGTCACTTACATTTCAGCCTTTACTTTCTGCATATCATTTAATATCTGCTGATAATTTGCTATCCAACTGATAATTAACTAGTGCTAAAACAAGTTTTAAACAAACTTAAACCAAATTCAAGGGTGTTAAGCCTTCCGCTGAAAATCTTATCACAACCAAGTTAAGTATAAGACTAAGCAACTGAGTTATTCTATCAACAACTCGAAGTCAGTCCGTTGAGTGGCTAACTCTGTTTGGTTAACTAACTTAGATGTCCATCAAAGACTTAACTCGAAAACTAACTCTGAACAATTTTAAAAGGACTAAATCGAAAAGTTGGTAAGGTTTATTCACCCCCTCTTCTAAACCTTACACTCACACCCCTTGGGACCTACAAGTGGTATTAGAGCGGTTGGTTCATTAAGCCTTCCGCACAGGTTACTGAACTAGATCTTCATTTTCGCAAAGAAGTTTTAACGCTTGCTCTTTCAAAAACTCTTTTCGTTCAGCAAAGTTATTACCATGGAAGCAAATTTGACACGCATTGCTATGTTCACCATTGAAGAATTTGATGAATGGAAAATACGTATGCAGGCTCATCTATCAGCTTTACATGATGAGATGTGGATAGTAATAGAAGATGGGCCACTGCAAATATTGAAGGTGAACACAACTGTAAGGAGAGAAGCCGCACCAAGGAGAAGAGAGGTTGTCTTTGCTCTACCAGACCGGCTATGGTTGAAAAACCAAGAGCGGAATGGACAAATGATGACAGAAAACGATACAACTTGGACAATGTGGCCAAAGATATACTTTACAAGACCTTGGACAAAGCCATGTTCAACAAAGTCAAATCTTGCAAGACATCCAAAGAAATCTGGGATAAACTAACCCTAATTTGTGAAGGATCTGAGCAAATCAAGGAAAACAAATTATCTGTTGTTATTCAGAAATTTGAAAACTTTAAAATGTTTGCAGGTGAAACGATGGACCAACTGGATGCTAGATTCACTGAAATTACCAATGAGCTTTCAGCACTTGGGAAAGAATAACACAGAAGGATATGTGTATGAAGATATTGAGGAGCCTCCCAGCTGAGTTGGAAATGAAGACAATGGCTTTAAGGCACTCGATGGACCTATCAAAAACATCCAATCATGAACTATTCTCAGACCTCAAAGCCTATGAGTTTGAGCTGAGAAGAAAGGATCAAGAAGAGACAGTTGTGCCCAAAACACTCTGTTCTTCCATAAGTCATTGACCAGGAGGAGATTGCCTTGATGGTTAAAATATTCAATAAGTTCTTCAACAAGAACTACGAAAGAAACAAAGGTGAATCCTCCAGAAGATACTCAGCTCCCTCCAAATCAAGGGAAGAAAGGTTACCAAAAAGAACTGAACATCAAAAGGTCGAATACCAAAGAGCTGACAACCCAAGAAATGAAAGAGCTGACCAAAAAGTTGAGAACCTGAGTTGGAATTGCAGACAACCAGGACACTATGCCATTGATTGCTCATATCATGTAGTCAACAAATACAGGAATGAAGAAAAAAAAAAGTCTTCAGAGAAAGAAGGCAAGAAAAGAAAAGAGCAATGTTGGCACGAGATCTATGATACAAACTAAGTCAAAAAAGCAAGCAGACTCGAGAGTAGTGAAGGCGACTACTCAAGTGACTCAAGAAGAAACCTTAACTGCCTAATGGCTAAAGAACAAGATCAACTCCGACCAAGAAGATGAGGTACACTCCAACTCATCTCATTCAGATTCTAGTGATAGTGATTGTGACACACACACTTCATCACCCACTGATCTTTATGATTCATTAGACAAAATGATGAAAGACTTTGAGCACATTAAATCCTCACACACACTATTAAATGAGGAAAATAGCCAGCTCAAAGCCAAAACTCACAAATGACTAAGGAGCCGAGTACTCTAAGTCACATAGCCGATGAGAACAAAAAGTCAAGGTCGAAATGCTAAACTAATAAAGCAGAGATAGTCTATAGAAAAGAGAGAAAATGATCTCAAAAGTGTGATTGCCTCATTCACAAAGGCATCTAAATCATTGGATGACCTTATTATGAGCCAAAAAGAGTGTGGAGATAAGACAGGAATAGGATTCAACTCCTTTGTGCATAGTCAAACTCCCAGAGTGATCTTGGAAAAAGGATATTCAAGCAATGAAGCATCTCAAAAATCCAAGACACCAAATGTTGCACACACATTCATTCCAAAGCACAATCACAACCAAACTGGCCTTGGTTATAAAGGAAAAGGAAAATAGCCAGTTGAGTATGCTGAGAGGACAACTGAGAAGAAATCCAGCAGAGTTCCTCAACAAACTCCAAACAGGGAAGTACTTTGTAAAGAAGAAACAGGGCTACCAAAAGCCCCAGAAGTCCTATAAAAGGAACAAATATGATGGGAATGGTAGAAACTACCCAAGTCAAGTTGATTGGAATAATGTGAAATATCAGCAAAGACCCATGGAATACAAGCCTAAATGGCAAAGGCCTAGAACTCAGCAAAGGTCATTCCAAAGGCAACAAAGCTATTATCAGCACACATATGCACCCAAGCACTACACCCAGAGATATCACAATTATCCAAAGAAGGCAATTGCTAAAACACACACACACAGACATACAGACACAAGAGACAATTGTATGAACCTAAAGCCCCCAAGCAATTTGCCAAAGTAAATTATGATTATGGCACAGATAGATGACAACCCCTTAGAGTCAAATCATTTGGCTATAGGTTGGTTGGATCATCTTACAGCACTAACCCCTCAGGACCCAGACAAGTATGGGTACCTAAGATCTGATTTTCTTGATTGCGGTTTCAAGGAACAATCGAATGCCAAGGAACCTGGTACATGGATAGTGGGTCATTTCTAGACACATGACAGAAACAAGAAAAATCTCAAAAAATTCAAGGAAGTTAAAGGTGCAAAAGTCATATTTGGAGGAAATGAAGCTCCAGGAGAAATAAGAGGCAATCGGATCCATCAACAAAATCGGATTAGAAATCACAAATGTTGCATATGTTGAAGGCCTCAATTTCAACTTATTGAGCATCAACCAACTCGCGGACAAGGGCTATAATGTTGGATTCAATATGGAAGTGTGCCAAATCAAAGATATCTTGAATCAAATGAAGTAGTGTTGCAAGGATGCGCACAAAAGAACATGTATGTGGTAGATCGGTCGATGCCACACCAAGCACTTGTCCTGCTAGCAAAGAGTACAAATTAATCAAGTTGGTTGTGGCACAAGAAGTTTTCGAGTCACCCGAATTTCAAGACAATTAACAAGCTTGCAAGGAGTAATCTTTTAGCGGGACTCCCGGACTCGATGTACAAGAAGGAAAGTGTTTGTGATGCATGCCGATGGGAAAGCGGATCAAATCATCATTCAAAGAGAAGTCATGTCCATCTTCAACAAGAATATTGCATCTCACTGCATATGGACTTATTTGGTCCATTGAGCCACCGGGCATAAGTGGAAAGAAATATACCTTGGTGGTAGTAGATGATTATTCAAGATATACATGGACAATCTTTCATGTATAAAAAGAAAGAAACCTTGCGGAAGCTACCACAAATGATGAAGAGAATTCAAAATGAGAAAAGTCAAACCATTATAAAGATAAGATCGACGAGAACCGAGTTTGTCAATGGGATAATAACTCGATATTGTGATGAAAATGGTATTGCTCATGAATTATCTGCAGCAAGGACTCCACAATGAGAATGGAGTTGTAGAAAGAAGAACACAACTCTCAAGGAAGTCAAAAGGACCATGTTAGCTCAAGCAGGCTGCCTAAAAGATTTTGGGGTCAAGCTATAAACACCGCATGTTGTACTCAAAATAGATGCACGATAAATAAACAAATGACAAAGACTCCCTATGAGATTTGGACAGGGAGGAAGCCAAATGTTGCATATTTTAAAATATTTGGATATAAATGCTTCATCCATAATAATGGCAAAGAAAATTTAAAGGCTTTTGATGCTAAAGCTGATGAAGGTATCTTCTTGGGATACTCAGCTGAGAGCAAAGCCTATAGAGTACTGAACCTAATGTAAATAGAGAAGACATTGAAGAGTTAGCTGATAAGCTGAATCAACCAACTATGCAGAAGAGTCCTTATGTTGAAGCTGAAGCTGGAGCAATAAACCAAGATGAAGATGATGTAGCTGAATCTCAAAGACAGCTGGAGAATCTATAGCTAAGTGATGATGAGAGAGTTGCTCAAGATAATACAGTAGCAAGACGACTGAATCCAACTAACTTACTCCAACCTGATGTAAGATGGCTAAGAGACCATCCACCAGAACTAGTCATTGGAGATGTAAGAGATGGTGTAAGAACCAGATCAAGAGCTCAACAAGAAGCAATGTTCACTTGTTTTATTTCCCAAATAGAGCCAAAAGATGTGTCCCAAGCATTGGATGACACACATTGGATTCAAGCCATGCAAGGAGCTGAATCAGTTTGAAAGGAAAGCGTGGGAATTGGTTCAAAGACCAACCCATCAAAATGTCATTGGCACAAAATGGGTGTTTAGGAACAAGATGAATGAAGACGGTTTTGTGGTAAGAAACAAAGTAAGATTGGTAGCCAAAGGGTATTGCCAAGAAGAAGGTATAGATTTTGATGAAACATTTGCTCATGTTGCAAGATTAGAAGCAATAAGGATGTTTTTTGTCTATGGTGCTCATAAGAACTTCATTGTATATCAAATGGATGTAAAAAGTGCATACTTGAATGGATTATTGGAGAAAGAAGTCTATGTCGAACAACCTCCAGGATTTGAGCAGAAGACTCTTGGAGATAAAGTGTACAAACTTAAGAAAGCTCTATATGGATTGAAACAAGCACCTAGAGCATGATATGATACATTATCACAATTCCTGACTGAGAATGGATTCACAAAAGGCAAATTGGATAGAACAATCTTCAGAATTCAAGATGGGAAGAGTATATTGCTTGTTCAAATATATGTGGATGACATCATTTTTGGATCCACAAACAAAGAGTTGTGTGATAAATTCTCAAATCTCATGCAAAGCAAATTTGAAATGAGCATGATGGGAGAGCTGACATTCTTCCTTGGACTTCAAGTAAAACAGCTGAAGGATGGAACCTTCATAAGTCAAACAAAATACACCAGAGATTTAATGAAGAAATTCGGTATGGAAGAGAAGTCTTCTCGTGAAAATACCAATGAATACATCACCAAAATGGACATGGATGCGGATGGCAAGCCGTGGATCAAACCGGATACTGAGCACTTATTGGATCACTGCTCTATCTCACAGCAAGTATGCTAGACATCACTTTTGTTGTAGGTGTATGTGCAAGATTTCAATCTGCTCCAAAAGAAAGCCACATGACTGCAGCCAAAAGAATCTTAGGATACTTGAAGGGAAGCCAAGAAGTTGGCTTATGGTATCCTAAGGAAGGTGGATTCAAGCTAATTGGTTACTCGGACTCGACTATGTTTGATGTAGAGTTGACGGGAAGAGTACTTCCAGTACATGTCGATGCTTGGAAATAGATTAATCTCCTGGTTTAGCAAGAAGCAAAATTCAATAGCCACATCCACAAAAGACAGTACATAGGTAGAGACTATGAAGTTGAAGAAAATAAGATTCCAATTATGTGTGATAACACAAGTCTTTATTGCAATCACTCAAAATCTGTGTTGCATTCGAGAACAAAGCACATTGATGTCGATACCATTTCATAAGAGACCATGTTGAAAAGAAGGACATTACCTTAGAATACATCTCAACTGATAAGCAGTTAGCTGATATATTCACAAAACCATTATGTGAATCAAGATTTAAAGAACTCAAGCATGAGTTAGGGTTAATTGAACTGAGTTAACACTCAGAAGACTCACGGAAAATAGATGAAATGTAAAAAGATGGGAGAAGAGCGAAGTTCTTGAATCAGCTAAGTGAATAAGCCGTATCGGAAAGTCAGCTGCACCGAGTTAACTGACAGCTGAGTCACTATATAAACAGAGAGACGAAGAGTTGAATCAGCTATGAAGTAAGCTAAGTAATTTATGAGCAAAGTGACAAAAATGCAGTCGTTTTTACTAAGCGGGAATGTTTTTAAGAATGACGTCAACGTAATTATGACGTGTACAGTCAAAAGCTGCATACCAAGCTTATGATTGGATATAAATGTTGCCGCATGAAATGCGAGAAATTAAATGCTAATCGGCGTGCTAAATCTGAGCCATTGATCTTGATCAAATTTCAAAAACCGTATGCACGTCCTTTCATAACCCACATATATACCATTTCGTCCGTTTTTCTCTCTCACTTTACACAAACTGTTCATCTCTCTCAAAGCAAGAAATCAACTTTTCTCTCAAAACCCTACAGTTCTCCAAAGTGAATTTCTAAAGTTTCATTCGGTAAATCTTCAAGAAATGGCATCTACTTACGATTTTGTTAAGTTGGGAAAACAAATCCACATTGGCTTTACTGTGGATTTTGAAGGAATGATTAAACAGGGGTCCGATGAAACCCTTGTGAAGAAGATAACTGAGAAAGTGGAGAAGTCTGGGCTGAAACCCTTTCTCTGAATGGAGTTTTAGATGACTTATGTTGAAGAAGTCGTTCAGTTCTACGTGAACGCTGAAGTTCATGATGAGGGCATCAAGTCCTCTGTTCACGGCAAAGAATTCACAATCACTGCTAAGGATTTAGCGGAACACTTTTTTTGCTACCTCTGGAAGGTGTACCGAAAATATTGGAGGTGATGTAAACCTGGTCAGCTGCGTGGAAGGAAGTGGCGGACCGGAATGTCTTTGCTAAGGTGGTTTACACAAAAAAAAGAAGTCAAGGGCGATTACCACAAGCCGATGGATATCTTCGCAAAATGCGTAGACATGAAGTTTGGAAGCCATAACCACTATCCAAAAACAAGCGATCGTCATGGCTGCGATCATGGAAGAAAACAAAGTCAATCGGGGCGTAACTCGTCTATAGCGCACTCGCCAAAATGTTGGGAACAAGTCCTTCAAGGCGATGGGTCCTTCGGAGGATCCTTGGGGTATGGCCTTGTTATTGGCTGGCTAATGGAGGTGAAGGGAGTTCCACTCCGACATGGAAAGGCGATCCATGTTAACAAAAAGATGTTCCGATCAAATCTCTCCGGAGCACAGAAGAGAGCTTACGCCAAGAAGGCGGATACAAGTGAGAGGGAATCAACTGACTCTGAAGATACAACTGTCTCTTCCCCTCCCAAGAAGAAGGTTGCCCCTGCAGCTGCAAAGAAGAAGGTTGCCCCTGCAGCAAAAAAAAAGAAAATCGCACTGCCTCTGCAGTCGAGTCACTCCCCCGCAGCCGAGTCACCCGCCCCTGCAGGCCGTGTGTCTCCCGCCTGCACCGCAATGGAGAAGGAACCATTAATAACTTCTACAATGATTAAGAAGAAGAGGATCACATAACAAGGAAGGCAAATCGCTTTTAACACAATCGAAGGCATTTACCTTCGACTTAACCGGAGGAAGTGGAACTGATGTTCCTCCTGGTGAAAACCAAAAGAAGAAAAAAAGAATTTCCAAGCTCTCCGAGCTTGAGAAGACAGGTGAGTCTGCAACTTAGCTGGAAAAGATATCGAGACTACTGGAGAAGTAGAGTCTCCAGAAGGTATAGATGAAACAGCCAAGTCTGTTGATGCCGATCAGCAGAGGCAAACCAAAGACCCAATCAGGGGCCGAAATTGAGAGCACGAAGCGGCTAAGACAGATAAGTCACTGTCGATAGGGTCATGTCTCCGCCCGCGACGATGTCTTTGTCGAAAGTGAAGAAAGCGAGAAGCTCGCTACCTCCCATTCCTGAGACAGAAGGACAATACGAAGATGATGATGATAATGTGATCATGTTGTCTCCACCATATCCAGACATCCAAAATCGTCTGCGAGAATGGAGGAAGTGGAAGTTGAGTCGATCAAGGGAACAGTTCCAAAGACCTTAATTTATTGAAGAAGATAAAGAACTGATGAATTTCCTCGGATTGACCACAGTGGTCCAGGCACTGGATGAAGAGAACTGCATAGATATCTTGAATATCTTCAAAGAGAAGGAGAAAGAAAGGTTGGTAGAAGAGGCTGAAGCTCGTGAGAAGGCCAACATATGTCCTTTCACTGGAACCACTGAGCATACTCATCCTCACCTCGATGTTCTCTCAGGAAGTGATAAAGATCGGACCTGCCGCCGCTCCGCGAGAAGAGCTAGAAACGCAGCAAGCTATGCGGGAATCGAGAATGATGCATGAGCAACAGATTGATGGAAGGACTGGAGAGTCTTCCAAATCACGATTGGAATTGACCCTATGGGAGTGGTGCGGCCAGATTGCAAATCGTTGTTCTTTGCGACCACTTTCCCCTCCTCACTCGAGGAAAGTACTAAGGGAAATGGCGATGAAACTGGGAATTCGGGGACCCAAGTAGAGCCAACCCCTACTAAAGGTGTCTTACCACCGCCCCAACTACGAACACTCACAGAAACAAATGTAGTCCGGAGAAGAGTGACCCCATTCCAAGTCACTCACCGGTGTGCCACCCGAGGGGAAACTCCTCCACCGCGGCCGGGTCGGAGAATGTTGCAGACGACTTCACCAAGAATCTAAGAGGCGAAGTGGAGAAGGAAAAATAAACGAAAACACAGCAAGTTGTCACTAACGGCTCGCGGGCGATTCAGACTATCTCACCGAGGTGCCTATTGCTCTGCGAGGCCAATGACATCATGTTGATGCAGTCGAGGCACAAGATGGATATGCCTCGGGAATTAACACTGTGGGCAATGAAAGTGCAATCCATGGAGTTGAGACCCCGGTGGATGCCACCTCTGAAGACCCTAAGACAAGTGAGATCGTCGAAGGGATTGTCGAGCCTCGCTGCAGTTGAGATTGCAGGAGGTAGTGAAGGCCCACGGGAGGTTGAGACTTCCCGAGGTAAAGAAACAGAAATGCAGAACATTCCTCCTGTCATTGATGCAACTGAGAAGGAGATAAGTGCCCTTCACGATTCCCAAGACAATCCTGATGTAACTTTTCTGGGATCTGAAGGTGAAAATGAAGCTGAGTCATCCCCTGTTGCAAGTCCAAACGACTCAGCTGAGGATGTTCTTCCCAGCACGAGTAAACTTGAATTCAAGGTTGCTCATCAAAAGTTCAATTTTGATGATGAGCCACCCCTTCAAATCTCATCATCTTCCGATGACGCCACTGACACGGCCGATGATCAGACAACTCAAAATGAAAAACCAGCTGAGACAGACGAAGCTGTTGAAACAGCTGAGGGTCAGCCAGCTAGGTCCATACCACAATAGACCCTAGCTGAATCACAGTCAACTGCGCAGGCTCCCAAAGTCAGCTGCAGCAGAATCGACTCAACCAGGAACATCACGACCACGAGTTACCATTGAACAGTTTCCCTATGTCCGTGATGATGCGTTTGAAGAAACGTTTCCCTTCTCACTGGAGCTGCCGAGCCCAGATGAAGAATCAGCTCGAGATAAGAGGCGCTTCCACAAACCTGATCCAGTTATTCCCACAGATACCATCGTCCCAGCAGACTTTGACTTTGACGCAGCTTGGCCACCAGCTGAGACTGAGGTAACAGCTGAAGTTCGAGAAGACTTCAAGGCGATTTTTGCAGAGATAGAGAAAATGGAAAGGCACCAGGCCTCACTCGACATGAGGCTAGATAACAGATATGCTAATCTTACTGCCGATCTGCGTGGGATAATAGTCAGGATCCAGGAATGGTGGCAACAACAGCAAACAATGCATGTGGAACAAGTTCGATACTTTAAGGCATTGTATAACAAGATGTTGATCTGGAGCGATGATAATGCTAATATGAAGAGAAGAATGCAAGAAAACATTGATAGAATGCATGAATCTCACAACACTGAAATGCAACTGCTGCGTGAATTCCACAAGAAAGAACTTTTGCGTGTCGAGGAGACTATGAACAATAAATTCAGCCTCCTCATGGCTGAAATGAGGCTGGTGGCAGCTGAATCAAAAGCCACCCGCTCCGACTGCATGCGAAGATACTCCGCAGCAGATTCAAAGCATAATTCAGCTATCAGCCGCCTAGACTTCATGTTGGCTGGTATGTTGCCGGGGGTTCCTCTCTCATTTGATGATGCCAAAAAGGGGGAAGAGGAATACCTAAAGAAGAAGTTGGAAGGGTGTGCGGTTGAGAAGGAAGCGATTGTGAAGACAAACAGGATCGAGGAGGAAGGAAAAGGAAAATCATTGAGGGGAAGGTTCGAAAGACATGACTTTAATGGTTGCTAGAATCCCTCAACAAGGACTCGTTACAGCTGACATCATCAGCAAACTTCCAGTGACTCTGCCGCTCCAACACTCTGCTGTGCCCATTTCTGAAAAGAGGAAAATTGTAGAAGCAGAGATGGAAGAGGTTGAAAGATAAATGGATGCACGCGTCGATGGACATACTCAAACAATATGGAGGCATTCCAACAGCAGACACCGATGCCATTTCGGGCGCTCTAATCGAGCGAGATCGCTTGATGAATTCAAAACGCTCGAATCAGGGATACTTGAGCACATGTCCATGGCCCAAGCCTGGGACTTGTATTGGGAAAAAGGCCTTAAGCTATTCGAAGAAGGCCGACATGCGGCAGAGACTCACGGCGCCATCACTCTGACACTCTGCGATCACTCACCAGGAAGAAAAAGGACCCAGTACAATACACGCCCAGAGGTAGAGGAAGAAGCAGTGGAGTAAGAGGTTTCAGACCTTGACCTCTACCCAAAAATATCGAATACATAGATCCAGGGAAGAAAGGAGGGATCTATTGGGCTGGATATGACATAGTAGCCAACATGAAAGTGGCCCGGAAGAATGCTGAATATGTAAAGAGGATTGAAGCAGAAAATAAGAGACAAGATGAGTTGTGGGAAGAAAGTCAGAGAAGACAAGAAAGGAAAAGAAAAGATGAAGCTGCCAGAAGAGCCTATGAGAAAAAGAAGACAGCTGAAGAAGGGAAAAAGAGAAAGAGAGCAGAGGACGAAAGAGCTGAAGAAGAAAGAAGGAGGCAGCGAAGGAGATGAAGTGTTGATGTCCACCCCTTCATGTATTTTACTGTTGTAAATGCATATGTATTTAAGTCTTCTGTACATTGAATAAAATTGTGTAATTTATATACTTGCATAGATATAGAGCACAATGATTGCTCTGAGCTCTGATACATTTTGTAAACAGCTGTGTAAAGAACAAGAATGTTATGATCAATAAAAGATCAATTCTACGCATAAATTCTATGTTTCTACATTATTTGTATGTATCTTTGCTATTTACTTTTTGTATGTATGTTTTATGTTTTGGCATCATCAAAAAGGGGGAAATTGTTGGAAAATTATTGTTTAGATTTTGATGAATGCCATGAAAAACTTAAACTAGAAAGTTGCCACCCCATTTTCTTTGTAAATTGCATTGTAATAGATAGGGCTATACGAGCTGAGTCAAGTCGGCTATGCCTGGATATACAAGAAGTCAATCGAGATCGGATGAAGACTCATTTTGTGAAGAATCGAGTGTAGCAAGGAAAATAAGACAAGAACTCGACTGAAGGAGTAGCAGCTATGATACAGCTATGTGAAGTGTCAGTCAAGTCAACTCAAGATAGCCAAGTCTCAAGTTGAAGTGACAGATGAGTCGTCCAATGATTGGGAGGCGACTCAAGTCACCTGGGAAGTTAGAAAAACTGCGCAGATCAAGTCAAGACAATCCGAAAAGGATCCGTTGCACAGAAGTCAAGAAAGTTACTTAAACAAGTAATACTTCCATGCTGCCTTTCTTAAAGTACTCAGTCCCAGAAGCGTGCAAAAAGAATAAACCAATGGGAAGCACTGCACCTGTGTCAGAACCCTGAAAACTGAAGGTTCATTCAATACGAGGAAATGTCAATTCAAGAACTGCAACAAGGCAAGCCAACGACCACAAGTGTCTTTTGAAAATTAGCCTATCTCTTCAACGGGCAGATTTTCAAAAGAGCACTATAAAAGGCTGAGGAATCAATTTGAGAGAAGCAGACCAGAACCACGAACATTTAAGCTATTACTCGAACTGTAACCTACAAATACTCTCAACTTATTCAAGAAAATCCTCAAGCCTAAACTTCGAAGGAAATCGATCCAACACCAACCTGTGAAGGAGAGACAACTTCAAACTGTTGAAGAGGAAATTTCTGAAAAATCAAAAGGGGTCTACATTCCAAGGAGGATTGTAGGAAGGTTCAAGGTCGAACCAGTCTTAAGTTATTGGAGGGCTTCGTGATCAAATCCAAGAAGCTTGAGCAAGTGGGTTGTAGTAGCAAGCAAAGCGGTACCTGCCTGTGAAGAAGGCGAGTCGCACGAGAAGCCAACCGTGTGATCAAGGCATCTCCGGGATCGAGTCTCAAAGGATCAAGTCACCGAGTGATCAAGACTTGTATCCGGGTGATAACCACTCAGACTCGATCAATACTTAGTGGATTCCTACGGGAGTTGGAGAAGAGAGGAGTAGAAGAATTACCCCATCTTCGAACATCTATAAAATTTATTGTGTCACTCACATTTCAGCATTTACTTTCTGCATATCATTTAATATCTGCTGATAATTTGCTATCCAACTGATAATTAACTAGTGCTAAAACAAGTGTTAAAACAAACTTAAACCAAATTCAAGGGTGTTAAGTCTTTCCCCTGAAAATCTTATCACAACCAAGTTAAGTATAAGACTAAGCGGTGAGTTATTCTATCAACAAATCGATCGAGTCATTGAGTGGCTAACTCTGTTTGGTTAACTAACTTAGTCATCCCATCAAGGACTTAGCTGTGAAACTAACTCTGAACAATTTTAAAAGGACTAAATCGAAAAGTTGGTAAGGTTTATTCAACCCCCCCTTCTAAACCTTACACTCACACCCCTTGGGACCTACAATTTTAATATTTTGATTTATAGCCCGATGGTGGCCCATTTAGCCCAAAGCCGCTAGGGTTAGGGTTTGATCCAATATTGCTAGCCCGTTTAAAGCATGCCCGTTTAGCCTGAAGCCCTCTAGGACTGGCCCTATAGAGCTGGGACCAGCCCGTTTAACATCTTTATTGTGTTGTTTCACTTGAAACCTTTGGCAATCTATAAATATCCCTAAGATCTGCAGATTGAATCATTAATATTTGCATACAAACACAAGCATACATTCTGTCAAAATATTCCCGTAAAAGAGAGAGTACAAAACATTTGAAGTTCGTCGTCTCTTATTGTTTGGAGTGCTACTACAACAAGAGGAGACCATTAATTGTATCTTGGGAGACATTTGCTATTCAACCGTGGGCACCGTAGCGGGACAATTCGTCTTAAAAACATAGAGTTGAACTCTAGCCTCAGTCTAAATTTCTGCATTTTCGGTAATTCCGTATTTCTGGAATTCAAGTAAGTCTTCTGATTTATTTTTCGAATATAATATCACACGTGATATATCCCCAACAATGTTCTTGTCCGGTTTGCATGTCGGGTTCGAAATTGACACCCCTAGAAAAAAGTGAGGGAATTAGTTTATTTACTGACTAATTATTATTGACGACATTGTCACTAATAATACTTATTAGTGGCGACAAAGTCGTTGCAAATGATGCATTATTTACTTTTGGGGCGGAATCACTAACAAATATTTTAGCGGTAACAAAGTTGTCACATTTACCTAACCTTTTGTGACGAAATTTTCAACAAGTCGTCGTTATTGGTATTAGCAACAAATATTTTTGACAATTCGATGTCCGAGTTATTCATCGCAAATTGTTGTCACAAAAGTTGATGTTTAGTGATAACTTTTTGTTGTCGCTAATACTTTTGTCACAAAAGCCTATGTTTCTTGTAGTATAGCCTATTTAATTTGGAAGATATTGCAATTGCACCAAGTCCAATGATTTTTGTTACATACACGTAATGTCTAATATCCATCATATACAGCTAGGAAAAAGTGGTGAACAAGCGTTCTATGGAGACCGCAATACACCCGAGAGTTGTATGTGCATTTAGGAAGGATGAATCGCTCTAATATCTATAATTGAATTGATTCTCTCCCAATTAGTATAATAAAAGGCAATATTCAGTTCAGACATTCTCTTTCAGTTTTTCCTTTTTGACTAAATTAAGTAATTAATTAATTTGTTTCTTTTCTCCTCGTGATGACATGATTAATAACACTTACACCACATACTATAATAAATTAAAACTTTAATTAAGTGCTTTTATCCCGGGGAGACTTATAACTGACAGTGCTATGGCGGCTTTTGAGATTTTCCATTCTATGAAAAAAAGGTCAAAGGTAAATGTGGCCATTTTGCACTAAAATTGGACATGAGTAAAGCTTATGATCGGGTTGAATGGCCTTTCCTGGAGGGTATCTTAGGTAAGCTTGGTTTTGCTAAAGAATGGATTAATCTTGTCATGAGATGTGTACGCTCGGTATCCTACTCAATTCTTCTTAATGGCTCACCCACTGAACGTTTTACACCTACCAGGGGCATCCGACGGGTGACCCTCTCTCTCTTATCTATTATTACTATGTGCGAGGGTTTCTCGTCCTTACTCGCAAGCTGCAGAAAAGAAGTGAGGCGATACACGTAATTAATATTGCCAAAAATGCACCACCGTTTCCCATCCTGCTTTTTTGCCGACGATAGCATCCTATTCTTTTGGGCTACTACCTTCGAGGTAGATAGGATTGTGGATATTTTACGGATGTACGAACAAGCATCGTGTCAAAAATAAATTTGGATAAATCGAATTATCGGCAAGCGAAAACGTAGAGGCAAATTTTATCTTGGATATGGGAACGAGACTGGGGTTAGACAAGTAGATCGGTTGGGAAATACCTGACAACCAGCCCTTATTATTGGCAAAAAAGAAACGGCTAATATTCCAAAATCTCGAAGAAAGAATCATATGCAAGATGAAAGGTCGGAAGGAAAAGGCACTTTATGCGTGTGCAGTAGAAATACTCATAAAATCGATAATTCAGGCGATCCCAACTTATTTAATGAGTTGCTTCTTAATACCTCTGACAACATGTGAAGAGATCGAGAAATCAGTGAGAAGATTCTGGTGGGGAAATAAGGAAGGCGAAAGACGAACTCATTGGATCAATTGGAATAAACTCACCCAACCCAAATCTGAGGGTGGAGGGGGATTTAGAGAATTACACCATTTCAATCTTGCTTTGCTAGCCAAACAAGTATGGAGAATTATATCATCACCGGACTCTTTGGCGGCTCAAGTGCTCAAAGCAAAATATTATCCACGAGGGGAGCTTATGACGGCTAAACTTGGATATCAACCAAGCTTCCTTTGGAGAAGTCTGATTGCCGCAAGACCAACAATATTAGAGGGGACGGCATGGAGGATAGGAAATGGACGAAAGGTTCAAATTTTCGAAGACAGATGGATTGGCATGACAAATTTCAAAAAACCAACTTGTAGAACGAACGTGATAAATCCGACGGCCAATGTATCCGACCTGATTGATTTCGATGCCAAAGCATGGAGGTTTGATTTTATCAGACAAAATTTCGAGGCTCGCGACGCAAACCGAATCTATGCGATGCATCTTAGTAGCCGCCTACCTGGAGATAAAATGCTTTGGAGACACTCTAAGAATGGCCAATTCTCTGTTAAAACAGCATACTACGCAATCAAGAGCAAATCAGAAAATGCATACAGTAGGTACCCATCTGCTAGCAATTCGAATGGAGCTTGGAAAAAAATATGGCAACTAAGAATCCTACCAAAAATCAAACACTTCATTTGGAAGGCCTGCCTAAATGCACTACCACCAAAATACAAGCTAGTAGAGAAAAACATAGCGATTGATCCAATCTGTGCGATATGCGGAGAGGGGCCAGAAACCCTGACTCACTTGATGCTTGAATGCCATGAGGTCATACCGGTTTGGCTACATAGCCCACTACGAATCGACCCGTCACTGCTGTCTTTCGGATCGTTTAAAAACTTCCTATGGTGTACGATGGATACCTCTCCGATGGATAATACTGAACTCTTATGCATTACGGCTTGGTGTATATGGACGGCCCGGAATAAACTATGCTTTGAGCACAAGCCGTTTAATGCAGAGAATGTATTGGCACGAGCTCAAAATCTGTTCTTGGAGCTGCACGGCAACATAATGAATACACCATCGCACGAAGTAGAGCAAGAAGTAACGAGAAAATGGAATACACCCCCAATTGAGAAACTCAAATTAAATTCGGATGCGGTGATCTATACGGATGGCTCAGTTGGCTTTGGCTTCATTGTCAGAAATCACGCTGGTAATATTGTTCTTGCTGGTGCAAAGAAAAAAATAATGGAAGGAAATAGTACAATCGTGGAAGGTTTGGCAATTCTCTTTGCACTCAAATCAATCAAGGAAACTGGTATCCGAATTTTCCAAATCGAAAGTGACTGCAAGATTCTAATAGACGTGCTACAAGGTAAACAAATCTCGGATACACACGGAGACCTCATTCGAGACGACATACTAAATGCCGCTGCTGAAACTGACTACCATAACTTTCACTTTATTCCGAGAGAAGCGAATCAAGCTGCGCATTTTCTAGCTCATTTCTGTAAGGATATTGATTCTCGCTTTGTATCCGGGACCGAGAAAGGGCCTCCTATGTTGGAAGGCATCCTTCAAACTGATGTAACTTTGTTTTGATTAATGCAAAGTCTGTTTTCCCATCAAAAAAAAATTAAAACTTTAATTAGCTGTTCAGCATCGTGTTGGTTGATTTAAAGGTAAAGTTGTTTTTCAATATTCTTTTCTGTATGTTGGAAATTTAAATGGGCTTCGTCGGAATAATACCACTCTATTTAGTGGTTCGTTTTATTTGTTATTATATTAAATATCCATCACAATAATTTTACAATCTAAACCATGCAATAGATTAATGAATGGGCATCATCACATAAAGTGAACTTCGCATATAATTAAGATCAAACGACTAAATAACATATTGCTTGGGTACAAGAAAGAGTGCATTTTTCTTATGCATTGTGATTCCAAAGAAAGCATCGATATCAATATCTTTTGTTTGAATCCCGAGAGGCAATTCCCAAAAAAAGAATAGAGATTTGCAAATCGTTAGCTCAACATTTGCAAGTCACATAAACATTCCAGGGCATATTCTCCTACCAACCAAATGGAATTATCCCAAAATCTTGTCCTTTTATGTCAATGTTGTTGTTCAAGAATCTCTCCTCGCAAGAATTCATCCGGATTTTCCCAGTTCTTGGGATCTCTTTGAATCGCCCATGCGTTAACAAAAACCAATGTGTTAGGTTGAATTTTGTATCCATCTAGAGTGCATATTTCTATTGTTTGTCTTGGTACAAGCATTGGAGCGAGGGTACAATGAAAGTCTCGTTCATGACTCGCTTTTAGATAGGGAAGTTTAGGCAAATCATCTTCATCTACTTTACCTTTTTTGCCTATCACGTTTCTAATTTCTGCTTTAACTTTCTCCATAGCATTAGGTGCCTTTATTAGGGCTGTCATGGTCCAAACAATGGAGGCAACACTTGTATCCGTTGCAGCGATAAATATATCCTACGACAAAGAGCAATACCAAAATGAAAAGTTTATCAATCAAAACTCTCTATTTTATCACTAACTTTTTAGATTAACGCAATTATCTAACTTGCCTATGGAGTTGAGCAGTTTAACATTCAATGCGACAAACTTTTTTAAGGTAGCATTTTGATGGAATGATTTGAAGTTAGGGATACCAAATCCATATTGAGCTTATTTATGTAATCTATAATACAATGTATTTCAAATCCTATTACTCCTATTTTGAGATATAGTTTGAGTCATTATGGTTGATTTTATATCCGTCTTATGTGGAGTCATTGGAAAAGAAAAACAATAATAAAGTTAGAAACATCTTTTATGTTCTCATAGTAAAAGTTTTCAACACTTTTATATTGCCAAAAGATTGTTCTTAATTTTTCATACCAACAGTCCAATAACAACAATTTTGTTGTAGAAATTACCGTTAGCGGTGCTTTGACGTGATCCCAATTGAAGTCAATGGAACCCGACTTTTCTTGTTTAAGCCGAATCAAGATATCAAGAATATGATCATCCTCATCCTCCCTAATAGTTTTATCCCTTTTCAAAGCTCGATGCTCCTTAATAACCTCCTGGTAAAACGTATCCAATTTGCCAAAAGTCGTTTCGAGCCGATTAATCAATCCAAATGAGTTTATCCACCCAACCGAACCCCTAAAATAACCGACACAAAAAAAGTGCCCAACCAAGCCTCGAGCCTCACGCAGAAGCTCATCAAACCTTCGCATTTCAGATCCTTTCTTCCCAAAAGCTATTCTCTACATATCAAACTAACTGCTAAAAGCCATTGCTATCTCACTCAAGTTAACAACTTTATTACAAGAAGCGAAACCCAAAATCTTCATAACCGTACAGAGACTTCGTCCTTTCCCGTGCGGGATGAAAAGATTGAATTTTTTTAAGATCAAGAAATGAATGGTTGTGATTTTCCTCACTTTCTCATAATCATCATGCGGTGAACATGCTATGTCCACGCCGTTATAGGACAACTTTTGCTGCCGAGAAGTTTTGGCCCGCGAGAGAATGCCAAGTCTTGTGTTTTCAAAGATTATTTTGCTAATTTTGCTTTGAGGAAATTACGAGGATGAACAGGGCCTAATTTCATGTGCATAAGGGGACCATATTTCTTGGATAGTTTCCATAGATAAATATGAATATCTCTCGGTCAGTAGCAAATTGGTGGAGGTTTCCGATCAGGGGTAGCCCTGGTGGACCTGTGGATCGGGGGATTTTAATGGCTTTACGGTTTTATGGAGAATTAGGTATAACAAGATTATTGCAAGGTTAATAATAAAAGAAGAAGTATCATTCTGGTTCAGTTGGAAATAAAGTGATGCTAAATTTGGGACAAGTTAAGGATGGAATGATGGAGACTTTAAATAGACTACATTAAGGATGAAAGAAGTATACATCAAAAGTTAATTATAATATAAAAAAATATATGTGTGAGACAAATTCGTAAAATCGTGTCAGATTCGTATCAGTCGTGTTCGTCTTCGAATTTCTCTCCGTAACTTTGACATACTATATTTATACAATCTTGTATATGCAACTACATTTGGGATCAATTGACTTGGATTTGTTCCCACCTGAGTGCGTGTGTAAGTGTGTTCTCTCCCCTACTACCCCCATTAATGTACTCAAAAGAAAAATATCGAACTACATTTTATTTATACAATGATCATTGTAACTCAACTAGCATATATCGCTCACGCTTTGCAAAAATATGTTGATTAGAGTTCGAACCCTAACTATTTGCATATATCCCTCACCATTTGCAAAGATATGTTGATCAGAGTTTGAACTCTAAGTTTTTCAGTTAATTTGTTAGAAATATATCTTCTCTTCTCCACTCCCGGCCCCCAGCTCATTAAAAAAAAAAGTACATTTCATTTATGGATTTACATATACCAACTCTAAGACGGTTAAATAATTTAGGTAAATTACACAAACTAGGGCTGGTGTAATTTGAAAAAAGAAAAATTGTTGTCTTTTAAAATATATAACCATGTCCTTGATATATTTATTTCTACTCACAAAATAGAACACTTATTGAATGAGAGTTTTGTCAAATAAATACTAACTCAAAGGAGATATTTGTAGAAATTGGTTTAAAGAAATTGAGTTTTGATCCGATTTTGACCAATTATTTAAGTGGGTTCATTTATTCGATGTATGAAATAAAAGAGATAAGAATAATCTACGCCGCGGGTAGATGAGTTTAGCATATTGAATTTTTCAACGCCAATGCCGGGTGAGTGAAAAATAAATACATGAAGTTAGCCACTTAAAATGCCTTCTATATATGGAATATAAAAGGGTGGTGTTCACTTGGCTTTATACCATTGATTTGGGCTTCCGAGACTAGAGTTTTGTATTGTTTTTGAGTATTTTGAGTCGTTTTTATTTTATCTCATAGGTTAGGCATTAATTTCCATTATCTCGAGTCATTTGAGTGCCCAAGCCATGTTGAGGGCCAATTATATTGAGTCTAGAGTCATTTTAATGAGTCATGTATCAAAAGAAGCAAGGATGATCAAACAACTTAAGATTGATTTGAAGAAACGTCCAAACGCGTCTGGAATTTCTAGAACTGGCAGATGTTAGTATTTTGGTCATAACTATCTCTACAAAATTGATATTGAGTTGATTCAAGTGGCTATGGAAACCTAAGAGAGAGAGCTACAATTCTTATGAATACACCCAAAGCAAATTCAGACGTTTGGATAGCGCTACAACATGAAAAAGAGAGAAGCAAACAGAAATAAGCAATGTTAAAAAGCAATGTGGCCGCAGCGCCTGCGCCAGTGTTCTACGGGCGCTGCAGCGCCCCATCCTTGGTGCTGCAGCGCCCGGTACAGAAATAAGGCAGTGGTGTTTTGTGTTTTGGCGCTGCAGCGCCCATTTTCGAGCGCTGCAAACAAGAAAACTCTAATTTTTGGATCTAAACGGATGGTACTATAAATAGATACATGGGAGGCTTGATCTAGGGCATGGAGGACACTTGGGGATGAAAACCAACACCACCAAGACACAAGGAAAGAGTTGGGGAAGAAGATTGAAGACATTTACATCTAGAAATAGATAAGATTCTTCTTTAATCTCTTTAATTCTTTCTTTGTTGTTTCTTGTATATCATTTGAGATGCATTCTCATTTGATTATGGATATTTGTATTTTCATCATGAGCTAAACTCTATAATTCTAGAGGGTTGATGTAATCTATGTTTGAACTTATGTTTTGGGATTATGGTTTGTCAATCTAGATTTCTCAATTTATTTGTGCTATTTGGATCTATTGCTTCTAAATTACTTGATCAATAATTTAGAGTGTTTGGTGTATTTGATTTGACACTTGAGAGAGGTAATTGAATACATGACTTTGAAATAGCATAACCTAGGATTTCATAGAATTGAGAGATTTGTGAATCCTTTAAAGTCATTTATAAAGATTCATAGTTTTTATTGAGATCGCATTTGGTGATTTTTCTAGAGATATTGATTCCCAATTGTGATCTATAATCATTTGGCACTCGAGAGAGGAAATGATTATTGTAGAAATCTTGACTTATAAATTGGTAATTTGTGATTGATAAACCATATTGATAACATAAGGGAAAACTAGATTCATCACACCTCTAGAATTCATTCTCCCATAGATTTAGATGTTTATATTTTGATTAGTTACATCTAGTTGTTTTTATTTATAAATTGAGATATCACTTATTATTGATCTATCAAATATAGCATAGGTAATTTATACTTGGTACTTATACACGCATTCCCTGTGGATACGACAACCCTACTCATATCACTATATTAAAACTTGACACCGTAGACTTGCGGTTAGAAAAATCTCTAACAAGTTTTTGGCGCCGTTGCCGGGGAATGTGTTTTGTGTGATATCAAGGTTGATTGCCTAGTTGTAATTTGACTATTTTTTTTTGTTTCTTTCTTTTATTTGTTTTAATTTTGTGTAATTGTTTTAGGCACATCGTTAGATGGAATTATAATGTATGCACATATGTGGCCAATCGATGATGCTTCTGGGATTTTTGGAAGTCAAAGTGTGAACAATTTTGTTCTTTATTATCTACCTCAAGAAAATGTATGGGCCCAAAATATGGCAAATCATGAAACCTTTCATCAGCCATAAGAACAATTGTCTAGCTTGGAAGAAACACTTTATCAATTGACGATTGTGAGGCAAGAAGACGACAAGATGAGATAAAACGTCGGTCTGAGTTGGAAAAAAATCTTGCTGAGTTTATCGAAGAGTGTAAGATAAGAAATCGAGAAATTGATGATAGATTACTAAAAACTGAGGCAAGCATTCAACAAATTGAGATTATATGTCAAACTATGTCAAAGTTACTCCAACAAATGATTGACCAACTTAATAATGAAGAGTCGTCATCATTCTTGGGACCTGGTGAAATAGAAAATCATGAACATGAATTGCCCATTATGAAAAAGTTGGACGTCCTACAAAATTTGGAGGAGACTTTTGAAGAGTGCAATCCGATCTTACAAGAGGAGAAGCCACATCAAATTAACTCAGGGAGTATCTCTATCTCTCACTCGATTGAAAATCCTCATATTGACAAAAATATGTGCACTCTGGATGTAAGCTTCAATACAAATGTATCAAATTTTAAGAAGCATACACTTGAAGGAACAATGTTTGAAAATGGTGATCAATTAACATGTTCTACAGATTTCATGATATTTAATGTGAGTAAAGATAGAAATATCTTTACTATGATTGATAAACCATTTTTCATCATTAGGAACACATTTTTTGATTTCCAAAAGACCATCAACATTCAGATCCTTAATCATCCACGTCTTATATACACTAAAGGATCGCTTATACTGTTGGAAAATACAAAGACGTGGCATGATCGACACTTGTTTTTGGATCCCGGTTGAGTAAAACAAAAGTCTGGCTAAAGACTTTAAATTTAGCGCTTCTTGGGAGGCAACCCAAGCTCATTTTACTTGCTTTCATAGTTTGATTAGTTAGAATGTTTGTGTTTTATTAGAAGTAGTCATGTTGCATCTCACCCCTATCCCTCTTGCATGCTCATTACGTGATTCTTGTGAAATTATGTGCAAAAGGTGCTTATTGTGATAGTATTTTGGCATAATTTGATATATAATTGCATATACATCATTTACCTTGATTTATGCCCACCATGTGTTTGATAAAATGCCTCAATGAGAAATTTAACACTTTTGCATACCCTTCTTGGTTGATTGCTTGGAGGAGTTCACATGTCGATCACAATTATATAACATTGATGTAGCTCCCATGGTCTTCACATGATATTGTGGTACTTTACCCCATTGCTCGTTTCCACGTTTGGTTTTGTTTGACAGGTTGGTATTGTGCCTCCTAAATCATAGAAAGGCAAGGAAAAAGCCATCGACCCTATGGAGTGCTACCAATTGGCCCTGTTGCTTCTCTTTCACCCCATGATTCCGACGAGGAGTTGCACCTCTTCCATTGAGGACAATGGTTATATTAAGTTTGAGGAGTGGTAATACCTTTTTCGATTTGTGATCCTACTTTCTTCGTTTTTTTTTGTGTCTTGTATATTTGCTTTGAGTTGAGTCGAGTCGAGTCATTTGTTGAACTGTAAAACTGCATGACTAAGTGAATTTGTCGAATATTAGTTAAACGGTCAAAAGAGCATGTGTTTGAGCGGTGATCTATGTTTCGTTCCATTAATTCCATCTACATGCATAATTCAGTTGATTTATTTGAAAATGATTTATGAAGTTGAGTGTTTCTTATATGATCCACCGGATTCTAGAACTTGTCTGATCACTAGTCGAGGCGAAATCCTAGGTGAAGTGACATTAAGGAAATGATTTGGGCCATCTTTGAACAAGCTAGAGCCAAAAATGCCTACCTTTATATTATATATTTTCACTAGTGTCCCCTTTGAGCCTGTTAAACCCGTTCTTTGGCGACAAGTCTTATACCTTGAGCCTACATGTGAAAATCCTAATGACCCATCACTCATACACACAAAATGTTGAAGGTTGAGAAGGGTATGATAAGTAGGGTATATGTTCACTTGCATGAAGTTGCCGAGAAAAAAAGAAAATATTAACCCTCATGTGTAAAAAAAAATAATAAGTTTGGGGGTTTCGAAAAAAAAAATCAGTGAATTTAGGCTCATAAAAGGAGAACAGTGGAGAATTCAACAAAAGTGAAGGTAGCTATTTTGTTTGGCAATTGGTGATTTGAAGTGATAATTGTGTGTTTGGGTGAGTTGAGCCACTTAATCCTATATTTTCCTACCTTACCCTAAGCCCACATTACAAGCCTTGAAAGTCCTATTGATCCTTGTGTTACATTAGCCTACATTAGTGGAGATTAGTGTGAATGACAAGCTTATGGAATCCGGTAAGCATTTCATCTGGATATTCAGAAAGTGGATCATTTTGATAACACTTGATTGCGTGAATCTATTTGAATAAGGTAAACGGAGTTGGCATGTACATTCCACACTTTTGATCACAATGTTAAAACGCATGTTTGATTGGTAGTGATACGAGTATTGAGACAAATGATTTTAGTCGTGAAGTTTTGCGATTAGTCGGGTCGAATAAGTTTTCTATATTTTTGTGTCTTGGATACTTCGTATTCTTCAAAAGTTTGTAATTGCTTGAGGACAAGCAATATTCTAAGTTTGGAGGTATTTGTTCACTTGGCTTTATACCATTGATTTGGGCTTCCGAGACTAGAGTTTTGTATTGTTTTTGAGTATTTTGAGTCGTTTTTATTTTATCTCATAGGTTAGGCATTAATTTCCATTATCTCGAGTCATTTGAGTGCCCAAGCCATGTTGAGGGCCAATTATATTGAGTCTAGAGTCATTTTAATGAGTCATGTATCAAAAGAAGCAAGGATGATCAAACAACTTAAGATTGATTTGAAGAAACGTCCAAACGCGAATGGAATTTCTAGTACTGGCAGAGTTTAGTATTTCGGTCATAACTCTCTCTACAAAATTGATATTGAGCTGATTCAAGTGGCTATGGAAATCTAAGAGAGAGAGCTACAATTCTTATGAATACACCAAAAGCAAATTCGGAGGTTTGGATAGCGCTAAAGCGCGAAAAAAGTTGGGGAAGAAGATTGAAGACATTTACATCTAGAAATAGATAAGATTCTTCTTTAATCTCTTTAATTATTTCTTTGTTGTTTCTTGTATATCATTTGAGATGCATTCTCATTTGATTATGGATAATTGTATTTTCATCATGAGCTAAACTCTATAATTCTAGAGGATTGATGTAATCTATGTTTGAACTTATGTTTTGGGATTATGGTTTGTCAATCTAGATTTCTCAATTATTTGTGCTATTTGGATCTATTGCTTCTAAATTACTTGATCAATAATTTAGAGTGTTTGGTATATTTGATTTGACACTTGAGAGAGGTAATTGAATACATGACCTTGAAATAGCATAACCTAGGATTTCATAGAATTGAGAGATTTGTGAATCCTTTAAAGTCATTTATTAAGATTCATAGTTTTTATTGAGATTGCATTTGGTGATTTTTCTAAAGATATTGATTCCCAATTGTGATCTATAATCATTTGGCACTCGAGAGAGGAAATGATTATTGTAGAAATCTTGACTTATAAATTGGTAATTTGTGATTGATAAACCATATTGATAACATAAGGGAAAACTAGATTCATCACACCTCTAGAATTCATTCTCCCATAGATTTAGATGTTTATATTTCGATTAGTTACATCTAGTTGTTTTTATTTATTAATTGAGATATCACCTATTATTGATCTATCAAATATAGCATAGGTAATTTATACTTGGTACTTATACACGCATTCCCCGTGGATGCGACAACCCTACTCATATCACTATATTAAAACTTGACACCGTAGACTTGCGGTTAGAATAATCTCTAACAGGTGGGAATATGGAAAACCATATCCCACATGGGAAATATATTAAATGTTTGACTAGTTTATAAAGAGCTTCATCATTAATAAGGAGTAATCATGTGGAGCTCCTTATGGTACATCCCCAAGTTAATTTTGACTAGCCTTTGGCTAGCTCAAAAAGCACCAAGGATAGTGCAGAGCCCCGTCCAAGCCGGATCCCGAGCCGGGCCTGCGCACGTGGCACATAGTCGCATTGGGCGCTTTAGAGGCACAGTTTACACTTCGCACCGTCACGAGGAGCCTTAAAGTTTTGGGAAATCAAACCAGGATTTAGTCCAGTGGCACGGTGACGTGGCAGGGCAACTCAGGTGGAAGTTACTTGGCAGAGTCATCCGAATTGCAACATGTGCCGCTAATTGGATGCGTCTTGTTGACGATATGGGGCACCGTGACTGGACACGACTGTCCAGTGTGCAGAGGTGTGTACCAAGGGGCATGTACCTTCAGCTGGATGTGATCTGGACTATCAGATCGCAACTGCTGATCACAGGGTGCGATCTGACAGTCCTGGTTCATCTGAACCAGGGGTCGCACCCAGTCTGAAAATGCATATGAGGCTCTATAAAAGGCAATCCCCAGAACTCATTTCATTACTTGCAACTTTTGAAATTCTCTAAGCATTATGCATAAGTTCTGAGAGTTCAAAACACTATAAAGTTCGAAGTGTCTTGTGATTTGTAGTGTTATTATCACAAGACGTAAGTCATTGTATCTTGGGAGGTGATTGCCATTTTCTGTTAACACCGTGAGCGGGGCAATTTTGTCTTAAAGACAAAGAGTCCAAATCTTGCCTCGACTTTAATTCTGTTACTCTGCTCGATTTGTTTTCAGCCATTCGATATACACCAACCTATTTTTCTAACAGTTTAAGATGAAATTCTCGTGTGTATCAAATGGCTTCAACGTCAACAGTTCTAGCTCCATCCGTTCCAATACCAAAGACCGGAGAAACCGAGAGAAGTTCGGTGGTTCATATTTCTAAAGATGGCAACAGAAAATGTTGTTCTGTCTTACTACTCTGACCCTTGCTCGTTTCCTAACGGAGGATGCTCTAACTGTGCGGGAAGAGTGGACTGGTAAAGAGAAGAGAATGGCGTTTGATGCTTGGAGTCAAAGCGACTTCCTATGCGGGAACTATAATCTGAATGGACTTGGCAACACATTATATAATGTGTTTTATTTGGTAAGACTACTAAAGAGTTGTGGAGCTCTTGAGAGAAAAAGTATTAAACGGAAGATGTTGGCACAAAGAAATTTTGTATGCAAATTCCTTGAGTTTAAGATGGTTGACACCAAGACGGTGATCAGCCAGGTTCAAGAGATTCAGTTCATTCTGCACGATATAGTTGCAGAAGTAATGGTGTTGAATGAATCCTTTCAAGTAGCTGCTATTATAGAGAAGCTACCGCCTCTGTGGAAAGATTATAAAAACTACCTTAAGCATAAATGAAAGGAAATAGGTCTTGAAGACTTAATTGTTAGATTGCGAATTGAAAAACACAATCGCAAGCCTGAAATTAAGTCTGGCAAGCTTCCAATGGAGGCAAAGGCAAACTTGGTGGAGGCCAATACTAGCAAAAATAGAAAGCACCCAGGGAATGGTCAGAAACAGGGGAAGGCTAAAAAGTTCAAAGGGAATTGCTTCAATTGTGGAAACACAAGGCTAAAGATTGTCGTCTTTTGAAGAAAGCCAATCAGAACCAGGTACATGTGACCGAGGACAAATTAGTGTCAATTGATATGTCCGAACTTAATCTCTCGGTTGTTGTGTTTGAAGCCAACAGGCGCTACTTGGTGCTACACGCCACATATGCTCCGATAAAAACATGTTCTCAATGTATACTTCTATCAACAGAAGGAAGTTATACATGGGGAATCATGCAACTTCTGAAATTGTCTGTCTTGACAAGGTGGTGCTAAAGATGACCTCGGGCAAGAAGCTGACCCTCGTTGACGTCCTTCATATTCCAGACATTCGGAAGAACTTAGTGTCAGGATCATTGTTGGTCAATGCAGGGTTTAGACTAGTATTTGAGGCTCGAAAGTTTGTACTTATGAAAAATGGACAATTCATAGGGAAGGGGTACTTAGAAAATGGATTGTTCAAGATGAATGTAACGAATGTACTCCGAAACTTTTAAAGCAATAAAATTAATGCTTCTTCTTATTTGCTTGAGTGTTCAAATTTATGTCATTTAGATTAGGACATGTAAATTTTAACACTTTCAAAAGGTTAATAAACTTGGAATTCCTACATAAGTTTAAAATAGATTCACATCAAAAGTGTGAAATCTGTGGTGAGGCAAAAATGGCCAAAACAGCATTCCACTCGGTGGAAAGAAATACATAACCTCTAGAGTTAATTCACAAAGTGATATATGTGATTTAAAGTTTGTGCAAACTAAAGGTGGGAAAAAGTATTTTGTCATCAAGTATCGATGACTCGCACAAGATACTGTTATGTATATCTTTTGAGAAGTAAAGATGAGGCCTTAGAAGCTTTTAGAAACTATAAGAATGAGGTTGAAAATCAACTTAGCAACCAAATTAAGATAATTCGAAGCGATAGAAGTGGAGGATATGGAGCTCCTTTTGATGAATTTTGCTCGATTCGGGCATTATTCATCAAACGACAACTCCTTATTCACCATAATCAAACGGTATTGTTGAACCCAAAACCGAATCAGAAAGAGATGATGAATGCTTTGTTGATAAATTTGGGTTTACCTCGGAATTTGTGGGGAGGAAGCAATTCTCTCGACTAACCACATTCTTAATAAAATACCACACAAAAAAATAAGGATAAAACTCGTATGATATATGGAAAGGTCGCAAGCATTCCTACAAATACCATGAAGTGTGGGGTGTTTTGGCTAAAGTAGAAATACCTAATCCAAAACAAGTGAAGATAGGGCCTAAATTAATCAATTGCATTTTCATTGGGTATGCTAATAACGATGTGCATATCAATTTTTAGTGCACAAATCAAGAATTCCATGTACAAGAAGGTACAATTATTGAGTCAAGGAATGTTGTATTTTTTCAAGACGTGTTTCCTTGTCAAAAAAGAAAAGAAGCTATTTCGGCAAAAGAACACGTGATAATGCTGATGGTGATCATCAAAGTGATGAAGAACCGAGATGCAGTAAAAGGGCCAAAATAACTAAGTCTTTTGGTCCAGATTTTCTAACTTATGTGTTAGAAAATGAACCAAGGACAATTGGTGAATCATTGTCGATCCGAGCTCCATTCGGAAAGAAGCTAATAGATTCCATTATGCAAAATCATATCCGGGAGTTGGTAGATCTCCCATCGAAATTAGCCCTTAGGATGCAAGTGGAACCTTAAAAGAAAATACAAAGGTGGTTGAACTATTAATAAATACAAGGCCAGATTAGTAGCTAAAGGATTTAAACAAAGAGAAATCCTTGATTTCTTTGATACATATTCACATGTGACAAGAATCGCGTCTATTAGAGTTCTCATTGCTATTATAGTATTGCATAACCTTGAGATACACCAAATGGATGTGAAAACAACTTTTCTAAATGATGAATTAGAAGAAGAAATCTACATGGAACAACCCGAAGAGTTTGTTGCTCCTGGGTAGGAGAAGAAGGTGTGCAAACTCGTTAAGTCATTATATTTCCTTAAGCAAGCTCCGAAATAATGGCACAAGAAATTTGATAGAACTATGCTGTCAGATGGTTTCAGAATTAACGAGTGTGATAAATGCGTTTACATTAAAGACACACCTAATGCTTATGTGATTTTCTGTCTTTATGTTGACGACATATTTATTATGGGTAGTAATCATGATATAATCATGAATACTAAGAAAATATTGACTAAAATATTTTGATATGAAAGATATGGGTGTAGTAGATGTTATTTTGGGAATTAAGATCTCTAAAACATCTGATGGACTTTTTTTGTCAAAGTCTCATTTTATTGAGACAGTACTTCGAAAGTTCAATAATTATGAAAGTCCTCCAACTAAAACACATGTTGATTTAAGTTTATACTTAGCTAAAAATTAGCGTGAGGTTGTATCTCAACTAGAATATTCTCAGATTATTGGCAGTCTAATGTATGTAACAAACTGCCTACGCAGTTAATAAACTGAGTGGATTTACGAGTAATCCTAGCAATGACCAATTGAAGGCATTGATAAGGGTTCTTAGATATCTAAGACTCACCTTAAATTATTCATTACATTACTCAAGATATCCATTGTATTAGAAGGATACAAAGATGCTAATTTGATATCCGACAAAGAGATTCCAAGTCCACTAGTGGTTATGTTTTTACCATTAGTGGTGGAGCAGTGTCATGGAAATCCTCTAAACAAACGTGTATAGCTCGATCCGCGATGGAATTAGAGTTTATAGCTCTGGATAAAGCTGATGAAGAAGTAGAATGGTTTCGCAACTTTTTAGAGGATATTCCTTGATGGCCTAAGCGATTATGCGCAATCATAATACATTGTGATAGTTAGTCGGCTATAGGAAGGGCTCAAAATAGTACGTACAATGGTAATTCTCGATATATACGTCGAAGACATAACACCATTAGGCATTTGAAATAGGGTTATTACAATCGATTACGTGAAATCGAAAGAAAATCTAGCGGATCCGTTGACTAAAGGTTTGAATAGAGATCAAGTATACCGCTTATCGAAAGGAATGGGCTTAAAATCCACAAAATAAGAGTGTTCATAGCGGAAATCCAACCTTGTGAATTGGAGATCCCAAGACCTTGGTTCAATGGGACAACTAAGTTATGAATATTCTGATAAACACTTGGAACACGTTACAGCTTATTCCTATCCAAGTGGAGAAACCTATTAAATGTGGTGAGGTTAAGTTATAAACTTTTAATGATTCTTATACTTTAAAGAAGTGGAGTATGACAGGATACTCTTAATAGGAGATCACCTATATAAGTGTGAAGAGGGTCGCTTCAACGAAACACTTATGAATCCAAGATGTTGTCCAGGGCCAAAATGGACACAACCGTGAGAACCAAATGGTGTTAGGAAAGATAATGTGTGGATGTTGTTATTTTGGTTTACATCAGCAACTGAATAGTTCCTGACATCGAGTCATTGTGCAGCCTATTAAATCTGATAGTATTCCATTAAGAAAGGTTCAAAGCCACAAGCTACCTCTCTCGATGCAATAGGTTTCCATTTAAACTCTCTTTAGTGTCTGCATACTTATATGCATCTATTACATTCATGTGGGGGATTATTGAAATTAGTTTAAAGAAATTGGATTTTAACCCGATTTTGACAAATTATTTAAGTGGGTTCATTTATTCGATTTTTGAAATAAATGAGACAAATGTAATCTACGCTGCGGTAGATGAGTTTAGCATTTTGAATTTCAAAACCAATGTTGGGTGAATGAGAAATAAATGCATGAAGTTGGCCACTTAAAATGTCTTTTATATATGGAATATAAAAGGGTGGGAATATGAAAAGCCATATCCCACATAGGAAACATATTAAATGTTTGACTAATTTATAAAGAGTTTCACCACTAATAAGGAGTAATCATGTGGAGCTCCTTATGGTACACCCTAGTTGACCAGGTCAATTTTGACTAGCCTTTGGCTAGCTCAAAAGGCACCAAGAACGGTGCGGAGCACCATCCGAGCCGGAGCTGGAGCTGGAGCTGGAGCAGGGCATGGGCCCACACATGAGCTCCTTATGCTTTAGAGGCGCACTTTGCACTTCACACCATAGCGAAGAGCTTTAAGGAGCCTTTAAATTTTTGGAAAATCGAACCAGGATTCAGTATAGTGGCTCGTTGACGTGGTAGGGTAGGTCAGGTGGCATATATTTGGTGGAGTCGTCGGAGTGGCGACACGTGGCGCCGATTGGATGCGTATGTTCGGCCGACGGCACCGTGGATCGACATGATTGTCCAAAGGTGTGTCGAGGTAAATTTGCGTACTAAGGGTGTGTACCTTCACCGGATGCGATCCGACTATCGACGCAATCGCTGATCATAAGTGCGATCGATCCGATCTGGTTGATCCGAACCAGGGGTCGCACCCAGTCTGAAAAGACATATGAGGCTCTATAAAAGACAGTCCCCAGAAGTCATTTCATTACTTGCAAATTTTGAAATTCTCTAAGCATTTTGCATAAGTTATGAGAGTTCAAAACACTATAAAGTTCGAAGTGTCTTGTGATTTGTAGTGTTGCTATCACAAGACGTAAGTCGTTGTATCTTGGGAGGCGATGACCATTTTCCTTTTAACACTGTGAGCGGAGCATTTCTTCTTAAAAACAAAGAGTCCAACTCTTGCCTCAACTTCAATCCTGTTATTCTGCTTGATTTATTTTTAGCCATTCGATATACACAAACCTATTTTTCCAACAATATTTGCAATACGTCAATGAGTTATTTGTACGTAATTTTAAAAGATAAAAAACATTTTTTAAAATTATTAAGTTATATATTAAGAGCAACTTTTGTAATTTACTCCAAAATTTATGAACCTCCAATCTTAAAAAAATAAATTAACAACTAGACCATGAGAAAAATATATGGCCGCCCATATATGGACCATGCGGAAAACAATATGGATCGTCATTTGCCAAGTTTCTTCTTTGCGATCTTAATCATCTTATGCCCACTTTATGTATACAAATTCAATAGATAGGATTGTGGTTATACTAAAAGAGGAATGATATTATAAATTATGGATCAGTGGATGTAAAAGTGCCATACTTTTTTTTTTTTTGAAGAAAAAAAAAAGAAAAAGTGCAATACTAGCTAAAAAATGAATGACATTAAATTATGGATCAGTGGATTTCAAAGTACTGCCAGTCCCCCACCAACATATATATATATATATATATATATATATATATATATACTAGTAATCCTTACTATTATTTTATTACTATTCACATGTATTATTATTTTATTATTATTTACGTGTAATATTATTTTATTTTATTGGTTTATAATGAATCTATCTATTATTATTTATTATTTTATTTTAATAATAAAATATTCATATAAAGTTAATAAAAATAAAATATGTTTATAAAATTTACATTTTCAATTATAGAATTAACTTCCAAATTCAATTCTCGAAAATATTAAATGAATCCATTAAAAGGGACAATTAAATATAGTAAATTTTAATAATTCAATATAATAACATTAGTCAAAACAGTTTGTCTATACTTGATACCTTGGTATTTTCCCAATTGACGTTCTTTGTAGAAAATATTATCTAACAAATATTTTCAATATTTTTCTCAAGCATATTATGGACGGCTTAAAGAGTCTAAAAGCCAATTAATATAGTTAATAAATACTATTTATCACTAAATGGGTTCTTGAAATGGATATGTTTCAATGTTCAATTCAAAATTTTCACTATTTATAGGTTTTTCACACTTTTCTGAGAGATTATCTGTAGATGTGGATCCTAATAATTCAAACTTTTTCATGATATTATTATTGTTGTTGTTGTTGTTGTTATTTCTTATTGTGATTTCAATACTTTAGTTAATTATGTGAAAGCTAATCATTCAAGCGTTTTAATTCTAAATTAAATCAAAATTTCAAGAATCAATAATCAATTCATAAATTTATTCATACATACAATATAAAAATACATAAAGACATTTTTATTCTATGGTATAACTTAGTAAGAAATAAAATAGACCAGTTTCATACCATATAATTAACGTGTAGATAATTCAAGATAATAAGGTGTTAATGGTGCAATTGTATTTTTTTTCTTGTAGTGACTAATGAGAAAGAGAAAAGGCTCGAATGCATTGTGAATATGTTGTCTATATAATAGATGTTTTTTTATGTTATTGACTATATGTTTTTAAAGAAGAATGAATAACGATTTCTATAAATTGATAAGATTTAAATTGAGATATTATTCAAAATAATATGGCAGAAAAATCATGAGTAAAAAAATTATCTAGGAAGTTTATTTAAAAATGCAATGCACGGACGAATTTTATTTTGTAGATATTTGAATAAGATTTTTTAAAAAGGTAATACATAGATATCCATTTTGAGTGTTGTCCAGTTTGAAAAAGTTATCGTGTTGAATAAATTGTTGTCCTTTTATTGTAAGGTCTAGATTGATGAATATTTTATTTTAAGGTAAGATTTTGTCAATTTTTCCCTAAACATACTTTTAATTATTTGATCGCACAACATTGGCAAATTCAATTAAAACTATAATTAAATATTGTATATTCGATTAAAATATAAATAAATGTTCGATTACAATATTTTCCTAATATAAGAAGTAAAAAGAGCGGAAAATTTTTTGTTTCGCACATTTGCTATTATATATATAGATATTTAAGTAGTATATATATAAGAGAATTTAGCACAATTAATAAGCTGCCAAAAAATCTTTGAACACAAAATCAATTGTTAATTCAAAGATAAAATATATATAAAATAATAATTCATCTATTTTAACTATTACTAAACAATTTAGAAAAGTTTGAATAGTCATTAGTATTTAAAACTTGATTAATTCATACTAACAATGAGACGAGGGATTAGATAAAGAAGTAAGCTCTTGATCCAACTATAGGGTCTCTTTTTATAGCTTGTCTCTGTAAATCGAAATCTCCTTTCCTCATCAGATTTTTTGCTTTGACGACCCACCCTTCCTTCTCCTTTCAGGGCCTATCCGAAAGAGAGTTTGAAGAAGGGGAGGGGGGAAGCCCTTGTGATAGGTGTGAGTTTTGCATGTATTTTGGAGCATAAATAGGAGCATATTTATGAGTAAATTGATGGGCAAACATGCAAATACTCGTGTAAAATGTTACGCATTCACTTCTTTTGGAAAAGATATTATATTTTGCTTGTTTTATGGAATTTTCATGATATTTTAAGCAAATTGAGTACAAATGAGAACCTTGCAAAGTAGAAACATTGAAAACGAAGTGAATATACGGGAAGTGAGGCGTGATGGAGTGAAAGATGGGTACTTAAGAAGAATATAGAGAGCACACGGGTTGGGGTGCTATAGCACCACCCGTGTGCCCTCAAGAGATGACATTGAGCCTACGACATGGCACACGACCCGTGCGTGTTTGGTAAAAAAGCAAAAATTCCACTACGGGATGATGCACGGGTAGCCCGTGCAGGGGGCGCATGACCCGTGCGTCTGCGCTGGAATCCCACAATCTGCAGCATGTTGCCCTAAACTTGAAGGTGTGTATAAAAAGGTTCTTTGGGGGCGCACACAAGGACATTCTGCATTTTTGGGATCTACAACACAAGACAAGAGTATATTCTTGGAAGAAGACATCAAGGGATAATCGGGTTGCATCGAGCTCAAGAACGGAGATATATCGAGAGATCGTCGACTTTTCTAAGTTTTCTTGCTTCTCTAAGTAGTTTTCATCTTTCATTTTCTAGTTGTCATGGCAATGAACAATTTGTATTTGGATTGTTTAGAGATCATGTGTAGCTAAACTCTTTAGATTTTCGGGTTTTGGAAGTAGATTAATGAACTCTTGTTGGATGTTTTGATTTTAGTTAAAGTTATTATCTTGAAGCCTATTTGAGTACTTTGAGCTTATTCTTGTTTTATCACTTGATCAATGATTTAACTTGTTTGATATATTGATTCATAATTCGAGAGATGAGTTTCAATATTAGATCTTGAGTACTTGACATGAATATTTGCATGAATCGTGAGGTTTGTAAATATTTGTGAAGACATTTGATCTTTTGAACTTTTGGGAGTTGAGTACTTCATGTTGAGTAGAGATGCTAGCATAAGTATTTCAATCTACATTTTATATGCATCTCGAGAGGAGGATAAAATATCTTTGTGACCGTCTTATAGGAATAGCGATAATAACTTGGCTTGGATTAAATCGTACAACAAGAGGATTATTAATCGAAACCTTAACTCGAAATCCATTTCATATCCTTGATAATTCTATCAATTGTATTCTCTTAATTTTGTGTTTTAGTAGTCCATTTTGTTTTAATCTTACAACAACAATCACTAAATTACGCGTCTAAATAAAAATAAAGTTATCTTAGTTCAATACTTAGCACATAAATTTATTAGTCTCCGTGTGATACGACCTTGCTTACCCTATTCTATAAACTACACCGTACACTTACGGTGAAGCTAAAAATAAGGCGAACAAGTTTTTGGCGCCGTTTATGACTAATACAATTTCTGCTAATATTGCGATAGATAGAATTATTTTTAATTTAGACAATTTTATTTTTACATTTTGGATTCACTTTAATTCTTCATTATTTGACTTGTTTCTTTTAGTTCGGTCCAGGGTAGTGCATGAACACGCGCTCGAGGCAAGGGGACTTGATACCGCTTATACCGGGAAGTCGAGGCTTTCACGAGAAGAATCAATACTTGCTACCACTAGACGGGGCGAAAAGACAACACAATCCGATAATGGGGGATTTGAGTGAGTTACCAATACCGCAAACAATGGTGGAAATGAGTTACCGATACCGGTTCAACAAAGAAGCCATTCGTGATTACTTTCGACCACAAACGAATCGTAATTACGGTGGTATTGCCCATATTCCTATCAATGCCAACAACTTCGAGCTCAAACCGCATCATCAAATATGGTGCAACAGAATCAGTTTGGGGTTCGCAAATCAAGATCCTAACTCTCACCTTGCACATTTTATCCAAATATGTAATACGATCAAAATGAACGGAGTCTCGGATGACGCCATAAGATTGCGCCTGTTCCCATTCTCTTTATGGGATAAGGCGAGAAATTGGTGTAAGTCCAAGCGGCTACGATAATCTAGAGGGGGGGTGAATAGATTATCTCCATCTTTTTCGATTTAGCCCTCTTTTTACAACCGAATGCTCAAACACAATAATAAAGGTGCGGAATGTAAACAACACACGCCGATTTAAAGAGGTTCAACCCACCTAGGGCCTAATCCTCTACCACCCCAAAGATATCCGGATGGATTTCAAAGAAAAAGAATTTTATTAATTACCAAAATTAATACAAATTCAACTTACAACACCTTGAAGAGCACCACACTCTTCTTCAACACCACCTTTGAGATTACCACAATCTCTTCTTGAAGATTACCACAATCTCCAACGGCACCTTGTAAAGATTACCACAATCTTCAACCTTGAAGAATACCAAATTCTTCAACACCTCAATAAGAAGATCACCACAATCTTCTTGCACCTATCACCTAGATCATCCAAGTGTGTTCTTACCACAAGAACACTCACAAGGATATCTTGTGTTTGAATGATAACCAAAAATCAAGATTACAACTCAATAATGAATAATACAATTTGAGTGCAAAGTGTAATCAAGAATAGCCTAGACCTCAAGGATGTGAAAGTGATAAGCTAGACAAATTTACAACAAGAATAATAACAATGAAAGACCAAGTATTTGCTTGAAGTGTATCTTGTTGTGTTGTATCTCAATTGTTATCTAGGTTGCTCCAAAACTTCCTCTATTTATAGAAGATGATTGATCAAGCATAGGCTCCTCTTGGGGATTGAAAATCTACAGAAAAATACAATTAAAATCAAGAATATAGCTGTTAGAAATCAATCCCACAATTTAAGGAAATGTGTCTCACACAAACGGTCATATTTTTCTTTGTCAATACACACATGCACCTCGCACGAAATAAGAGAATTAAGAACACTTTGAAAATTTCAACAGGCGACCCCGCCGACATAGGCTTGACCGTCGAACCCTGTCTCAACCGGTCCACCTTAATGAAAAATCGAAGAAGAAATGTTCTGTTTCAAAACGAAACATGCAGTACCGGTAGACCCCTGTGGCGACCGGCCGACCGGACCGATCGACGCCGATGACGGCCGACTCGCTCGATTTTACTCCGTCTCATTTTCTGCTTTCAAAAATCATCTTCAGTGCACGGTTGCCCTATAGAGCGGCCGTCGACCACGAGACAGAAATGTTGTCCAATTTTTGTCAAAAATAAAACTCAAGAAATACTCCGAAAATTTTGTAAAAATATTTTAAACCAATCGGGAGTATTTAGACAACATTTAGAAATCTTGTTATAGGAGTAAAAACCCATTGACATAAAATCATTAAAAGTGTTGTCCATTATTATCAAAAATAAACTTGAGGAAATACTCCTAAAATATTAAAAACATTTTAAATCATTTAGGAGTATTTGGACAACCTTTAAAAAACAATGTTTTGGTGACAAAATAAAATCATCAAAATTAAGATAAAAACATGTATCAAACAATTGGTTGGGTACTTTGACGCAAGGCGTGTAAGCACATGGGACGAACTAAGCCAAAAGTTCTTGTTTAAATTCTTTCCACCGAGCAAAACTTTGCAGCTCAAAAGCGAGATTACTCAATTCCGATTAGTTCGACTTCAGTGAGCCTTTTGTACGAGGCTTGGGAAAGGTTTGGGATTTGTTACGTAGATGCCCACAACATGGGTTTCCGTGAGAATCAACGATATGTTTCTTCTACAATGGTTTAATGGGACAAACGAGGGCCTTTGTGGATGCCGTAGCGGGAGGAGCATTGTTGGCAAGTTTCCACAAGATGCCTTGAACCTTCTTGAAGAAATGGCTATGAACAGCTTACAAAGGGCCATCCGAAAGATCTAATGTACAACGAGTAGCCAAAATCTCGGATTCGGACCCAATTAAAGCATTGACGGCACAAGTAGCGGCTTTGACAACTCAATTGAGTGTATTGACGAAGGGGCCAGAAGCAGGCACGAGCATGGGTAGTGAAGCTCTTCTATATCCGATGGAAGAGGTAAATTATGTGAATAACCGGAATTTCAACAATTTCCGGATAATTCAAACCCAATGCACTACCATCCAGGGTTGAGAAATCATGAAAAATATTCCTACGCAAATACAAAGAATGTGTTACAACCTCTGTCGGGATTTAATGCTTCAAGTGGAGGCGGAAATGGGGAAGGCAAATCGTCGTTGGAAGATGCACTCACCTCCTTCATAAATCAATCTAATGCATTCATGAATGATACGAGGAGCCGCCTCGCTAAGAAAGACTCTCGGATGGACAAGATAGAACAACAAGTGACAAGCTCGATAAAGAATCTGGAGACTCAAATGGGTCAATTGGCTACTGTAGGTCCCAAGGGGTGTGAGTGTAAGGTTTAGAAGGGGGGGTTGAATAAACCTTACCAAATTTTCGATTTTGTCCTTTTAAAAGTTCAGAGTTGATACTACACAGATGTGTCCTTGGATGGACACCAATTTAGTTAATCGAGAGTTAGTCACTCAACGCACTGGGATCGAGCCGTTGATAGAATAACTCACCATTAAGAAGACCAATTAGCTCAACCGTGGTTTGTTTTCAGGAAGACTTAACACCCTTAAGTTTGGTTTAGTTATGATTTAATACTGGATTTTAGTACTTAGAGATTATCAAATGGATAGCAAATATGTCACAGAATTAAACAAATAAGATGCGAGAATTAAAGTGCTGAAATGTAAATGACACGATAAGTTTTTATAGAGGTTCAAGATGGGGTAATTCTTCTACTCCTCTCTTCTCCAACTCCCGGAGGAATCCACTAGGTATTGATCAAGATACAAAGTTGTAATGTCCGGATACAAGTCTTGATCACACAAATGACTTGATCCTTTGGGACTCGATCTGAGATGCCTTGATCACTCGCCTGGCTTCTCGTGCGACTCAACTTCTTTCACAGGGCAGCTGCCTTGCTACTACAGCCCACTTGCTCAAGTTCTTTGGATTTGATCACGAAGCCCTCCAAAACTCAAGACTCGGTTCGACCTTGAACCTTCCTCCGATCCTTCGTGGAATGTAGACCCCTTGATTCTTCATAAATTTCCTCTTCAACTCGATTGAAGTTATCTTTCCTTCACAGAGTGTTGGATCGATGTTCTTCGTAATGTAGGCTTGAGGATTGAGCGTTTAATAACTTGAGAATATTTCAGGTTACAAAATGTTTCTTTCTTGCTTGTATTCAATTCTCAGATGGTCAAGGTAACCTTCTCTCAGAGTCATTCCTCAGCCTTTTATAGTGATATTTCAAAAATTTGCCCGTTGAAGAGATAGGCTTATTTTTGAAAGTCACTTGTGGTCGTTGGCTTGTCTTGTTGCAGTCCTTGGAATTGCCATTTCCTCGTATGAATTATTCTTCAGCTTTTCAGAGCACTGACACGGTGTAGTGCTTCCCATTGCTTTATTCCTCTTGCACGCTTCTGTGACTGATCACCCCGAGAAAGGTAGCATGGAGATATTACTTGTTTAAGTAATTCTCTTGATTTCTATGCAACGGATCTCTTTCAGTTATCTCGACTTGACTGCATTTCCTTGCTTTCCCCAAGTGACTTAGAGTCAGCTTTCAATCATTAAATGACTCTTCTGTCACTTCAACTAGAGACTTGGCTATCTTGAGTTGACTTGACTGATGCTTTACTCACCGTGCATCTCACCGCATCTTGATCGAGTTCCGTCTTCTCTTCTTTTGCCAAACTCAAATTGCCTCAGCGGAGTCTTCCTACTAGTCTAAAGTTGTCTTCTTGCATGTTTGGGTATAGCTGACTTAACTCAGCTTGACTAGCCCTATTTATTACAATGCAGTTTACAACAAAAATGGGGTGCCAACTTCCTATTCTAAGTTTTACATGGCATTCATCAAAATCTAAACAATAAATTTCCCAACAATTTCCCCCTTTTTGATGATGCCAAAACTTAAAACATTCAAAATGTAAATAGCAAAGATACATACGTATAGTGCATTCACATAGAATGTATGCGTAGAATCAATCCTTTTATTGATCATAACATTCTTGTTCTTTTACACAATGTTTACAAGGTGTATCGAGCAAACATTTGTCTACAGAAAACTAGAGAATTTACAAGTGTATATGATGTAAGACTTACATAAAGTGTATTTACATGGTAAAATACATGAAGGGGTGGACAAAGAACACTTCATCTCCTTCGCACGCCTCCTTCTTTCATCTTCTTCATTCTGTCATCTTCTCGGTCTTCTTCTCTTTTTCTCATCTTCACCGCTTTTTTTTCTTTTTCATATGCCTTCCAGGCGACTTCATCTCTTCTTAATCTCTCTTGTCTCTCCTCCCATAGCTGAGTTTGTCTTTTATTTTCTTCTTCGATTCTTTTCACATACTCAACATTGTTTTTATCCACTTGCAGTTTGGCTACTTGGTCAAGACCAGCCCAAAGAGATCCCTCCTTTCTTGCCTGGATCTATGTACTCAATGTTTTTGGGCAGAGCCTAGGTCCACCATCGCTTCTTCCTCTTCCTCTCCTGCAGGCGTGTATTGTATGGGGTCTTCTTCTTCCCAGTGAGTGACTAGCGGAGTGACCAGTGAGTGACCAGGAGAGTGATCGCGGTAGTCTGCGCTGTCGCCTTCTTCACATAACGTGAGACCCTTTTCCCAAATATAAGTCCCGTGCTTGAGCCATAGACATGTTTGCGAAGTATCCTTCGGATGCGAGCGTTTTAAATTCATCAACCGATCTTGGCTCGGTCCCGACATCCGAGATGGCATAAGTGTCTATGTCTCTTTGGAATGCCTCCATGTTGTTTCAAGATGTCCATAACTCGGGCATTCAACCTTCCTTCCACTTCCTCCATCCCCGCTTCAATCGTCTTTCTCTTTTTCGGCCATAGATGCAAAGAGTGTTGGAGTGGCGAGTCACTTTGAGTTTGTTTGCGATAATATCACCAGGACAAGACCTTGTTGAGGGGTTTGTGCAATCATCAAGGTCACATCTTTCGATCCTTCCCCCTCAACGTACTTTTCTTTCTTTTGTTTTGACACTTCATCACCGTCTTTCCCCTTTGCAAACTTTCCTTCCTTCTCAACATCGTAACTCTTCAAGATCTTTTAGGTATTCCTCTTCCCCCTTTTTGGCATCATCAAAGGAGAGAGGAACCCCTGAAACATATCGCAAGGAAGTCGAGTCTGGCGATAGCCGAGTTCTGCCTCGAGTGCTGCCGGAGTATGCGGTAGCGAAATTCGAGCGAGTAGCGTTGGACTCTCACAAAATTAGCTTCATCTCGGCCATGAGAAGGCTGAATTTTCTATCCATGTTTGCCTCCGTGACGCAGAGATCACTCTTATTTTGCTCACGCAATGCTTTATCTCAAAGTGTGAGCTTCATGCATGTGCTCAATGTGTTCTCTCAATTTCGTCTTTGCATCGATTCTCACTCTCCATACCAACGATTGTTGAACAATGTCTGAAGTATCTAGCTTGTTCCACACGCATTGTTTTCTTCTTTGTTGCCACCATTCCCGATTCGACTATTATGCCTCGCAAGTCGCCAGTAAGGTTGGCATCTCTCATTATCCAATCGCATGTCCATCGAGGCCTGGTGCCTCTCCATCCGCTTCAATTTACGCAAATAATGCTTTGAACACTTCCCGAACTTCGATTGTTCCCTCTATTGCGACTAATGGCCAAGCGTCAAAATCATAGTCACCGAACGATGGTATCGATGGAATAACGAGGATCTCAGTGTAGCGCGAGATCGTTTTCGACTCGTCGGGAGGTCGGGTACCTCCGGAGAGAAAGGAAATGATTCTACAAAGAAATCATCACGACCAACCGGGATTTGTTCAATGATGAGAGGGGCGCGTGAAGTTCCTTGTGGAGTCGAACCTCCGCGCAGCGGCTTGGGAGCCTGCGCGATGGGACTCTGTTTGATTGGGGTCTTTTGTGAAGTGGACCCGACTTGCCGAGCCTCACTTGTCTCAACAGACTTTGTCGGTCTCACCGTTTCTCCAATTGAGTTGACTGTCCTCGGCCTTATCGGAGGCGTCATCGGACGATGATGAGATTTCCATGGATGGCTCATCATCAAAGTTGAAAGTTTGACGAGTACTCTTGAGTCGACTTGCTCGTGGTTGGAACATCCTCACCGAGTCTTTTGGATCGATCCGCGGGATGACTCGGCTTCATCGTCTTCTTCCAATCCCGGAAAGGTTACATCGAGGATTATCCTAGGAGTCGTGAAGTGCGCTAATCTCCTTTTCGAGATGGATCAATGATAGCGGGAGGGATGTTCTCTACTTGACTTCTTTATCCCCGGAAGTCTCAACCTCCCGTTGGCCTTCATTACCTCCTGCAGCCTCTCAACCGCAACGAGGCACTGACCTCCCTTTCGGCGATGTGTATTTGTCTTAGGGTCTTCGTGTTGGCATCCAGGTGGAGTCTCAACCCCATGGATTGCACTTTCATCGCCAGTGTTAACTCCCGGGTTGTTCCTTCCTCGTGCCTCGATCGCATCAACGTCATTATTAGCCTTCGAGCGGTTGGCACCTCAGTGAGGCAGTCTCAATCGCCTGAGCTTCGTTGATGACAACTTGCTTTGTGTGCACATGTTTGTTCCTTCTCCACTTCGCCTCCTAGATTCGTTGTGGAGTCATCTCAGATCCTCCGTCCTTGCTGCGGTGGAGGGAGTTTCCCCTCACTGGCGCACCCGGTGGGTGACTTGGAATGGGGTCACTCGTCTCCAAACTCCCGGTTGTTTCTCGAGTGTTCGTAGTTGGGGCGGTGGTAAGATACCTTCATTAGGGGTTGGCTTGATTGGGGTCCCCACGACCCCGGTTCATCGCCATTCCTTAATTCCTTCTTCCGAGGAGTGAGCTTGGGAAGTGGTGGCGGAACAATCGTGGGCAATATCTTTGCGCACCACTCCCATTGGGTCCAACTCAAACCGTGTTTTGGAGGACTCTCCTGGTCCCTCCATCATTCTTTGCTCATGAAGAATTGCGGATTCGTGCATTGCTTGCTGCATTTGCAACTCTTCCGTGCGGCAAAGCGAGAGTCCGATCCTCATCACTATCGATAAGACATCAAGAGATGATGTGTGTGTTCGTAGTGCGGTGATAGGGCGGATCTTTGGCCTTCTTACGTGCCTCGGCCTTCCTCTCGCCTGTCTCTCCTTCTCCTTGTCCTTGAAGATCTGCAAGATATTTGTGTAGTTTTCTTCATCCAATGCTTGGACCACAGTGGTCAATCCAAAAGTTCATCGGTTCCTCTTCTTCTTCGATAAACTCAAAGCCGTTGGAACTGTTCCCTGGATCGACTCAATTTCCACTTTCTCCACTCTGCAGACGATTTTGGATGTCCGGATAAAGTGGGGATAGGATCATCACATCATCATCTCTTTCGAAACTTCTTCTTATGTCTCACTTGTCGAACAACATTTGTGTCTTGATTTGCCTCTGATCGCCTTCAAAGCAGACTTAGGCTTTTCATCAATAATATCTCATGGACTCTACTTCAAGAAGCGGTTTTAGGTATTTTCTCCACCGAGTGGTCTCGACTCAGTTTCTCAAGCTCGGAGCGCTTGATGATTCTTCGTCGTCTCTTAGTTCGTACGGAGGGATCTCTCGGTTGAGAGAGTTTCTTCCGAGTCTTGGGCGGCGGGGCGTCTTTGGTGTTTTCTTCGAGGAGCGGCCGTCTTGGCTTTTCGCCTTCTCTTCTTTTTGACGACCGAGAGAAGGTATTTGAGGTTTCTTCTCGGCCAATCTTTGCTTGGGAGACACGGCTGCGGGGCGGAGTGACTCAGTCAGCGGGCGGGAGCGGGTTTGTTTTTCTTTCTTTGCTGCGGGAAGCGGCCTCTTCTTAGCATTGCGGGGCAACAGCTTCTCTTAGCAACAGGGCCGCTTTCTTCTTTGGTGGAGAGGAAACAATCAGATCTTATCTTAAGGTCACCGATTCCCCCTCACTTGTATCGACTCTTTTGGCGTAGGCTCTCTTCAGGCGCTAGAGAGGTTTGATCTCGAACATCCTCTTGTTTACATGGAACGCCTTTCCATGTCGAAGAGGACTCCTTTCACCTCCATCATCACGGCCAATCACCAGGCCATATCCGGGGATCCTCCAAATACACCATTCTCCTTGAAGGATTTGTTCCTACATTACGCGCAGTCTGCTGTAGACAAACTCAGCCCGGTTTATTTTCCTTTCTTCAATGATCGCGGCCATTCACGATCAACTTTGCTTTTGACATGATTGGTCAAAGCCGCCAAATTTGATGTCTATGCATTTGGCAACTATGTCCAACAACTTGTGGTAGTCCTCCTTGGACCTCTTGTTTGTTGTGTACACTATTTTATCAAAGATAGTCGGTTTGGCTACTTCCCTCCGGCAAAGAACCAGTCTACAAACCCGTTGATTTACGATGCTCCTTCCGCGGTAGTGAGCGTGTTCACCAAAATCCTTGGCGAGAGATGATGAACTTCTTTCCGTGAATAGATGATTTTATCCCTTCATCGTGAATCTCAGCGTTCACGTAGAACTGTGCGACCTCCTCCACATAGGTCATTGAGAACTCCATCGTTAGAAATGGTTTTAGCCCGGACTTTTCGAGCTTTTTAGCGATTTTCTTTATGAGGGCGTCATCGGAGCCCTGTTTGACCATGCCCTCGAAATCCACAGTAGACCCTGTGTGGATTTGCTTTCCTAGCTTGACAAAATCATAGGTTGATGCCATTTTTTCAGGATTTCACCAAAGGAGACTTAGAAGTTGATTTGAAGATAGATAGGGTTTCGAGAGAGTTTTGCCTTTGCTTCTGAGAGAAGTGAATAGTTTTGGTAATGTGAGAGAGAAACGAAAAAAATGTTTAAGTATGGTTTCTGAAAGGACGTGCGGGTGGTTTTTGAAATGTGATCGAAATCAATGGCTTAGATTTTGCACGCCGATTAGCATTTAATGTCTCGAATTTAATGCGGCAAAGATTTATATCCAATCATAAGCTTGGTATGCGACTTTTTGCTTTTTGCTGTACACATCATCATTATCTTGCGTCATTCTTAAAAACATTCCCGCTTAGTAAAACGACTTGCGTTTTTGTCACTTTGCTCATAAATGACTCGGCTTATCCCTTAGTGATTTAACTCTTCGATCACGATTCTCTCGGTGACTCGATTGTCACCAATTCAAGATATAAATTGTCTTTTCCGACATGGCCGATTCATTTAGCCGATTTTGAGAATTCATCCTTTTTCTCTTTTTGTGTTCCATTTCTTTTCTTTTGAGTCTTCTCGAGTGTCACTTCACTCAATTAACCCTAACTCATGCTTGAGTTCTTCAAATCTTGACTCACATAATGGTTTTGTGAATATGTCACCAACCTTGTTTATCGATTGAGATATATTCCAATATGATGTCCTTCTTTTCAACATGATCTCTTATGAAGTGATATCGACATCGATATGGTTTGTTCTTGAGTGCAACACAGATTCTCGAGTGATTGCAATTGCACTTGTGTTATCACACATGATTGGAATTTCCTTTTCTTCAACTTCATAGTCTCTAAGTCATTGCCTCATCCATAGGATTTGGGCACAACAATTGCCCCCGCTTGACTATGTATTCTCGCTTGTAGAGGTGGCTATTGAATTTTGCTTTTTGCTAAACCAGAAATTAGCCTATTTCCAAGCATTTGACATGTGCCTGAAGTGTTCTTCCCCTGTCAACTCGCATCCAAAGATAGTCGTAGTCAGTCGAATAGCCCATTAGCTTGAATCCACCTTCCTTTGGATACCATAAGCCAACTTCTTGGCTTCCTTTCAAATATCTCAAAATCCTCTTAGTCTGTGATCATATGGCTCTCTTTTTGGAGCAGATTGAAATCTCGCACATACACCTACAACAAAGGTGATGTCCGGCTACTAGCCGTGAGATAAAGCAATGATCCAATAAGTGCTCGATCTTGTTTGATCTACGAGGCTTGCCATCCGCATCCATGTCCATTTTGGTCATTGTATTCATTGGTATTTTCACGAGAAGACTTTTCTTCCATACCAAATTTTTCATTAAATCTCTGGTGTATTTTGTTTGACTTATGAAGGTTCCATCCTTCAAATTGCTTTTACTGGAGTCCAAGGAAGAATGTCGCCTCTCCCATCATGCTCATTTCGAACTTGCTTTGCATGAGGTCCGAGAATTTATCACACATCTCTTTGTTTGTGGATCCAAAAATGATGTCATCCACATATATTTAAACAAGCAAGATATCTTTTCTTGTCTTGAATTAAAAAAGTGTTCTATCTACTTTTCCTTTTGTGAATCCATTCTCGATTAGGAATTGTGACAAAGTATTATACCATGCTCTGGGTGCCTGTTTCAATCCATACAGAGCTTTCTTGAGTTTGTATACCTTATCTCCAAGAGTCTTCTCGCTCAAATCCTGGAGGTTGTTCAACATACACTTCTTCTTCCAATAAACCATTTAGGAATGCACTTTTTACATCTATCGATATACAATAAAATTCTTGTGAGTCTGCATAGGCAAGAAACATCCTTATAGCTTCCAATCTTGCTACATGAGCAAATGTTTCATCAAAATCCATTCCTTCTTCTTGGCATATCCTTTAGCTACTAGTCTTGCTTTGTTTCTTACCACGTAACCCTCCTCGTTCATCTTGTTTACGAACACCCATTTAGTACCAATAACATTTGGATGGGTGGGTCTTTGAACTAATTCCCATACTTTATTTCTTTCAAACTCGATTCAGCTCTTCTTGCATAGCTTGAGTCCAATGTGTGTCATCCAATGCTTGCAACAAATCTTTAGGCTCTATTTGTGAGATAAAGCATGTGAACATAGCTTCTTGTTGAGTTCGATCTTGTTTTGACACCTTCTCTTATATCTCCAATGACAAGTTAAATTGGATGGTCTTTCAGCCATCTTACATCGTTGAAGTAAGTTAGCCGGATTGATCGTCTAGCAAAACGTGTTGCTTTGATCGACTCTCTCGATCACTTAGCTGCAAATTTTCCAAAGATTTTATGAGACTCGGCTATCTCATCTTCATCCGAGTTTATAATTCCAACTTGACTTCAAAGATAGGGATTTTTCTGTATGGTTGGATGATTCACTTATCACCGACTCTTCAATGTCTTCTCCATTTACATTTGGCTCATCGAATACCACATGAATGGATTCCTCCGTAACCATAGTCCTTTTGTTGAGTACTCTGTAGGCTTTGCTTTGTTGAGTATCCCAAGAAGATACCTTCATCGACTTTAGCATCGAAAGCCTTTAGACTATCTTTGCCATTGTTATGGATGAAGCATTTACATCCAAATATTCTAAAATATGCAACATTTGGTTTTCTCCCCGTCCAAATCTCATAGGGAGTCTTTGTCACCGTCTGTTTATCATACATCCTTTTTGAGTGTAGCAAGCAAGTGTGTTGATTGCTTGACCCAAAATCTTTTTGGTAACCCCTTGACTAACATGGTCCTTGCTTCTTCTTTGAGAGTTCTATTCCTTCTTTCCTCAACTCCATTCTCACTGTGGAGTCCTTGCTGCAGATAATTCATGACCAATGACATTTTCAATACAATATTGAGTTATTATACCATTGACAAACTCGGTTCCTCTGTCGATCTTATTTTGATAATGGTTTGCCTCTTCTCATTTTGAATCCTCTTCATCACCGTGGTAGTTTCAGAGAGTTTCTTTCTTCTTACACATGAATATTGTCCATGTATATCTTGAGTAGTCATCTACTACCACCAAGGTATATTTCTTCCCACTTATGCTAGCCGGTTCAACTGGACCAAATAGATCCACATGTAGCAGGTGCAATATCCTTGTTGAAGATGGGCAAGTTTTTTCTTTGAATGATGATTTGATTTGTTTTCCCTTCGACATGCGTCACATATACTTTCCTTCTTGTATACTGAGTCCAAGTCCTTCCACAAGATTACTTCGCAAGCTTGTTAATCGTTTTGAAATTCGGTGACTCGGCTTTTTTGTGCCACAAACAACTTGATTCAAATTTGTGCTTTTGCTAATAGACAGTCTTTGGGTGTAGCGGTTGACCAATCTACTACATACATGTTCTTTTGTCTCGCATCCTTGCAACACCACTTCATTTGATTCAATATCCTTGATTTGGCATATACCCATGTTAAATCCAACATTATAGCCCTTGTCACGAGTTGGTGATGCTTAGCAAGTTGAAGTTGAGTCCTTCAACATATGCAACATCCGTGATTTCTAATTCGTTCTTCTTGATGGATCCAAAGTGCCTCTTATTTCTCCCCGGAGCTTCATTTCCTCCAAATATGACTTTTGCTCCTTTAACTTCCTTGAATTTTGACAGATTTCTCTTGTTTCCGTCATATGTCCGGAATGTACCACTATCCATGTACCACGTTCCTCCTTGGCACTCGGCTATTCCTTGAACCCAAATCAAGGAAATTAAGTTTTAGGTACCCATACTTGTCTCGGGTCCCGAGGGGTTAGTATTGTAAGATGATCCAACCACCTATATAGCCAAATGATCTGGCTCTAAGGGGTTGCCATCTATCCGTGCCATAATCATAATTAATTTTGGCAAATTGCTTGGGGATTCTAGGTTCATACAACTGTCTCTTTTGTCTCGTATGCTTGTATATGTGTTTTAGCAATTGCCTTCTTTGGGTAATTGTGGTGTCTCCGAGTGTAGTGCCTAGGTGCATATGTGTGCTTTGATGAAAGCTCTTATGCTTTTGGAATGGCCTTTCTTGAGTTCTAGGCCTTTGCCATTTGGGCTTATATTCCATAAGTCTATGCTGATAGTTCACGTCGTTCCAATCACCTTGGCTTGGATATTTTCTACCATTCCCATCATATGTGTTTCTTTTATAGAACTTTTGGGGTTTTTGGTAGCTCTGCTTTCTTCTTCACAGAGTAATTCCTGTTTGGAGTTTGCTTTGAGGAACTTGGTGAATTTCTTCTCGCTTGTCCTCTCAACGCACCCAACTCGGTTGTTTTCCTTTTCCTTTATAACCAAGGCCAGTTTGCTTGCAATTGTGCTTTCGAGTGAATGTGTGTGCACCATTTGAAGTTTTGGATTTTTGAGACTCTTCATTGCTTGAAGATCCTTTTTCCAAAATTACTTTTGGAAAATGACATAGTACAGAGGAGTTAAATCCTAAGCTGTGTCTTGTCTCCACATTCTCTTTGACTCATAATAAGATCATCCAATAATTTAGATGCCTTAGTGAATGAGGCAATCGCATTTTTGAGGTCATTCTCCCTCTTTTCTATGGCAAAAACTATTTCTATTATTAGCTTGGTATATTCAAATTTTAAACTTTTATTCTCATCAGCTATTTGACTTAGAGTACTCGGCTCCTTAGTCATTTGTGAGTTTTAACTCTTGAGTAGGTTGTTTTCCTCATTTAGTAGTGTGTGTGAGGATTTAATGTGTTCAAAATCTTTCATCATTTTGCCTAATGAATCATAAAGATCAATGGGTGATGAAGTGTGTGTGTCACATCACTATCACTAGAATCGAGTTTGATGAGTTAGAGTGTACCTCATCTTCTTGGTCGGGTTGATCTTGTTCCTTGGCCATCAAACAGATCGGGGCTTCTTCGTCGAGTCACTTGAGTAGTCGGCTTCACTTTGCTCTCAATCACTGTCTCTCTTGACTTGTTGTCTCGTGATCTCTCGCCCAAGATTGCCTTTTTTCTTTTCTTGTCTTCTTTCTCTCAAGACCTTTCTTTCTTTTTCATTCCTGTATTTGTTGACTACAGGATATGGACAATCAATGGCATAATGACCTGTTGCCTACGCTTCCAAAGATAGATATTCAACCTTTTGATCACTCTTTCCATTCTTGGATTGTCGACCTTTGATATTCACTTTTTGATGATTTGTTCTCTTGGTTGGCCTATCTTCCCTTGACTTGGAGGAGCTGAGCCGAGTGTCTTCGGAAGATTCGCCCTTGCTCTCTTGTAGTTCTTATTGAAGAACTTGTTGAACCTTTTAACCATCGTGGATGTTTCTTACGGATCAATGACTTATTTGATCTCGGCTCTCTTTTCCATCCTTAACAATTAGAGCGGTATTTTGGGGTAGTACAAATTGTCTTTCTCGATCTTTTCTTCTCGGCTAAAATTAAGTAGGCTTTGAGATCCGAGAATAGTTCATGGTTGGAGGTCTTCGATAGGTCCATGGAATGTCTTAGTGCCATGACCTTCATTTCCCATTCAAAGAGACTTTTTAGGATTTTCGTACACATTTCCTTCGTGTATATTCCTTTCCAAGTGCGTATAGCTCGTTGGTGATTTACGTGAACCGAGCATCCAGCTTGATCCAGGTTTTCTCCTGCGATCATTTTGAAATTCTCAATTTTTTGTACAACCACCGATAATTTATTTTCCTTGATTTGCTCGAGCCTTCACAAATCAATGTTAGCTTGTCCCGATTTCTTTAGCCGTTTTGCATGATTTGACTTTATTGAACATGGCTTTGTCCAAGGTTTTGTAAAGGATGTCCTTGGCTACATTGTCCAGGTTGTATCTTTTTATGTCATCATTTGTCCATTCGGTTCTTGGTTTTTCAACCATAGGCGGTCTAGGGCAACATCCTCTTCACCTTCAAATGTAGCTCTTCTTACAAATTGTGTTCACTTTTAAGATTTGCGGTGGCCCATCCTCTATCACTATCCACATCTCATCATGTAATCTTTGATAGATGAGCCCGCATACTAATTTTCCAATCATCAAATTCTTCAATTGTGAACATAGGGATGCGTGTCAAATTTGCTTCCATGATAATAACTTTTAATGATAAAAGGAGTTTTGAAAACTTAAATCTTGAAACAGGACTTTGAAAAGTTTGGAGATCTAGTTCAAGAACTAACCATCATGGAAGGCTCAATAAACCAACCGCTCCGATACCACTTGTAGGTCCCAAGGGGGTGTGAGTGTAAGGTTTAGAAGGGGGTTGAATAAACCTTACCAAATTTTCGATTTAGTCCTTTTAAAAGTTCGAGTTGATACTACACAGGATGTGTCCTTGGTGGACACCAATTTAGTTAATCAAGAGTTAGTCACTCAACGACTCGACCGAGCCGTTGATAGAATAACTCGTTGTTAAGACCGAATTAGCTCAACTGTGGTTTGTTTTTCGTTTGACAAAGACTTAACACCCTTAAGTTTGGTTTAGTTATGATTTAATCTTTGGGTTTTAGTACTTAGAGATTATCAAATGGATAGCAAATATGTCGTGAAATTAAACATATAAGATGCGAGGAATTAAAGTCTTTGAAATGTAAATGACACGATAAGTTTTTATAGAGGTTCAAGATGGGGTAATTCTTCTACTCCTCTCTTCTCCAACTCCTGGAGGAATCCACTAGGTATTGATCGAGATACAAAGTGGTAATGTCCGTATACAAGTCTTGATCACACAAAATGACTTGATCCTTTGGGACTCGATCAGAGATGCCTTGATCACTCACCGGCTTCTTCTCGTGACGACTCGGAACTTCTTCACAGGCAAATTGCGCACTACTACAGCCCACTTGCTCAAGTTCTTTGGATTTGATCACGAAGCCCTCAAAAACTCGAGACTAGTTCGACCTTGAACCTTCCTCACTGATCCTTCGTGGAATGTAGACCCCTTGATTCTTCATAATTTCCTCTTCAACCGATTGAAGTTATCTTTCCTTCACGGGTGAGTGTTGGATTGATGTTCTTCGTAATGTAAGCTTGAGGATTGAGCGTTTAATAACTTGAGAATATTTCAGGTTACAAAATGTTTCTTTCTTGCTTGTATTCAATTCTCGGATGGTCAAGGTAACCTTCTCTCGTAGTCATTCCTCGGCCTTTTATAGTGATCTTTCAAAAATTTGCCTTGAAGAGATAGGCTTATTTTTGAAAGTCACTTGTGGTCGTTGGCTTGTCTTGTTGCGATCCTTGGAATTGCCACTTCCTCGTATGAATTATTCTTGATTTTGAGCAATCGACACGGTGTAGTGCTTCCCATTGCTTTATTCCTCTTGCACGCTTATGTGATGAGCACTCCGAGAAAGGTAGCATGGAGATATTACTTGTTTAAGTAATTCTCTTGATTTCTATGCAACGGATCTCTTTCGATTATCTCGACTTGACCATTTCCTTGTTTTCCCCAAGTGACTTAGAGTCGACTTTCAATCATTAAATGACTCTTCACTTCAACTAGAGACTTGCTATCTTGAGTTGACTTGACTGATGCTTTACTCACCATCTCATCTCGTGCATCTTGATCGAGTTCCCGTCTTTTCTTTTTTGCCAAACTCAAATGCCTCAGGCAATGAGTCTTCCTACTAGTCTCCAATTGTCTTTTTGCATGTTTGGGTATAGTGACTTAACTCGGCTTGACTAGCCCTATTTGTTACAATGCGCTTTACAACAAAAATGGGGTGCCAACTTCCTATTCTAAGTTTTACATGGCATTCATCAAAATCTAAACAATAAATTTCCCAACACTACAATTGTGGGTGGTCAACATCACAAGGGTCAATTTCCAAGTAATACGGAAATGAATCCTGAGGAACAATGCAAGGCGATTCGTTTACTGAGCGGTGCATTATGAGGGGCCTAGAGAAAATGCTGGGAATCAAACTTTCGGATGAAGCATCGAGGCCGAAGCGGGAGAATCCGTGATGAAGGATGATATTGAAGAAAATAGGAAAGAAAGAACAAAGAGGCGGAACAAACAAGTAAATTTGAAGCTAAAATCATCATCTAACTCGAATATATCTAAGTTGCCTATATCTCTTCCCTTTTCCTCAAAGATTTCAAAAGAAAAAGCTTGATGATCAATTTGCCAAATTCCTTGATATATTTAAGAAATTGCACATTAACATTCCTTTTGGAGACGCACTAGAACAGATGCCAAACTATGCGAAATTTCTTAAGGATGTTATGTCGAAAAGGTAGAGGATGACAAGCTTTGAAACGGTGAATTTGACAGAAGAATATAGTGCAATTATCCAAAGAAAGCTACCACAAAAACTGAAAGATCCGGGGAGTTTCACTATCCCTTGTGCTATTGGTGGTAATTTCTTTAATAAAGCGTTATGTGATTTGGGGGCAAGTATTAATTTGATGCCATTGTCCATTTTCAGGAAGCTTGGATTAGGCGACGTGAAGCCAACTACGGTGACATTGCAACTTGCGGACCAATCACTTACGTATCCAAGGGGAATTATTGAAGACGTATTGGTAAAAGTTGATAAATTTATATTCCCCGTGGATTTCTTGGTCCTGGATATGGAAGAAGATCGAGACGTTCCACTGATACTTGGATGTCCTTTCCTAGCCACGGGTAAAGCGTTAATAGATATGCAAAAAGGAGAGCTCACATTATGTGTTAATGATGAGCATGTTTTATTTTCTATATATAAGGCAATGAAATTTCATGATTCGGTGGAAAATTGTAATTTTTTGGATATAGTTAGTTCGTGCATTGAGGATTATGTTGATCATGCATTGTCTACAGATAATTTGGAATTTGGGCTAACACACTCATGCTCGATGTCGAGTATTTGGCTTGATTTTGATAACCAAGATTTGTACGACTATGTTTGTGTCTTAGATCATATGCAGGAACTACCCAAGAGCGCAAGAGGCGAGAATGCAAAGTCGGAAAATGAGGAGCAAAAACTGTAGGTACGCACGACCCGTGCGTTGGCGCACGGGCAACCCGTGCGTGATGCCGAAGGAAATGTTGAACGACCGAAGAGCACACGACCCGTGTGCTCAAAGACGGCAACCCGTGCTTGATGCCGAAGGAAAGCTTGAAGATATGGGGCCACGCACGACCCGCGTGCCTGGGCACGGGCAACTCGTGCGCTTCCCTGAAACAAAGACGTCAACTTCGGAACTCAAGCAATTACCCGAACATCTCAAATTGTTAAGGGTTTTACGAAAACATAAGTCGGCACTCGGATGGTCCATAACCGATTTGAAAGGCATAAGCCCATCCATTGTAATGCATAAAATTCGGATGGAAGATGTTTATAAACCATCAGTGCAAAACCAAATAAGATTAAACCCTATCATGCAAAATGTAGTTAGGAAAGAAGTGTTGACATGGTTAGATGCGGGGATCATTTATGCCATATCTGATAGTTCATAGGTGAGTCCCGTGCAAGTGGTACTGAAAAAAGGGGGGGTAACAGTTGTGACTAATGAGAATGAGAAACAAATTGCTACTAGAATTGTTACCGGGTGGCGAATATGTATTGATTATAGAAAACTTAATGACGTCACTCGGAAAGATCATTTTCCCCTCCCCTTTATCGATATGATGTTGGATCGTTTGGCAGGTTACGATTACTATTGCTTTTTATATGGTTATTCCGAGTACAATCAAATCATGATTGCACTGGAAGATCAGGAAAAAACGACATTTATGTGTCCTTATGGCACATTTGCATTTCGTCGCATGCCATTTGGGTTATGTAATGCACCTGTCACTTTCCAACGTTGTATGATGGCTATATTTCATGATTTAATTGAAAAAGTTATGGAGGTATTTATGGATGATTTTTCTGTGTTTGGTAATTCTTTTGATAATTGTCTTCACAATCTTTCCTTAGTCTTACAGCGATGTGAAGAGACTAACCTTGTACTCAATTGGGAGAAGTGCCATTTTATGGTACGCGATGGTATTGTGCTTGGTCATCGAGTCTCTTCCGCAGGTTTGGAAGTTGATCGGGCAAAGATTGTAGCAATTGAGAAATTACCACCTCCTACAAACGAGAAAGCCATTCGGAGTTTCTTGGGCCATGCTGGATTTTACAGAAGGTTTATTCGTGACTTTTCTAAAATTTCTAAGCCCTTGAGCCAATTGTTAGAAAAAGATGATGCTTTCAATTTTTCCAATGAATGTTTGCAGGCGTTCGAAACGTTGAATAAGGCATTGGTGACCGCACCTATACTTGTCGCCCCAGATTGGAGCCAACCATTTGAGCTAATGTGTGATGCAAGCGATTTTGCGGTAGGGGCTGTTCTCGGTCAAAAGAGGGAAAAATTGTTCAGATCCATCTACTATGCAAGTCGAAAGTTGGACAGTGCTCAACAGAATTATACCACAATCGAGAAAGAGATGTTGGCGATTGTTTTCGCATTCAATAAATTCCGATCTTACTTGATCGGGACAAAAACGATCGTGCATACCGACCATGCGGCTATCAAATACCTCTTTGAGAAGAAGGATGCAAAACCAAGGTTGATTCGATCTTATTACTGCAAGAGTTCGATGTGGAAATCAAGGATCGAAAAGGGTGCGAAAACGTGGTAGCAGACCATTTGTCTCGATTGGAAAATCAAGAGGGAACACAAGGAAATACGGGGTTAATAAAAGAGGAGTTTCCTGATGAACGATTACTCATGCTTGAGGCAAAGTTTCCGTGGTATGCGGACCTTGTCAACTACTTGGCTGCAGGAGTTCTACCTCCGGATCTATCACCGTATCAAAAGAAGAAATTTCTACATGATGTAAAGTTCTTCATGTGGGATGACCCCCTACTCTTCAAGAGGTGCGCGGACAAAATCATAAGAAGATGCGTACCTCAAGAAGAATGGGAGGGAGTCCTACAACAATGTCACTCCGCCCCTGCTGCGGACATTTTGGCCCAACTCGCACCGCAGAAGGTATTGCAAAGTGGGCTATATTGGCCCACTTTATTTAATGACTGTTATTTGTTTGTACAACAATATGACAGGTGCCAGCGAATGGGAAATATTTCAAGGAGACACGAGATGCCAATGACAAATGTAATCGAAGTGGAGTTATTCGATGTGTGGGGGATTGATTTTATGGGCCCATTTTCATCATTTTCGGGTTATCAATACATTCTACTTGCTGTGGAATATGTATCCCGTTGGGTAGAGGCGATTCCCTCCGCAACAAATGATGCTCAAGTTGTAATGCGATTCCTTAAGAAAAACATCTTTACTAGATTCGGCACTCCAAGAGCTTTAATTAGTGATGGAGGGTCGCATTTTGTAAATAAATTGATGAGCAACTTGTTGGCAAAATACGGGGTGAAACATAAAGTTGCATTGGCATATCATCCACAAGCCAATGGACAAGCGAAAGTGGCTAACAGGGAAATCAAACAAATCCTTGAAAAGACGGTGAACATCAACCGAAAAGATTGGGCGTTAAAATTGGATGACGCTTTTTGGGCATACCGGACAGCATACAAGACACCGTTGGGCACATCCCCCTATCAACTTGTTTTCGGAAAGTCGTGCCACTTGCCGGTGGAGTTGGAACACAAAGCATTCTGGGCGGTAAAAAGGTTAAATATGGATTTCCAAAAAGCCGGCGAAGAAAGGTTGCTCCATTTGAATCACATGGAAGAATTTCGGGATGAAGCTTAAGAAAACTCCCGAATTTATAAAGAAAGAACCAAGAGGTGGCATGATAAGATGATCAAGAAAAGAGAGTTTTTACCGGGAGAACCGGTGCTCCTATACAATTCGCGTCTTAAATGTTTTCCGGGAAAACTCAAGTCTAAGTGGTCAGGGCCATTCGTGATAAAGAAAGTATTGAATCCTCCCGGGATTGTAGAATTGTTGACAAAAGAAGGTGAGACTTTCATGGTAAATGGCCAACGGATTAAGCACTACTTTCACCGACGAAATCAAGAGGAGGTGACATCCACCACCTTGCGCGACCCGTAATTGAAAAACAAAAACAGGCGTCAAGCTAAAGACGTTAAATATAGTGCTTGTTGGGAGGCAACCCAACGGTTTTTCGTGTGAATTTCATTTTTTTGTGTGTTTTGTTTCACTTGTGTGATTTTTATGATTTGGTATGTGTTTTGTGTGTGAATTGTGTGTTTTTTTATTTAAATATATATATATATATATAATTTTTGTTGTTCAGGTATGCACGGGTAACCCGTGCCATAGGCACTACCCGTGTCTACCTGGGGGGGTAATTTAAAGTGGTACGGCATGACACACGGGTAACCCGTGCGCCTGGCGCACGACCCGTGTGTTTCCGCCAAGGAAAAAATGTTGCTATGGGGTGGCGCACGGGTAACCCGTGTGTGGCACACCACCCGTGCGCGATGCGGAAATCGATAAAACAGAAAGCGATTCAAGATCGCTCTTCACAATCTTTTCAAACACCCAACCGCGCCCTTTACTTATTTTCTCCAATTTGTGAGAAAATCCTTCCAGATATCACTCAAATTTGTCCATTTAATCCCTCCCCTATAACAATTGAACTCCAAATTGCATTGAATTCAAGTTTGCTTGAAGAATTTTGAGCAAGAACACCTAGGGTTCCAATTGTCTACTTCAAGTCTCATTTCGAGAATTCCGGTAAGAACACCATTTCTCCTTGTGAATTTCTTGCCAATTATGTATTGAGGATCATGATAGGTGTTTACTTTGATAGTTTTTCTATGAATTGTTTGAAATATTCTTTGAAGCAATTTATCAAACACTTGATGGGCTTATATATTTGAGTGTATTTGAATGTCATATGAATGATTGGGGCATGGCCAATGCTGGCTTGAGCTTTTGATTAAGAATTTATTAGAATGGGCATAATTCTTGCTTGGTTGGGGTTGCTTGATTGATCCAAGGGATGTAGGGAAGTGTATGTACATCACCTAATAATTTAGCTTCACTCCCCTACTTCGTTATTGATAATAATGCTTTGTGGGATGCTAATCGAATGTATTTCAGGTACAAATCATTCATGGCGGAAAGAAGGAATCCCCAAGGTGGATGGAGACGTGTGCGTGTAGCACCGCGAAGAAACGAGGAGCCGCAAGAAGTTGACCCGAATAGTCTAGCTGCCTATGGTGTGGTATTGAGGACTGCAAACGAAAGAGAGTGATGGAATCACTTGGTTGGTCGCCAAGTCGCTCCATCCCGTTACGCCGATGATGATTGCACTAACACCTTAGGGATACATGAGGACGTTTGGCGTCTTTTCGCAAGGGTTGGGTGGACCAATTTTATGAGCCGACGGTGGCCAACGTTCAAACGGTTTACATTGGAATTCTTGAGTACTGTGGAAGTAATCAAAACGTGAGGAGCTTGCGAGCCTTTTGAGATACACTTTCAATTGGGGAATGCACCACGGCGTTTATCTATCGCCCAATTGAACACCATATTCGAAGTGCCTACGAATGCTCGTTTCCGGCCAATGGATCATTATGATCAATATGATTTTTGGAGAATGTTGGTCCAAACGCCACAAACAGGGACTATGTTGTATGCCGCCCCGAATCTAAAAGCTTCATGGATTCGAACTCGGTTTTGATACATACAACGTGTGACTGCGTCCTCAGTTTTTGCCAGGGAAAATATTGGGGGAATGACAACGAGGGAGTTATATCTCTTGTGGTGTATGCTCACAAATACACCCTACAACACCGCCGCCTACTTTGCAGAGCAAGTTGAACAATTGGTTAGGCGGGAAGGGGGTACGATTTCTATAGGGGGCCTCATTACCCCTATTGCCCGGCATTTCAATGTCGATTTCCGAGGCCTGGAGCCTATTCCGGGCAGCACTCGGGTTAATTTGGCATCGTTGTACCACGTGAAGTTCATAGCAAATGAAGACAACACATTGGTACTTCTACAAAAGAAAGGTGTTGCATTCCCGTTGCCTAACCCGACATACACCACAGTTGATACATTGGCGGACACCACCAACTTCCTAATGAACTCTGACGCACATAACCGAATTATAGAGGCGATTGATGCGAGAAAAAGGCACCGAGTTCAAGGTTTCCCGGATGAGGAAGATTTGGTTGCGGAAGAAGAGGAGCTAAGAAGAAGAGACATGGGGGTAGAACATCCTCTCCCTCAACTTGGATATAACATCCCCGAGTCACCACATGGCGATGCTTACACCCGACGCTCACATAGCAGGGATCGCCCCAGTATATCACATGGCGGCGGATCCCAGAGGGGTAATGATATTCAGGATATGCTATTGGCCTTCGGGGAGGACTTGCGTCATCAAGGAGACGAGATAAGGCAACAAGGGGAGGATTTGAGGCAGCATAGGGCTGATTTTCTCGCGTTTCGCGAGAACTATGACCGGCGTTCCGAGGAGACGTGGCAAGTGCTCCAACAATTACAAATGTGGCATATTTCACAAGGCCACTTTCCGCCACCTCCTCATGATGATTCGGTATATCCCCACTTTTCGTTTTTGAAATTCTATTTTTTCCCTTTGGACAGTATAATTTCATTCAAGTTTGGGGGGAGATAGTATTTTATATTTGAAAAGTGTGGATATGAAAAAATAAATAAAATTGCATTGTGTGTTTCATATAGTTGCATATAAAGCATTCTAGGTTACATTGCATTAGAGCACGTTTATAGCTTTAGCACGTTTATTGCTTTCTTAGTAGTTAGAGAGTGAGTTGATCTGGCTTGTTGCAACTTGTTGCTTGTGTGGTGATTTTGAAAAATTTGTATTGTTAGAATTGGATGAGGAGTAATAGTTGATTGAGCCCTGAATAGATGATTTTGAGCATGTTAATATGAAAACTTGGTCTGATGCTTTGAATTACATTTTGACAAGCCTGTGAGCTTTGAGCCTTTACTGCATATATCTTTTGCAGTCTTGTTGTGATTGAGGGTATCATTCGTGTTGTCAGAATTCTAGAACTTGCTCGGGTATCTCTGTCAAAGCCACATGTTGTATGCAAATTGTGAATGTGATAAAAGGCCATTTTTGTTAGCCCTTCAAGCCTTTTGCTTACCTAATAATGATATTGAAATCCCTAGTGAGCTAATTTGAGCCTATTGCCTAATTTCTTGATTAGCAACGATTCAATCCTTAACTTGATATATTTGTTACCCTACACTTGAGCGTATAACATTGAGTAAAGGGATTGAATGAGATTGAATGGGTTGTAATTTGAAAAGTTGGATAAATTGGTTGATGGGGACAAAAGGGGTAGAAAATGAGAAGAAAAGAATGTTGAAAACTCAAAAAAAAAATATATATCTTGATGAATGAGTTTTCTTTGAATGAACTTGGAGGTTAAGTATTGTAATGAGAGGTGACGGTGTTTTATAAAAGAAAGGGGATGGAGATAAGAAGAGTTGGTGAAAATAAGAGATGATTCGGGTAGCATATTAAGCTTTAATGTAGATGGTTTATATGCTCACCGGTCTATACGCTCGAGTTTGAGTCACTCTATCTATATTTTCCTACCCCAACCAAAGAGCCTTCACTACAACCAAATGAGAAAGTCCTTTTTGATTCACGAATTGCATACACTCTAGTGGCAGAGATATGAGACGAATTGCAAGCCTATGGTAATTTTGCAACAGTGAATTGATTTGAGTGCAAACACGTCCTATATTCTCGTGAGATGAGAGTATACACATAACTTTGAGAGTTGTAATTCAGAGTATTTCACTTTGTTCTACTTGAGGCGTGCTCTTTGATTAGATATTTGAGGCATGATTGGTCTATTGCTCAACATTCTTGACGAACAATATGGATTTTCTTTTGGGTCCTTTGTGTGTGCTTTTGTTCCTATCTCCCTGTGTGCTGGATCGTGTTTTCAAATTGTTGATCGAGACGGTCAACGGTTTAAGTTTGGGGGATTTTGATAGGTGTGAGTTTTGCATGTATTTTGGAGCATATTTATGAGTACATTGATGGGCAAACATGCAAATACTCGTGTAAAATGTTACGCATTCACTTCTTTTGGAAAAGATATTACACTTTGCTTGTTTTATGGAATTTTCATGATATTTTAAGTAAATTGAGTACAAATGAGAACCTTGGAAAGTAGAAACATTGAAAACGAAGTGAATATACGGGAAGTGAGGCGTGAAGGAGTGAAATATGGGTATTTAAGAAGAATATAGAGAGCACACGGGTTGGGTGTGCTATAGGCACCACCCGTGTGCCCCTGAAGAGATGACAGCTGAGCCTACGGCATGGCACACGGGTAACCCGTGCCTTTACGCACCACCCGTGTGCCATTAGGGATTTACATGTTCATACGGCATCACGCACGGGTAGCCCGTGCAAGGGGCACACGACCCGTGCGTGTTTGGTAAAAAAGCAAAAATTCCACTACGGGATGACGCACGGGTATCCCGTGCAGGGGGCGCACGACCCGTGCGTCTGCGCTGGAATCCCACAATCTGCAGCATGTTGTCCTAAACTTGAAGGTGGGTATAAAAAGGTTCTTTGGGGGGCGCACACAAGGACATTCTGGCATTTTTTGGGATCTACAACACAAGACAAGAGTATATTCTTGGAAGAAGACATCAAGGGATAATCGGGTTGCATCGGAGCTCAAGGAATGGAGATATATCGAGAGATCGTCGACTTTCCTAAGTTTTCTTGCTTCTCTAAGTAGTTTTCATCTTTCATTTTCTAGTTGTCATGGCAATGAACAATTTGTATTTGGATTGTTTAGAGATCATGTGTAGCTAAACTCTTTAGGTTTTCGGGTTTTGGAAGTAGATTAATGAACTCTTGTTGGATGTTTTGATTTTAGTTAAAGTTATTATCTTGAAGCCTATTTGAGTACTTTGAGCTTATTCTTGTTTTATCACTTGATCAATGATTTAACTTGTTTGATATATTGATTCATAATTCGAGAGATGAGTTTCAATATTAGATCTTGAGTACTTGACATGAGTATTTGCATGAATCGAGAGGTTTGTAAATATTTGTGAAGACATTTGATCCTTTGAACTTTTGGGAGTTGAGTACTTCATGTTGAGTAGAGATGCTAGCATAAGTATTTCAATCTACATTTTATATGCATCTCGAGAGGAGGATAAAATATCTTTGTGACCGTCTTATAGGAATAGCGATAATAACTTGGCTTGGATTAAATCGTACAACAAGAGGATTATTAATCGAAACCTTAATTCGGAAATCCATTTCATATCCTTGATAATTCTATCAATTGTATTCTCTTAATTTTGTGTTTTAGTAGTTCATTTTGTTTTAATCTTACAACAACAATCACTAAATTACGAGCGTCTAAATAAAAATAAAGTTATCTTAGTTCAATACTTAGCGCATAAATTTATTAGTCTCCGTGGATACGACCTTGCTTACCATATTCTATAAACTACACCGTACACTTGCGGTGAAGCTAAAAATAAGGCGTAACACCTTGGCCCGCAACAGATAGAGGAGAATTTATTCAACCACATAGTTTGGGCTCCTAGAATATGGCGCCCTTGCAAGGAAGGTCAATATCACAGGCTTTTAGTAAAGCAATGCACTGCTCGTTAGGGCATAATCTCTCGTAAGAAAAGAGTAGCTATATTATACAAAATTGCATCGACATCATTGAAACAAATAAATTGTAATATATATTTAAGAAGAACTGACGTATATTAATATCAATTATAGTAAAATATTATTTATAATTTTTAAAATATATATATATTATATATAGATAGAATTGATGTACACTATAGAATCACTTTTGGTATAAAATAAGAATATCAGTAAATAAATTTTTTTCTAATAGGAATACCATTTATGATATTTTCCTAATTTATACACATATAAAGTAGGAATACCATTTACAATCTTTTCTTATAATATTTTTCAAATTTATATAATTACAACGATTTTCTTAGAATATTTTTCTAATATAAGAGTTTATAATAATTACCATTTATTATATTTACAATTGTTTCCTAGTATAATAAGCAAAAAGGGGGGGAAAATAAAAGTTCCGGACTTCTGCTATTTTATATATACTAGTCTTTTGCCTGTGCGATGCACGTGTATATGTCTTTTAGGCCTCTATTTTGTATTATTATCTGCACATTTTTCTAATAGTTCAATGAATTCTATTTCATGCATCATCCCCGTTGGTAACCGAATAGAATGGGTTGGGCAATCCCTGGTTTATTCGGGGGATGACAGGTTGTGAGCTGGGATGAGGAATCTCTGCTTCTTTAGAATTGGGAATGGAACAGGGACATTATTTATATGCCCGTTCCCCTTCCTATTTCGATTAGATAAAACGTGAATTCTCTGTTCTCATCCCTATTTCCCGAATATGTGTAATATATATATATATATATATATATATTAATAATAATAAATATATTTATAATTTAATATTTTATTAATTATAAATATTAAACCCAAGAATATTTTTATTTTTACTTGTTCTTATTCTTTATTTTCAAATTATGGATTTATGTTATTTATGTTTTAAAAGAATAGTGATTGTAGAAAGTTTAAAATTTAAAAAATAATTAAAATATAAAGATAATTAATTTTATTATAAATCATCGATTAAACAATAATAATGAATTTTTACAGACTATAAGAAAATCTCTTTAATACGAAATATTTTGTTGTGTAAATATGAATTGTATCTATTTATGGAACATGCTTATCTATGAGAAAGTAAAAGTTTGAAAAACGTTTTAACTGTCCAATATGTGGAATCTTTTTTACTACCCTAATCGTGAATATTTAATAAATTATATTTTTAATAAAATTAATAATAAAATCATTTCAAATTGTAATATTTTTTGGGATTTAGAAAGCTGATCAATTATCAAAATTGTTAAAGGAATTAAACAAAAACCATGATTTATATTTAGCAACACAATTGTAAGGGAAACCGAAATATTTCAAAAAACAAAATTTATTTTTATATATACACATAGATCAAAAAGTAATCATAACATACAAACTCATGTCTAATTCCAAATGTACAACTTTAAAACTTGAGTATCAAAATACATTGATAAATATAAAATATAATTTCAATCAACATGAAAAGTATGTTATTATATAAAAAGTATTTTTTATATATAAAATACCATAATGAGTATAATTTCATTTTAAATAAATCTTAATTTTCTTCTTACATATATATATATATAATGTTATGCATAGATACATGTGATATATAAAATTTGGATATATATTTTGATATATTTTCTTAAGTTAAATTTTTTAACTGAATTTAATCAGTTTAAATATAATTCAAAATAATTATTAAGAAATGGGCTAAACCCAAATAACAACTATATATAGAGATCACAAATAGCGACAATATATATGAATATACAAATTCATGTCCAATAGCTCAAATGCATAACTTTTAAAACCCATTATAAATTACAAAATGATGAGTAGACATTTTCTATATATTTTTCTTTATTATATTTTTGTTATTTATATTTTATATATGTAATATGGATGTCAAACTGAAGATCATAAAAAATTAATTAATTTGATATATTATACGCAAAAAATGGATCAAAAATTAAAAAATTATTAATTTTTTTAAAAAAGAAAAATAAAAATATAATAATTAATGAAGTACACACACAAATTTAGAAATCTAATTTTAAACAATTTAATTTTTTATATTATTTTAAAAAGTAATTATTTAAAGAAAGTTGACGACCAAAAATAATGAAATACCAAATATTTATCACTTTTTTTTATTTTTATACATATTTTTTACTTTTTATAGTAACTACAAAAGGGCGGGAAAAAATTTTCATACTATTTCCGTGTTTATCATTATTATATATATATATATATATATATATATATATATTCAACTCTTGACAAGGATAACTCCTACTCCTAGCAAATTAATAAATAATCAAACAATAATAGTTTTATTCACCTATTAGATGGTATAAAAAAATGAACTTCATCCCCGAGTGCCCCATGCCATTGACCAACCCCTAGAGCTTTTTGGAGGAAGTAAAGCGCAGGAAGTGTCTTAGCAAGCCAGGGTCCAGAACTGCTTGTATAATGAGTCGCACATAAAGGATCTAACTTAGGGATGGCAAAATGACCCGCCTCGATGGTACCCGCCCATACTGTTTGGGCGCCTACCCGACCCACCCGGCAGCGGCGGGGGCGAGTCCGATATCACCTCCCCCGTGGTACCCGCCCGCCCCACACCCGTGCGTTTTTTTTTTTTAATATATTTTATATGTATATTATATAAAATAATATAGTTTTATGTATTTAATATTATATTTAACATATATAATGATAAATTTTATAAACAATATGTATTTATAATATAAAATATAAGATAAAAATATAAAATAAAAAAAATCAACATGGGGCGACCCGTCCCGCCCTGTGGAGGGGACGGGGCGGGTCTGGGTATTGAGATATCCACCATGGCCTGCCCCATTGTTATCCCTAATCTAACTTCAACATGTTACCTACAGGCAGTGGCAGAGCCACGTTCATTGTCAGGGGGGCCTTGGGCCCCCCCAAAACTTTTTTGTTTAGCCTATATATTAATATTTGATATTAAATCTATAATTTCTAAGTTTTTTTGGATTAGTTTGATGGGTTTCAAATTTTGGACCTTTTGGTTAATGACCCATCTGACAAAGTTTGCAAATGTTCACACAATGTTTTATGTTTCTGGAGAAGATTCCGTTATAATGGTTTTTAATCTCCAATGATTTTATATGTCGTGATTCGACGATAATTCCGACAAAATTTTATAGTTTTGATATTCAGTTTTTGAAATTAAATGGTTAATCTTAAAATTAATAAAAATTATTTTTATGAATAATCAAAATAAGATTTATTCCAAAATTAAATCGACACATAAAATTGGTAAAATTAATTGCTTTAAATTTATGCGATAAATATTTTAGCATGATTTATTTAGGGATTATCATGAGCCTATGACTAATATTTTAAAGTTTGAATAAACTATAGTGTGAGTCTTGATATATATATCATAACATTTAAAATAGATTATTTACTTGTACATATTAAAAAGCAAATTTCCCAACAATTTAGTTTAAATTCACTTGTGGATGATTTCCGTTATATATATGTAAGGAGATGTTCTAAACTTTAATATACTAGGATTGTAATAATTTATTTCGATGTTTAATGATGAGTACTATTAACATTGTATTTGAATATAAAATATATATTTATAATTTTATTATTATATAAAATATATATTAACTTTTGGTCCGCCTCCCCAAGTATCTTGAATCCTGGTTTTGCCCCCCCTACGGGAGGAATTGAACCCTCACCATATGGGTGCGCAAGAAGACGATACCACATCACACTGGCCTCTACATCACTAAGCTATGCCGATAGCTATTACTTGGTATAATTATCATGATACAAATCTAATACATGGTATAATTATTATGTTTTTTTTTTTATAAGAATTACATTGTATAATTATCATGACACAAAGCCTAGGGTGTTCATCATGAACCATTCAACCAAGCATCTGGTTCCAAAGCACACCCAATATAAGAAAATAGTCTGATTGATTCCACAACTTTAATATATGGTTGAAGAGGGCTTTCTATTTGATTGTATCGAAAGGCCCAAATTATATTATTACCGTGTCTTATTGTTGCAATAGTATTATGTAGGTGACTAGTTTCTAACATTATCTATTTAATTATACTTTTGAGTTTTGATGAGAAAATAATTTTTCTGGTCATGTAATTTGGACTACTTGAAATTTAGTCTTCTAAGTATAAGTCATTTTTAAATTTAGTCCAACATCTTTCAAAAATTTGGATATCTTCAGTTGAGTAAAATTGATTAAAATTCTCAAAATCTCCCGTTTTTATGTGTGACGATGCCATAATTTTACTGTAGATTTTAAAATTTAATTATCGGCGAATTAAATGATCTCAATTAACTACTTTTTTTTCGGTAAATATTGATCTCAATTAACTAGTTTTTAATATATTGCTCCAAGATTTGATTTCGACTTGGAATTTAATCTAGTCTATTTTTGCCCAACCCTTTTAAATACGGAACAAATTTTACGACTTTCCCCTTATGCTATGTAAGTGTTGATGATTACCGATCGAGGAGATCTGGTCGGTCCCAAGCCCAAATAAGCGCATAATGGAAAGGTCAAGTCGCCACCTTAGACAACCGAGTAGAAATATATCATGGCCGATGGTCGTTATCGATCAGAAGCTAGCCTTGTCTAGACAACTCAATAAATGGTATTATAATGTTGTCGGTCATGCAAGCCGTGCAAAACTAAGGAATATCAAGTGTCTCACTAGCTAGTATTGTCAACCTAATGATTATTGCCTCACTTATTGTACTAATATAAATAGAACTTATTTACTATGAGAAATAGATTTTTGGCAAATTCAATAAATATTTTGTATACACCTTACTGCAACAATTGTATCATTTCGAGCACGGCCTTCTTCTATAAAATCGCCATAAATCTCAAATTCTTGTTTATTTTCAGTTATTCCTTTATATCATTTCAATCCCAGACATATTACACGTGTCGCTAACCAAAACGAGCGTCAACAACTGTATTAAATAATTAAATAAAATATAAATAACTCTAACACCATAAGTATGGAAATAACTAATAGGTATACCTTTTCATTAGTTACATTTCTTTATGAAAAAATATGTAATAATATTAGGCTTGAAACGGTGCTTGTAAGTTGTAACAATATTTATAATTCTAACTGGTGGGTGCAATTACGTTGCATCCATATTTGAGATAATATGAAGTCTTATTTAGATTAGGTTTATTTAGAAACCTCTCCTATACGAAACGTCTCCGGGAAAATTACAAAATTGGTCATGTATCTATACGGATATTGCAAAATTAGTCCTGTAACTTTTAAAATTGCAATTTTAATCCTATGACAATTTTGCCCCTTAGCAAAAATAATAATTTTCATTATGTAATTTATAAAATTTGGCAATTTTAGTCTTTTTATTTTTTAGTTGTGGTAATTTCGATCGTATTATTAAAATGACCAATTTTGGCATATTTTTACGTGTTTTTGTATTTTCATAATTAGGAAATAATACGTGTACAACTCGTATCTCGGATTTTGATATGGATTTTTTTTCATAAATCTAAAATTCTTCCATCATTAGGCAGTGATAAATAAATTCTACTCATGTAAATAAAATACAGGTTCTGATACTATTTTAAACTTGATCTTAGGTATATTGATTTTGGTTGTCAAGGGCATTTTGGGAATAATTAAAATATTGAATTAAATAGCCCTTAGAACCAAATTTGCATCAACTTAAAACTTATATGACCAGAATTGCACAAATCTAAAATTACGGGACCAAAATTGCAAAAAAGACAAAATATAGAGGACTAAAATCGCAACTTCAAAAGTTACAGAACTAATATTGTAATACCCCTATAGATACGGGATTATTTTTGTATTTTTCCCAAACATCTCATATACCTCTCATATCATGACTCTAACTGAGATATGAGATTGAGACTTACATTGATATATCTCCCTATAATATATATCAGTCTACGAGAAAAATTTATATACCGAGAAAAATTAATATACGTCTTCTACACAACAAGAAAATAATATCACCTAAAATTTGTCTCTACAGTTTTCTTCTTAAAGTATCAACAAAGTTTCCCAAGGGTTAAAGGTGTGCACATCAAAATAAATAACTCTAGCAGTAGTTTACACTAACGGAAAAGACGATTCGTGATCTTGTTCGTGGTTTGCTCGTGGTTCAACCAATCTACGAGATTTGTTCGTTGTATGTGTTGTATCAAAAGAATGCTTGTAGATGGGCTTAATTCTGGCTATGTGGATCGACAGTTCCGCTACAAATAGATATACTTGATCCACTTTATATGTGCAAATATGTGATCTATATTTTGGTCCATATTTATTAACACTAACTTTGAGGGGGGAAATATAGTATAGTTTAAAAAAAATGAGTAAAATAATTTTTTTTGCTTAAATTTTGGAATATCGAAATTATGCTCTTTAAAAATGAAAACTAGCATGTCTTTTGGATATTATTTCTTCACCCTTAATATATAAACACTAATAAATATTGTTAATTAACTTTTCGTTCTCGACCTGAATCACTACAAAAAAACAAGGGAATTCCAACGAAAAAAATATGTTGGTATTTGGCCAATTTCTATTGGAATTATCGATTCCAACAGAAATTCCAATGGAAAAGCACCATTGGTATAATGGCCGTTGGAATGACAAAATTCCAACGAAAATTCCTATGAAAAAAAAATTCCAACAGTACCAAATGGTTTTGCTTATCGTTGGACTTCCTGTTGGAATTTTCCAACAGTATGCTGTAACATTGGAATTTCCATTGGAATTTTGAAAATTCCAACAATTTTTTATTCCGTTGGAATTATTTCGTTGGAATTTGATTGTTTTCTTGTAGTGAATATTGTTAATTAACTTTTGGATATTATTTCTCCACCCTTAATAAATATTTAGTGGGTTTAACTTTTATAATCTTGCCTTAAGGTTTTTTTTTTTTTTTTTTTTTTTTTTGAGTACATTAATACATTTGCCTTGAGGCTTTTGATCCAACTGAAAAGGTGAAAGTTGGAAGATCGTGGTTGAATTTATTTATTTATTTCATCCATGTGAAACGCTGCATGCATTTAATTTGAAGATTACAATTATTGGTCATAATTCGTCTTAACTATTTCCATGTGAGCACTCACTAATTGAAACGGACTAATGACCATGATGTTTGTTAGGTCAAAAAGTAATGTTTTTCCATTCATATTAGTTTATTTGTTAATTTATTTAATTTCGTTTAATTAAGATTATAAAATTAAGAACAATAATTTATAATACAAGTCAGTTTTTAAATTTTTTTATCCCAATAATTGCTTTTGTAATTTAAATGATTGCCATTATATTCAAGACCATGATTTAAGTTAATTATTTTTTTCAGAATTTCATCTACAACAATAAGAAAGTCAAATTATTTTGCAATTTAATATATGATTTTGTTATTTTTAGTTACGATTCTGATATCAAAAGACTTCCATGTTAGAATTGATAAAAACAATTCAGATCCGAAAACTCATGCGAATTATCAATAAACAAAACTGATTACCAAATCTTAAACGGAAGCGTACCTGAATCCATATTGCTTGATTCAATTGACTGGTTCCAGTCTTCCACAGTCGAATCACCAATTACTCAATGGGATCTCTCTCAGATGGGAAAAGAAGAGAAGAGTAAAAGAACGCGTGATTGACTTGGGGACCGCAACCCTATTTATATAATCTTTATGGACTAGGTCAAACTAAAAGCCCATCAATCTTAGCTTGACTAGTACCGGGTATCTACACATTGCAAAGTCCATACTCAATGGATATTTCTAGAGCCCATTAGTTAGATCACTTAATTGGCCCTAATTAATTAAATAGCCCCATAATATAAATTATTAGACATATGTAAGTCCACATAATTAATTAGGATAAAATCCTAACAATCTCCCACTTGGACTACATATATCACCAAAGACAATTATATTATGAAATCCTTAGTGTACACAAAATTTTGCTATTTATCCTTGAAATATCTCTTTAGTTACAATCTGTCCATCTCCTATATCAACATGGGATCAAAGCGACCTTCGTTACACTCAAATGGTAACTAGACCCATCAATGGTCACCACACTAATATATTCAATGACATAGATCGAGTATGGATGTGCAACATGGAAATTACATGTAACGTGATCTCAACATGCCTATTTCCAACTGGTCCAACTTTATTCCTTATGAGATCATGCAAAATCCGCTAGCTTAATTCGAGTATACAAAAATATAAACCATCTTCTTTATTCTGCAGAAAATAAACACGGAATGTGTTCAAGCTAAAGAACATCAAAATACAAACTCCCACTAAACGTGCATATTATCTAACAATACAACACCCATATGAGCAAAGCGTGTGCTCATGAAATACTTTAGATGGCAATCCTTAGTGAGCGGATCCGCAATCATGGAGTTTGTCCCAATATGTTCTATAGACATTATACCACTCAATTCTTTCTTTAACAACAAGGAATTTGATGTCTATATGCTTCGACTTCACGAACTCTGTTGTTATTGGAATACAACACACCGATTTATTGTCACAATATAACTTCAATGGTTTCTCGATGCCATCCACAACACGCAACCCAAAACAAAATTCCTTAGCCATATTCCATGATTAGATGCCTCATAACAGGCTACAAATTCAAATTTGCCCGTAGTGGAAGAAGCTATAAGTGTCTCGCTGACACTTTTCCAAGAAATAGCTCCCCTAGCAGATAAATATAGCCCGAAGTGGATCTTTTTCTTTGTCAGGCATCCGGCAAAATCGGAGTCGAGTATCCTACGATCTCCAAAAGTCCGATCTCTCCGATAAGTGAGCATATAGTCTTTTGTTCTTTGTAAATAACACATAACCCTCTTGGTCGCTTTCCAATGATCCATTCCTGGGTTACTTAAATATCGCCCAACATTCCAACTATGAACTCCAGGTCCTGGACGCGTACATACTTGAGCATACATAAGACTCCCTATAGCGAAGAAGCATAAGGAATCTTTTTGCATTTCTTTAGATTCAAACTCATTCTTGGGGCATTGGTAGACCGAACTTGTCTCCTTTAGCAATGGGAGTATCTCCCAGTGCACAATCTTTCATGCCGAATCTATTGAGAATCCTTTCGATATAGCTCTTTTGTGATAACCCCGGATACCTCGAGAGCGATCTCGATGTATCTCGTATACCTAATACAAAAGAGGCGTCCCCAAGATCTTTCATCTCAAAATTCTTAGTCAGAAATCTCTTGGTTTCGTGCAATAAGCATATATCGCTACTAGCCAGTAGTATGTCATCGACATATAACACAAGGAAGATGAACTTACTCCCATTGAACTTATGGTATACACAATCATCAACCTTATTCACCTCAAAACCAAATGAGATGATGACTTGATGAAATTTGTAATACCATTGACGGGAAGCTTGCTTGAGACCGTAGATGGATTTCTTTAGTTTGCAAACCATATTCTTTGGATCTCCAGATACAAAGGGGCTGTTTGTTTATGTTTCCATGGTCCATTTCCAGTTTCTGGAGTTGAAAATAGAATTTTGAGAATTTATTGGTTTTCGTGTGGAAATTGGGATTGTGTTTGGATGAATGAATTGAAATGTGTTTTATGTAGGGTTGGAAATGAGATTGTGTTTGGTTTGAATAGTTTTGAAATATTATTTTATGTATATAATAATTGAAAAGTTGGTAGTAGTGGGGTCCACTTCAATATTTTAATTTGAATATATACTATTATATTTGTAAGATTAAGTTGGTGGGTCCCATTAGATAGTTATAATTTAAAAATAGTAATATTTTAAGTAGATAAAGTTGATAATGGTAGGTCCCACATATATAATTGGGTTAAAATATGAGAATAGTGATTGATAAATAATGATGGGTGATGTAGGGTAGTGTATAGGTTTGAGAATAGAAATTATAGGTTTGAGATGTTGTTTTATGTGAAAAATAGAAAATGAAAATGATGATTTCCATTGGAAATTTTATGAACAAACATGATTCCACTTTTATGTATAGTTGGAAACTGGAAAGAGGCCATTGGAAACATAAACAAACAAGGCCAAAGTTTTCTGGTTGCACCATATAGATCGTTTCGTCAATGTCGCCATTTAGAAACGCAGTCTTTACATCCATCTGATGTAGCTCTAAGTCAAAATGAGCCACCAATGCCATTATTATCCTAAAAGAGTCTTTCGATGAAACTGGAGAGAAAGTCTCTTTATAATCAATGCATTCCTTTTGAGTAAAACCCTTAGCGACTAGACGTGCCTTATATCTCGATATTGCCCTTTGAATCCCTTTTGGTCTTAAATATCCATTTGCAACCAATAGGTTTCACTCCTTTAGGCAATTCGACGAGATCCCAAACATCATCATTGTCTTTCATGGATTTCATCTCATCCCTCATAGCATCAATCCACTTTTCGAATTGGAACTTTGTTTAACTTGGTGAAAGTTGATAGGATCATCTTCCACCACTCCTATGTCAAACTCATGTTCCCGAAGAAATACGATATAGTCATCCTAATCGCACTCCTCCTTTCTCTAGTGGATCTTCTTAATGGCATTTCCCGAGGTTGTTGAGTTTGTTCTTCACGAACTTCTTGATTTGGGATAGGAAGTTCCTCAACATTGTCTTGATGATCCGGATTTGCATCTTGAATAATGTCGAATAAGAGCCTGGTCATTATCAATAGCAACTATAGGAAGAGAAATAAATTCCTCTTCAAAGACAATGTCTCGTACTTTATCTCCCTCCCCAAACTCAACATCTTCAAGGAATCTTGCATTTCCGTCTCAAAAATGACCTCGGTCGAGGATCATAAAACTTATAACCCCTAGACCTTTCGGCGTACCAACAAAGTAGCGGCTTAAGGTCCTTGCGTCCGTTTCTTTTCACTTGGCACATGCGGCCTTGCACCGATTGACAACCCCAAATGTGTAGATGTTTAATACTGGCTTTACGTCATGTCCATAGCTCATAAGGGGTTTTAGCTCTTCGCTTATCGGGAACCCTATTGAGGATGTATCTGCGATCTTTAGTGCTCGCCCCGGGATTACGTAAAGAAGAATGACTAATCATACTTCTTACCATATCCTTAAGCGTCTATTTCGTCTCTCGGAATTCCATTCATCTTGGGTTTCCCAGGCATTGTATCTTGTGGAACGATCTTTGCATTCCTCTAGGAACTTAGCAAATGGTCCTGGGCGTTGTTCACCGATCCGTCATATCTGCCGTAGTACTCGCCACCACGATCGGTTGACGGCTTTAATCCTTTTGCCTAGTTGGTTCTCAACTTGACTTTAAAGGCTTTAAACACGCCCAGGGACTCGAGACTTCTCATGAATCAAATATAGGTACCGTAACGCGAATAATCATCTATGAACGTAATAAAATCTTTGGCCATTCCAAGAAGCCGTAGGGAATGGTCCACAAATATCGATGAATTAGTTCCAAGACGTCATTGCTTCATTGGCACCTAATTTCTTAATGTTTGTCTGTTTCCCTTAATGCACTCAACACAGACATTAAAGTCCATTTAATCAAGAGGATCAAGGATTCCATCGCACACAAGCCTCTCAATTCTCTGTCATTGAGATATACGGCCCAAACGCTGCCATAACATAGTGAAATTCTCATTGGTCAATTTGCGTTTTGTACCACGCGAGTCAACGTGCAAGGTTTCGTTATACGGAAAGCATAGTATCTAATAAATAAAGGTTATCATTCACAGACAAAAGAACCAAAACCAATAAGATTCGAATCTTGAAAAAGACTAAATTTACTATCTCCAAAAGAACAAGAAAAACCAAATTTGTCCAAAGCGAGAAATAGAAATTAAATTACGTCTAAACGACGAACAACAAATGTCTCTTTCAAATCCAAAAACAACCGGTCTTTAATAATAACCTAAACGTCCCTATCGCTTCAACCGCAATCGCTTTGCCATCGCCCACATAAATGCATCTTTCAAAGATCATTTGGCTTTCGGCTCCACAGCAACCCCGCATGTAGACACACTTATGTGAGTAGTAGCACCCTAATCTATCCACCAAGTGTGTGTTCAGTGCGAACTTAAATTAACCGCAGAACAAACCAAACCGAGAAGTGTACCTTTCTTGATACGCCACCGAAGGTATTTGGGACAATCCTTTTCATGTGCCCGTGCTTCCTACAAAAGTGACGAGAAATAACTCAATCCTGTTTCTTTTGCACTTTAGCGGTGGTTGTGATGTCCCAACTGGCAGCTTCCTTTTTCCTTTTCTTATCCCGAGGGCAAATCGCGCCAAGTGAGCACTCTCGGTCCTCTCCCGCTTAATCCTTTCTTCTTTCGCACACGGTGAGAAATGAGCTCATTAAGAGTCCATTTATCCTTTTGGGTGTTGTAACTCACTTTGAACGGATCATGCGTGCGGGAAGAGAAATCAAAACTAAATGCACGAGCAAATCCTCGAGATAGCTCTAACTTTAGTGCCTTTTAGCTTTTAAAATGAGATTAACATCTCCATGATATACTCCTTATGTTCCTTTTGCTTTATACCTCATTGAAACAAGAGATTAGCGAGCGTCGCTTGTTTTGACCTTTTCGCTTTTTAGCAAAACGCGTTTTTCAATGTCTTCAAGGAATCGCTTGGCATTATCCTCCTCGGACATAGCCCCGGAAGGTTTTTAAATGGAACGTTTCATGATCATGAGACTAAATGCGGTTAGACGATCCCACTTCTCTAAGTCCCTTTACCGGGGAACTTTCATCGAGAGCGGGGAGGTCGTTCGTCCGAAGCGCGAAGGTCAAGATCCATGCATCCAAGAACAATCATGACGTTCTCTTTCCGGTTCTTAAAGTTTGTGCCGCTTTCAAAGACAGAATTGAAGTTAATGTTGGCGAGATATAGTAGTAGCGAGCGGCGGCGAACAAACAAAACAAAATAACATGCGCAAAATTAATATCCATGTCATAGCATGATAAGAAAAACATAAATATGCATGACAAAAATAAATGGTAGACTTATACAAGATACTGCACAACACTGATATTCGATCTTTGGACAAGAATATCAATCAGTAAATGGTACTCTCGTAGTAATCAAATATTGACAATAAGTCCGCAAACAATAAGCCTTTCTTTGGACCGACTTATTGTTCACATGGAAAAACAAATAATCGTCACATATTTATTACTACAAGTACATTTATTATTCGGCCAAATAATAACCTTCCTTTGGGCCGATTATTATTCGCATAAACAACAAATATACACATCTTAATATCCAAAATAAATTAATTTTACACAATAGAGGTTACTTTGGCAACTTATTGCTTCAATTAATTCATTTGAAATATCAGACAAATAAAACAAATATAATTTTATTTTATTTAATGTGAGTCCAGACCATATTCTTATTACTATAGATTGATTTAGAGTCACAAAACCAAACAGACCCTAATATCAAAACTATAAAATAGGCCCAAATTAAATGACTTAAAATTGTCTACGGTCCAATATCTCATACCATAAGGCCATGTGGAATTTTAAGTCCTCCAACCAAATTAATAAGCCCAATAACAATTGAGCCCACCAGAAAACACTTAACCCAATTAACATTTCCAAGCATCACTAAGGAACCAACCCACTTTTCAATAATCTGCAAAGGAACCGTCTGCCACTTTTTCAAAGAAAACCGCCGGTGTCCAAAAAAAAAAAACTGCACAAAACCGCCGGAACTGTAGTTCTCTTCGCACAGGCCCTCCTTCGCCGCCCTTCGCCGTTGAAACGATCGGCCAAAACTGCGGAGAATTCGAGACCTTGCCGGAAAACCACTGAAGCCTCTCCACCACCATCGTTTTCTGTCGCGCGGAGAAGAGATCTCCGTCACCTTACGCAACTGAAACGACAATGAGAAAGCAGCCCAAGTGGCGGGATGGCCGGGAAACCTTATGGGCCACCCGCTTCAGGCGATGGGTCGATCGGAACCCAGATCCGCCAATATTTCCGTCAGTTACAAAACCCTTTTTTTTTTTAAATAAATTTGTTTTGGGGATCTTTGATTTGTGGCTTTGATGATTATTGAGAAAGTGGTGGTGATTGTGGTGGTACGAAGCAGCCACAAAATGAGAAAAAGGAAACAATTAACAGAAACCCTAGAATTCTCCAAACAATAATCCGAAATCAGCGGACGAATTCTCAATTAACAGTATAATATCAACACAATAAACCACAGAATATTCAACCACGATTCCGATTTCTTCTCAATTAACAGTGTAATACGAGAATTCCAGATTTCAGAAAAAACCACGATTCCGATTTCTTCTTTTTTATGGGATTAAAAACAGATCCAAATATGTAACAAAAGAAGAAATCTCTTATTGATAATCCAAACATGAGTGGCTCTGATACCACTTGTTAGAATTGATAAAAACAATTCAGATCCGAAAACTCATGCGAATTATCAATAAACAAAACTGATTACCAAATCTTAAACTAAGCGTCATCAATCCATATTGCTGATTCATTGGTAGTTCCTCAGTCTTCCACAAATCGAATCACCGACACTCAATGGGATCTCTCTCGGATGGGAAAAGAGGAGAAAAGTAAAAGAACGCGTGTGATTGACTTTTTCCACCACAACCCTATTTATATAATCTTTATGGGACTGGCCAAACTAAAAAGCCCATCAATCTTAACTTGACTAGTCACCGGGTATCTACACATTCAGAAAACCCATACTCAATGGATATTTTTAGAGCCCATTAGTTAGATCACTTAATTGGCCCTAATTAATTAAATAGCCCATAATATAAATTATTAGACATATGTAAGTCCACATAATTAATTAGGATAAAATCCTAACATTCCAATCATAGTATTTTCTTACGTCGTTTGATATTAAAATAGTTTTTTTATACCTCTTTTGACCTGTGACTTGGCAATGCAAGAATGGGTACGTGTAGGTATAGCATCATTTTTTTTTATCGGTAAATGGAATTACGTATAGCATCATTGCCCATATGACTAGAAGTGTTAGAAGTGTTGTGGAGATAATATCTAATTTATTATCTTTTAGGATTTAGAATATATTATATTTTAGATAGTAATTTGTGTGTTTAGAATTTTATTTAGTTTATCTTTTAAGTTTTCTAGTCAAGTTAGGGATTTTATTGTGGTAGCTAGGATTTTAATGCTATAAATACTTGTTATTTTATAATTTTTTAGGGTGGTTAAATGTTATTAATTTTGAGATTTATCTATTTTCCAAAATTTATTTATGTGGATTGGCCCAATTAATATGAGGTTTGAGTTGGTCTAAGTCATAATTTTTTAGGTCCAAAAACATTGGTTTTGTTTGGCTCTGACCCACCCAAAAAATATATTCCAGAAAGTTTTTTTCTACCAAAAGTTTTCCTAAAGTTTTTTTTAGTTAAGATAAGTGAATTAATTTATAACATCCCCCACCCCCGGCCCCCGAAATTTTGACAAAACTTGAAGCATTTGTCTTTTACAATATAAGAAGGCATTAGTTATATCGTATACGAGCATTTTCTCTCATTGTTTAATTTTATAAACTCGGTCATTATTTCGCCCTCCAAAATTGGAATTCTGCATCCGCCACCTGGTTAATTGACCCGATTTTAACCCAACTTAACAGTTTTTGCGTACAAAGCATATACATAGGATGTCTTTGGACCAAGTATTTTCACTATGTCCGAGCAAGATTGGGTCGACCGGCCCAACCTGGACCCACATTGTATGATTAGTTTCAGAAGTTGCACAAGACATGTTCCATTTTTGGGATGTCTGCATTTAAAACTAAGAACAAATCTGACTCTTAAAGGAGCCAAATTGTGGGCTTGCAAGACCTCCGGCAAGAGTTGCCCCAAAGGAGCCACGGTAAGTTGGCAATACAATCAAAATTGGTCCTATTCGTTTTTAGATTTTTAATTTGGTTTTGTAAGTTTTAAAATTACTCAATTTGACTCTTAATGTTGCCGGAAAATTGCAAAATCACCAGAAATCTATACGCGATCCCATGTGATCCCTAAAATTGAGGATTTCTTTATTTAGGTTGTTTTTGGGTGACATGCATGACAATTTTAGGGATTAATGGGATTTCATGTTCTCTGATTACATTTGTTTCACTTCATGTATTGAATGTATGACACGTGTACGTGATGATGTTATTATTATACACGTGTCATTCATCCTCTATATATACTAGAACATATACTCGAACAGGAAGTGAAACATAATTATGGAAGTCTGTCCCCAATTTTAGGATTAAAAACTAACGCGTTTGAGGTTGACTTTCTCACCATAAGAAAGATTTTGCCATGAAATATTTTGGTTTGTGAAAGTATTTAATTCAGAGTAAAATTGATTTAGTCCAGTGTGCTATATTCCACTTTGAATCTTCAGTTTTTTTTTTTTAGTACAATGGGGAATTTGGGAAGGGACACACACACTGTATGGGATCGAACCCTGGTCATTCACCCTTACAACACATGCTTCAACCACTAGAGCACAAGCAGAGCCGTCCTAGGGGTGGCCAAGGCGGCGCCGCCGCACAGGGCCCCTCTCCGGCGAGGGCCCCCGAGCCCCAATTTTTTTAATTAATTTAATTGTTTAATATTTATGTATATGTATAATAAAGAATACAATTTTACACAAAAGAGTCCCTTGTTGCAGCGGCTTTTGTGCTCTCGTGCTTACCTAAGGTCTCATGTTCTAGCCTACTTTGATGCGAATTTTTTTATTTTGCGTAAGCAGGACAGATACTATAAAGAAAAATAAATAATACGAGTTCATAAAGGAACTCTTTGGCTGGTGGTTTGTTCTCAGTCTTTCATGCTGGAGGTTGCGCGTTCGACCCTCAAACTATATACAAATTCCTTTTTTTTTTTACCTAAGCAGCGGCTGATTCTTATGGAGAAAAAATTGGGATAAAAATTGATTAAATTGTTATTAGACTTGAAGAGCATGAGGTTATCAACTTACATTATAAGGGCTTTCGCATCAGACCTCTTAAATTATAGGAACGGCCCTGAGCACAAAGTTGATCACCTTTGAATCTTCTGTTTTGATCTTAAGGTATATAATAGTATAGGGTAATTACAAAAAGACCCTGAGGCTTGGGGTAATTACAACATTTCTCATCTCATCACGGAATTATCTCTTCTTTTTTTCTTCTTTTGCAGTCACTGGCGTTCTACAATTCGAACAACATAACCATCAACGCATTGTCTTCCTTAAACAGCCAAATGTTTCACATTCTCATATATGGATGCCAAAATGCCAATCTCATTAATACCAAAATATCCGCCCCTGAAACAGCCCTAACACCGATGGAATTCATGTCCAACAATCATCGGCAGTCACTATTTTGAACTCTCGTATTGGCACAGGGGACGATTGTGTCTCTATTGGCCCCGGCACCTCCAACTTGTGGATCGAAAACCTCTCTTGTGGGCCCGGCCACGGGATAAGGTACTAATAAATAAGGTTTCATTTTTGTTGGGGATTTTAACTTAAGGGACAATTACAAAAACACCCTTGAGGTTTGGGCTGATTACAAATAAAACCCGAACATGTTTTAAAATTTAACAAAAACAAAACTAAATTTTGATAATATCTTAAATTTAATAAACTTTTTTGCAATTTTTAAAAAATCTGGATTTTTTTGTAATTAACCCAACCTAATGGGGTTTAGCCAGGGGGATTTTCGTAATTATTCCTTAACTTAAATATAAAAAAGTCATACACTATATTGAGATGGTAATATGTAATACAAATACAAACCTCAAAGAGATACTTGTGATACTTTAAAGGGAATTTATAATAGTATGCTGGATTTTTATGATTTGTCCATACCAAAAATATTTTTTAGCTATGTTTTTGCCCTTTTGAATTTAATTGTCCATTTTGTCATTTTTTTCATTATCATTGTTATTTTAGTCAAATGGTTTAGAAACACGTGTTTTTAAAACAGGGCTAGTTTCATTTTCAAACAACGTAACCAATTTGGCCTATGTCCACATTTGTAATTTTAAAAATAACTGTTCTTTTTCTTTGTTGTTGTATAGTAGTTAAGTAAAACCTCAAGTGTCAATATACAAAAGATACCTAATTCATCGAGATTTGAAAGATTTTTTCCTATTTTTGGCAGTATAGGGAGTCTAGGTTGGGATATGCAAGAGGAAGGCGTGCAAAATGTGACGGTTAAAACGGCTACATTTACCGGAACTCAGAATGGTGTGAGGGTGAAGACATGGGCAAGGCCTAGCAATGCTTTTGTTAGAGATGTTCTTTTCCAGCATGTTGTCATTCAAAACGCCCAAAACCCTATTATTATTGACCAGAATTACTGCCCCGACCACCAAAATTGTCCAACCGAGGTACTATTATCACACTATAAATGACAGTTTAATTTTCTATTTAATCTTTTCAAACAAAAAATAATAATTTGTTAATAATACACTCAAAAGATAGCTAGATATATACTAATTAATTTGTCTTAACAAAGTCTTTTCCATGACTTGGATGACAATGTAGATTCTTTCTTACAAAATGGTATTCTTTTTCTTAACTATTTCATTTCATCAATATATACGTAAAGTGAATTGATAAAATAAAACTCTTGACAAATTCCATCCAACAATCACTTTTCTCCTCATCCACCACGTTCAGTCCAACCCATTTATAGTTCAATTAATTTTGAGCTTATGTAAGCCCATTCAAACAATAATTCAATACTAACATCCCAAACCCATTTGTAAATTTATTATTGATGAATTTTATATCATGAAAGTTCATCGAACACAACTTTAAATATTAGGAAAAAGAACTAATGTAGTATCAAATTTTATGATCCTGACAATTTTCATTTTCTAGCCCACTATTCCGTCAATTTCTGGATCTGCCCCTTATATATACACGCAGGATTGAGACTTGTTTGGTTTTACTTTTGCAGGGCTCGGGTGTAAGAATTAGCGACATAACGTGCCAAGACGTGCACGGAACATCTGCGTCGCAAGTTGCAGTGAAATTTGTGTGCAGCAAAACAAAACCTTGCAGTGGAATTAGACTTGATGGAGTTAACCTCACTTACAGAAATAAACCAGCCGTGGCGTCGTGTGCTAACGCTGACGGAATGGCATCCGGCGTCGTCCAGCCGACGAGCTGCTTTTAGCGAATATGATGACAAAAAGATGCAAGGGATATAAATTATTTTAGATTCTAATTAGTAAAAGTCAGATTGTACAAATGTAAATGGATAGTATATATGGAAACATGTTTTGAATAGTGATGAACATGTCGTCATATGCATGTGGTGTAGTATTTGGCTTCTTAATTGTAGCCAAAGCCCGGCATATTAATTGGTTTTTGGTTGTTTCATGAATATTTTGCATTATAATGATATTGATGAGGTACTGTCCAATTAATAAAATTCCAAATAATTGTAATACTTTGGGATATGGGAGGGTGTTTGGCTAAGCTTATTTAAAAGATATTACAAGCTCCTACATCTTATAAATTGTTTTTAGAACTTATAAGATATTGAATCTTATTTTTAAGAATAAGTTGTTGAAGTGCTTGGATAAAATAAGGTGGTGTAGCTTTTAAGATGTTAGTAATCACCATTAATTTTGTAATTAAAATAGTTAAAATTACAGGAGATTGTTGAAATAAAATTTTATTTTGAAAAGAAAAAGAAAACAAGTTGGGGTTCCCCTACTTTTTTTAAATACAACTTATAAGCTTCTGACATCTTATTTTGGGAGTATATAAGATCTTTTCCTAAAAACATTACAAAAAAAATTAAGCAACTTATAAACTATCAAATATCTTAAAAGATATTTTAAAGAGCTTATAATTAAGCTCAGCCAAACAACGACCTTCAAGTCAATTTCTCTTTTATCGAACCTAGCCTTAATTGATGCATACACCACAAAACACTGGATAACGATATCACAAATGTATGCGGTTCTTACATTTATTATAGTAATCTACTTACTTCTATATATCTCTCTAAATTTGACTTGAGCATCAAAGGTTTTTCGCTGGGACAATCCCGGCACCTCTAGCTACTTTCTATTATATATACCAAATTTCAAAATATGCAAAAAATAATAAATGTACATGCGGGCGAGTCCCCAGGGGTGGCCAAGACGGCGCCCGCCAGGGCCCCTCTCTGCGGCGCGCTAGCCCCAAATTTTTTTTTATAAAATTTTAATGGTTTAAAAAGATAAGTATTGTTATATGTATAGAAACGGTTGTATTTTCTCTCAATTGAGGAGTTGGTACAACTGGTCTTGCACTTCGTTCCCTGTATGAGGTTATGGGTTCGAATTTCTTCTATTGCAAATTTTTGGGTTCTTATTTTTCTTTTAAATTTTACCAAATTTTCAATTTTTCACACTTTCAACATTTTGGTTCTTTTTCTATTAATTCTTTTACCAAAATTTCACTTTTCAATATTTTAATTCAAAAAAGAATCCACTACAAGTTGTTAGTATTTTAACTCAAAAAAATACACTCAAAACCATGCATAAACAATGTCACACACTCGCTCGAAACCACATCAACAAAGAATTATTTATCTTTAGTTGTCTTATTTTCCATTAGTATGATTCTATTCTATTTTTCTTAAGATTCTTCAGCAAGTTCTTTATAAATTTTAATATATATTTAGATTTAGTTATTTAATTTCACCTATATTTATTTTTTTATTCCATGTGGTCATTCTCTCCCATCTAAAATAAAATCTTTTTATTTTTTTGCCAAATCTTTTTTGTTTTAGGTTTTATTCTTTTCTAGTCGATGAACTAATTATATTGAAGTATCTCTTTTGTAGCATTATTTTAATAAAAAATGAAAACATTAAAATTGAAATGATGTTTCATAATTTTTTTTATTTTAATAAAATTGGAAACATTGATAATGAAATATAATGTTTTGTAAAATTTTACATTTATTTTTATGTTTTGATCAATGAAACTATTTTTCGTCATATTGATTCATTTGTTATTTTTAGGTTTTTTTCCTATATGAGTAAAGAGTGCTCTCTTTTTGTTTTTATTTGGACCCTTTAAAACATTGGAACGACCACAGTACATGTGAGATGAACTGAAAGAATAAAAAGAAAGTTGTGGTGAGGTACTTTGTTCGAGGGTACCTAAAATGAACACACGTTAAGTGTTTGGGAGGCCTCCGATGCCTAAGTCGAGAATCGGAGTAGTTGAGGTATTAAGAAAAAGCTAAAGAGCGAGGTAATTTAAAATAATGAAAAGTTACATTTTACCTTGATTTTAAATCAGTATTTATAGTACTATTCACCATAAAATGTGGATCATCGTACACATGGCACCTATCGATGGTGCGAGCTCGCGGGCAAAAGTTCGATTCGGGACCCATATAAAAAAGCGCGGATCACGGGGGCATCTTGGTAATTTCTAGCAAGGCGAGGTCAATATGGTAATTTTGACCTGAGGCGAGGCTAATATAGTAATTTTCATATCATTTACTCCCCAGATTACTTTAGTAATTTATTGCTAAAGTAACTCGATCTAGGTCCTTAAATTGAAGCGGCGTGGAATCTGGCCCCTTGATTTAAAAAGACCTTTTATCCTTACCGTCGAATTGGAATAGTCCTTCGATCGTGACCATCGATTTTCCCGCCTCTCTCTATATATATAAGATGTCATTTTCAAAGTTTCACTTTTCACACTTTTTACCTTGGACCATCTCGTTGCCTCGAGTTCGCCACGGCCTAGGATTTTTGACCTCGCGTCTCCCCCAATTCGCTTCACTTAGAGGTAGGTCATCTCTCTCTCTTTGTTTAAATTTTCCTAATCCTTTATGTCAAACTCCCCCACCTCCTAGGCGATCCTCCAGTTCGCGATCGAACTCCGGTTCATCTTCAAACTCAGGGTCGTCAGACTACAGCTCGACTTGAGCTCTTCTTTTACAGTCTACAGTAGGCGGCCATATCCTCCTTCTCAAAATAGGGTTTCCCACAAGGCTACCCCACTGCCGACCCAGACCTAGAACATGTCGCCCCTTGGGCTTTGCTTAGATCCCGAGTTTCTATTCATGATGTAAATACCATTAGGCAAAAAAAATTTATTCCTAACCCGTATGAGATTATAATCCCTAATACTAATAATAGGATAGATAGGCCTCCATCTCGTTGTAGCTTTTCACCTCGCTAGCCTCGAAAGTAGTCTTAGGTTCCCTTTGTCTCGTCCCGTTGCTGATATTTTAAGGGGGCTTGATGTTTGCCCCGCTCAGCTCGTCCCCAATTCTTAACATCACATTATAGAATTTATTATTTTAATGAGGCACTTGGCTTGCCACCTTGCTTTCTAACTTTTTGCGAGATTTATGTCATCAACTCTTCTTCTACCACCACTAACTTTTCTTCTTTTATATCTCTCCTAGGACTAATAGAAAATTCTTACATAGGGTTCCTTCCTCGATATGGCCTTGGAAAGAGAAGTTCATCTTCATTCGAGCCCGATAGAAAATTCTTGGAATCGCCTTCCGATTGGAGGTTAAGCGGCCTCGTATTCGGAACCTACCTCCTATTTCTTAGGCGGTGACTTCGTGTCTAGGTTGACCCAGCACTGGTATGAGGCTTGTGACCTTATTACAGGGGATGTTCTATCCCTGTGAACATACACCTCTATTGATTTGCCAATTTTTTCTCTAAACATGAGGTTGGTAACCTGCGGTAAGTAGCTCCCGTTTTTAGCCCAAAAGGCATTACCATGTAACAATAAACTCTATCCTCCATCACAAACGAGGTCTTATCCCTATCTTCCTCCGCCATAAAAATTTGGTGGTACCTTTGGTAAGCATCCATCATGCTAAGTAAGGCACATCCATCCGTGGAATCTACAAAAAGGTCGATGCGAGGCGGAGGGTAAGGATCCTTGGACATGTCTTATTCGTGTCTGTGAAGTGCTGTGCACATCCATTTATCATTAGCCTTAGCGATACAACCACATTTGACAACCATTACTGTGAACTGAATCTCCACAACATATCCCGCTTCTAATAGTTTGTTCACTTGTTTTCTATAATTTTGTTCCTTTCACTTAAAGCTTCGGTTTTTAAGCTTCCCACGGCCTCATTAACGGGTGCGACATTGATCGGTGAACCATCACTTCGGTCTATGCCTTGGAAATCTGAAGGTTTCCAGGCAAAGATATCCATGTTCTCCTTAAGAAATTGAATCATCATTACTTACAGCTTTGAGTCCATTTGGGACCCTATTTGTCTTGATCACCTCGCATTTCGCCTTTATTCCTCTCTTTGTAGGGAACTTCATCTTCGGTGGTAGGTGGATACCGACTTAGAACCCGATTTAACCGGGTCGCCCCATGATCACATTATAAGCAAAGGGGCATCTACCACCAGTACTTGATCATGATTGCCTTTGACACGGCGCCGCCTAACGAGGTGGGAGATCAATGGTTCTAGAGGACCACTTCGCTCCTCCAAACCCCGTCAACGGAGTATCAACCGGATGTAAGGTGGTTACATCCAATTCCATCTTCGATCACACATGCATAAATAATACGTCTGTGAGCTCCCATTGTCACCAAGACTTTTAGTACGGCAAAGTTGGTGATATCCATAGTGATCACCATCGGATCGTTCTCACCGCCTCGACCCCGGCGAGGTCATGACCATCAAGCGTAATAGGGCTAGAGTTTTGGACACTCATAACCTTGACTTCCTTTTAGAATTATGGGTGAGGTTACGCGCTCTGCGAATCACCTCCACTAGGACCTCCTGCTATCATGTGTATAACTCCCCTATGAGGCAAGTTATCTCCCTCTTGATTTTGCCTAGGCCTAGAGAGTTCCCTTGGGCGTTTTTGTCTATGTCCGGCCTCATGGCAACCTCTCAACCGGCTTCGCGACTTGCGAGCCGGTGATCTTCACCTACGGTCCCTATTAGGTCCTCTGCCTCCACCTCGTAATTCTTTCAAAACAAAATTATACAAGTAACCTTGTTAAATGGGCCTTTCAATCTCGTCTCGCAATTAGATACGATTTTCGATGATCGTGGCCATGGTCTTTAATAAAGCGACAATATTTGTCAATGTTTCTTCGGCCCGAGGTTGTCTTCATCTTTTTGGCCACCTTAACATATCCGTTCGCTCTATGGCCGAGTACATTTATTGTGCCTCGCTATCTAAGGCGATCTTGATCGGACCTCGGTCTGACCTCTCTCGATCCTAAATCGAAGCCTCTCTCTCTAAGATCCCTCCTTCCCATAGAGGTGGGCCACTTGGGACCACTCACGATCTTTGAGCATTCATCTTTTTCTTCTTGTATGTATTTTTGGGTCACCTCCATTAATTGTTCCTTATCGACGGGTGATTCGCGATCAAGTGTCGATCTGCTAAAGGTCCTTTTGCAATCCGAGGATAAGGATATTAGTCATCATATCAATTCTCATATCTTGCACCTCCAAAGCTTCATCGAACCGGTTATAAACTCCCCGAGTGATTCTCTCACACCTTGCCTTATTGTGAACAAATGTGAAGCCGACCTTGAGCTCATTTTTGGCTTGCGAACTTATACAAGAACTTTCGAGCCAAGCTTTGCTCATAAGAGATCACATTTCCCTAGGTAATCCCATGAACCATTCTGCGCTTTTCCCTGGGCCGGTGTGGTAATGAATATTCTAGCATTCATGGCATCGGATTGCCCATAAAATTGCATCACGTGGTCGAAAGCGGTGAGGTGCTCTGAAGGTCCCTATTCCCATCATATTACGGGAGATCAAGAAGCTTGAAGTTCGGCGTGACCACCTCGGCGAGGATCTCGGGAGAAAATGGAGATCCCCTTTTTTGCAAAGCGGATGTTCTGACTCCCCCCCTTCAAATCATCTAGTTGTCGAGTAACATGTTTGATTTGCTCACTCGGTTCATTTATGTCCCTGGCTTGTTAATTGGCTCGCCCTACGACCTCCATTTGGTCGCCTCGGTGGCCTAGTTGCTTGGCTAGCCACCTCTTCCAAGTCATTTGGTACTTCATTTCGCTTCTCCACATTTCCTCCTTTCGGTGGGGAATCTTGAGGAGGAGTGCCACCATAGCCTTCTTGCCTTTCTCTCCTATCCTCCAACATCTTTTCCAGATATTTTCTCAAAATCTCTAGCTTTCATGTGAATCATATACTCCTCCTCCCGAACCAAAGAAGGTTCCGCGAAGTGAAGTGAATGAATGGGGATCCTCCCGGGAGGTTCCTCCATGGCCTACGAGTGTCTTTGATTTGTGTTTAGGTGTTTCAATATCTTCCCCAGGTGTTTCCTCCATCTTTAGCTAGACCTCTTTCCCACGGCGGCGCCAACAGATTTAGGAAGGTAAGTTAGTTGTACCGACCAAGGGACCCACAAAGTGAGGTGAGGTACTTTCCACGAAGTGACGACCTAGGGTCCCCAAAAAGCGAGGTCGGAGTACTTTGTTCGAGGGTACTGAAAAGAACACGCGTTCGAACTTGCCGGGATGGCTCTCGGCTAAGGCTCTCCGATGCATAAGTCGAATCGGGTAGTTGAGATACTAAGAAAGCTAAAGAGCGAGGTAATTTAGAATAATGACAAGGTCTTTTTACCTTGATTTTCGTGTCGTATTTATAACACTTGTTCACCATGAAATGCGGATCATTGTATACGTGGCACTCTGTCGATGGTGCGAGCTCGCATGTGACCCGACCAAAGCGAACTTTTTGGGTCGGGTCCGGCTTTTGGTCGGGACCCATATAAAATATCCACGGATCCTAGGGACATCTTGGTAATTTCCAGCGAGGTGAGGTCAATATGATAATTTTGACCTAATATAGTAATTCCCATATCACAACGCATCTGACAAAATCCTACTCCCACACTACAAAAGCCTAAAAAATGCCTGGGATAGAATTTTTAATTGTAAATCTTATGTATCATCTATTAATATCATCAAATACGGACATATGTATACTTTGTGGATTAACTTTTATTTATAGTCGATAAACGCTGTACAATTGAAGATGTAATAGAATTTGTGGTAAAATAATTATGAGATGTCCAATTACTACTACTAGAAGTAGTTAGTTTAAATTGAACGTGTGATTAAAAAAATAGCAATTTTATATGAAACGATCTCATGGACTTATGTTAATGTGACAAATCCTATAAAACATAAAAGTATGGATTTTCTTTATGGGTTTGAGTTTGAGTTGAAATTTCATTTGCATATAGGAGTCCTCTCATGAGACTGTATCATACAATTTTTGTCTTTCAGCAAATGTCAGTTAGTCTAATTAAATATTTCATTGAGTGTAATAACAAATAATTTATCAGATTTATTTTTTTTAACAATGAAGTGATGCATTTGCATTAAGTATGACATGACAATTGCCCTCTCACGATCCACAAATGAAGTCTCCATTAGCTATAGAACAAAATTATATTATTTAAACTAGCTTGACAAATTGATTTGTAATTGAAATTTTGACATATTAAAGAATGAAATAGTAGTTGTATGTTATTTGGCACTATTTTGAGACTACAAAATATAACAATTAATTTTAAGGTTAGCTTGTTCGTTAAGTATATATGATCTAGCTAGGTATAGTTACGTTATCTTTAGGTACAAACTCTAAAATTCTTATCGATAAGCACTACAAGAAAATTTCAGTTTATCGACAGAATTCTGTGCAAAAATAATTGTGTCACTAAATTTTACAATTATCTATTGAATAAAAAATATTATTTTTTCCTAAATTATACCGATGGGTTCTGCGTGATTTTAAATTACCGACATAAATAATGTAGGTATTTACCAACGATTTTGGATTTTGTAGGTAAATATTTTATCTATAATGATATTACCTACAATGATATTACCTACACTTTGCAATTATCTTAATGCCACCTCTGATTTTTATGTAGGTAAACTTTTTTTCTTGTATTCTTAGACACGAAAAACTATTCATGAATGATATGAAATGAGAAAAAATCATTGAATTGCATGTATTATTCAGAATTATGAAGTGCCAATCGTATGGCTATATTAATACAACAATGAACTGCGAGAATCCAAGCCAACCATTGTAACAAACTCAGAACAAACTAACGAGTTATAACTAACTATTAACTAATTATTGCAAGCTGTAATTCTCTAATACTCCCATGTCAAACCAAGTACCCTTAAATGCGAGGTGCAACCGGTGGAAGCTTGGAACACAAGAAGCTGGCGAGAAGCGAGAAATAGGTTTAGTATCGGATGGAACATATCTCACTTCAACTTCTTTAGCCAAAACTTTTTCACGGACATAATGGACATCAATTTCGATATGTTTTGTTCAAGCATGAAACACCGAATTTGAGAGGAAGAGCGTGACACTTTCATTATCATACCACAACAAAGATAGAGACTCAAGTTTTAGACCAGTTCTTGAAATAAGGAGTGAAGCCAAACCATGTCGTTACGGCATTGAATAGAGACTTATATTCAGATTCAGCACTACTTTTGGAGATAATCGACTGTTTCTTAGAACTCCAAGCCAAAAGATTTGACCCAAAATAGATCTGATGATCCCTTGTGGACCTTCATCATCTAAATTGTTGGCCCGGTTGCATCGTGAAACCTTCCGGAAAAAACGATGAACAAGTTTGAAAATCATACCATAAAAGGTAATTCCCTATAAAGAGTTGTGCTCGAGTTGGGTCTTTGAAAAGTGTGCCACGATTGTATAGTCCTTTGATGAGGTTGAATATAAAATCACTTTCATTTAGTAAAAAATGAAAAAAAAAGGTACCATAATGTACACGAGCAAATGCTTGCGGGTAGACCAATGATTATGAGTTGGTGAATGAAGAAATTGACTCAACTTCTTGTTGCAAAGGCAATATCGGGCCTAGTCATAGTCGGGTATTGCGAGCAAAAATAACAACTGCGGTAGAGAGAAGAATTTTTAAATGGCTTGCTTTGTCATTGAGATGTAGCCTGGGAGGTGGAGATGGGAGTGGAAGTTGTTTTACAATTTAGGAGATTTGTTTTTGCAACAAATCAAGATCATATTTGGTCGATCATAATAAGTCCACGATGAGTGTTAATCGCCTCCATACCAAGAAAAATGTTGCCGATTCAAGAGTTTTTAAGGCAAATTTTTGTCTAAGATGGTGAATTAACTCGAGACAACATTAGAGTCAACTCCATTAATTAGAATGTCATCAACATATACAAGCACAATCAAAAGAGAGTCATTATGCCTATTAAAAAAAGAGAGCGATCGACACTTGATTCTTTAATCGAAGAGATAGCGAGAAAATCCCTAAGAGTAATAAACCAAGCTCTAGGGAGCTTGTTTGAGCCATAAAGAGATTTAGTAAGCTTGCAAACAGCATTAGGATAATCTGGATGCACAAAGCCCTCTGGTTGATACATATACACAGTTTCATTAAGTGCGCCATTGAGGAAGGCATTATTGATATCTATTTGTTGAATGCTCCAGCTACAAGTAACGACAATAGAAAAGATCGGCCTTATAGTAGATGCTTTAACAACGAGGCTAAACGTCTCAAAAAAATCAACCCATGTTGTTTGTTGAAACTCTTTGGCAACAAGTCGGGCCTTAAATCTATCAACGGTGCCATCAAGCTTGTATTTTGTTAAAAAACCCATTTATTGTTTATAACATGCATGTCGAAAGTAGGGGGACCAAAATCTAAGTCTGTTTATCCACTAAAGCATTGTAATCATCTTTCATAGCTGCAAACCTCTTAAGATCAGATAGAGCCTAACTCACAGTAAGTGGTTTCCCGATAGGTAGGGAAGTAAGTTGAGCAGAGTGAGTTTTTGGTTTGAAAAGCCCATTTTTGGACCGAGCAGTCATGGGATGATTGGAGACATGAGTAGGAGGGACGAGAAGAAAGTGAATGAGACTTCGATTGTAGGAGAAATAAGAGCAATAGAATTTAGAGAAAGCAGAAGAATAAAGAGATGAACCGAGAAATGGAAAGACGAAGGAAGAAAAGAAGACGAGTTAAGGAAGTGGAAAGGGAGGGTGAAATAGGTGAAGGAAGATGAAGAAGACAAAACGACGGTGAGATAGATTGAGGAGGGCCAGTGAATGAGTAAAGAGTTCTTGATAGGGAAACTCAAGTTCGTTAAACTCAGATTTTGGCTATGTATATTTTACCCATAGAACGAGGTATTTATACCCTTTGTGAACAAACCTATAGCCCGAAAACACACATTTTGAAGACCAAATTGAAATTTATGAATGTTGTATGGTCTAAGATAGGGGAAAGCGAGGAGCAACCAAGCGTTTTGAGAAAAGAATAGTCTAGCATGGTGCAAGATAACTTTTGGTTGGGGAGATTGATTGTGTGAAACAGGAGTTGGCGCTTTATTTATCGTAAAGACAAAGATAGTGAAGGCATCCCACCAATATTTAAGGGGCATTTTAGCTTGGGATAGAAAAGTTAGCCCCATTTCAACAATGCGAAGATGTTTGCGTTCGGCTCGACCATTTTGTTGGTGAGTGTGAGGACATGGATGATGAAAAGAGATTCTTAACTAAGCAAGTAAGGGTGTAAGAGATCGAATTCACCTCCCATCCAATTTGAAGACATGGGATTTTATGTTGAAACGCTTTCAACTAGACCGTGGAACTGAACAAATAAATTGTAAGCCTCGATTTGGATTTCAAAGGGAAAATCCATGTATATCTACTAAAATTATCAATGAAGTGTAAATAGTATTTGTATCCATCTCTTGAAGGTCCAAATATCCGAGTGAACAAGTTCAAATAGTTTTGTGGTTTTGGTGGGTTGAGAATGAAAATGGGACTAATGCGGTTCACCAATCTTACAAGCATCACATAAAGAAAGAGTTTTATTAGAACAGAGAAACTTTGACAAGCTTGATACATGAGATAAAATTGTAGAGCATGGATGTCCCATCTTTCTATGCGGACATTGGTATCGATTTGTATTACAATGGCTAACAACACATGTGTTAAGCTGAAGCGAAAGGAATAAATACAAGAACTTGAAGGACAAGACTACGAAGAAACAACAAAAGAAACAGAGTTACAAGACTTTGGCTTTGAGGATATAGAGGAAGCACAATTGAGGTGAAAAGATCGATTGGTACAACCCTTCTTTACTTGACTCTGTCGATAGAACATTGGATGTTGCTTTGTCCTTAACAAGACAATGATCGTGATAAAATTCAATGAATACATTGTTGTCGTTTGTAAATTGAGAGATGCTTGAAAGGTTTTTGGTGATATGTGGAACATATAGAATATTGTTAAGAAGAGAGTAGTGAGAAGAGTGTTTGAAGGGAATAAGGGAGGATCCAACATGAGATCTGGGAAGAGAGGAGCCATTACCAACAGTGAGGGTATTATTTCCCTTGTAAGCAGCAACTTGAAGAGATAAATTTTCCAAATTTGCTTGATATGATTTGTAGTGCCAATGTCAAAATATCAATCTGCATTGGGAGAAGAAGGTCGATCAACATTAGATGTACTGATAAAGGCTTGAGGAGAAGATGTAAACTCAGTTTCTGAACCAGTAAAACTGATATTGAACCGTTTGTAACACTTCAAAGCACTGTGATTAAATTTTCCACACAATTGGCACAATAATCTGTCATTATTTCAATAATTTCTTCCACCACGGCCTCTACCTCGATTAAACCGACCTCTTCCATGAAAACACGGATTATAAAGTTTTCTTGCATAAGAAAGATGAGCAGTAGGTTGAGAGATAAAATAATTATTCTAGGCAATACAGAGGTTAATGCAACAAGAGCTTATTGAACTTGACTCACGAATTCGCATCTCATACGTTTGTAATGCAAATTGAACTTGATAGAATTTAAGGTCCCTAACTTTCTCAGAATAAAGTGTTGTTACAAGTGCGAGTAACACTTGTACCAACTCGCAGCGGATATAAGTAAACACAGAGATAAAATTTGTCTACAAGTATAAAAATACTTGTAAACGTGCCGGCGGGCGAAAAATATATTCACTAGTTGAAGTATCGTTTACTGAACTCAATCGAATGACTCAACTAGTACGAAATCTATCAAAACTCCTTTGTATGAGTAGATCTATATTTTGTAAAACAACTCGTCAAAAAGAAAGAATATTCACTATTCTCAACTTCTATGAAAATAACAGATGGGCCAGCAGAGAAACAAAGATGCTCGATCTTGGTGTTGAACTAGTACTTCACCAAAGACTTCAACACTGCAACTGAGCATGTGTAGCTTTTGGACTTTATTTCTCTCTTGCGAGTCGATCTCTCTCGGATATGTGCTCTCTCAATTGTAGTTAATCTTGAATTATGTGGGGATCGTTCTCTTTATATAGGCAATCATTTGAAGAGTTTGAGTCCCTATAAAACAAAGAAGAAAGAAACATAGTAGAAATATGATTCCTAATTAATACAATCCTTTTCTCAATCAACTTCATTTATTTAATAAATCCTAATTCAAGATATAACCAAGAAAGGCAAAACAATTAAACTTGAAATTTTCGAAAATAAAGAAAAAATATTAATATCCGTAAAAACACGAAATTAACATTCTCCCCCTTTTTGCCTTTCTCGGACAAAACATCAAACTCAATCAAAGGATTTATAAAAATAAGTAACTCCCCTTAGTTGAAAAAGCAGTGAAAACAAATTTTTCTTCCCTTAATCAAAAATCGCCTGTTTCAAAAAGTGTTCCTACCAAGGATAGAACACTTTCATGCACACCTCAAATTTGCATAGAATGGTTAGTATGTAAACATAATAATAGTGAATGAGAGCAAAAGTCAACAGACTCAAAATGCAGAAAACTAGTATTAGGTAGTTCAACAAACATTATGAAATGTTAGCACATCAAAAGACATTAGAATATCCCATTATAAGTTCTAAGTAACAAAAGTGCTAAAACATGCCAAAAAGTTTATGTACACCAAATGGCATTTAATCGAATTCATATAAGGCATCTTCAAAATCAAAGTTTAAGTCCATATCATCCCGTACCGCTTTTTTCTTTTATCCGTTTACGTGTCGGCTCCATCCTTTGCGCCAAGCGAAACATCTCCCCCTCCACTGAAGCTCGGTTCGATTTGTCTTGGCCCCATCTCCCCTTTTTGTCGAGAAGGTGAGAGCAAGCCAAGTAGATGAGCTTTGAAGTTCTCAAAGATCTTTTGAATGTCTTTGTTTGGCGAGTGATTCTTGATCGGCAAAAAGGCCATTATCCCTGCATAAAAGTCTCGGCAATAGAAGTAAGCGGATGCAAAGTCAAAAGCGAGGCATAGGAATGTTAGAAGTGTTGGGAGAAAAGGTGGAACACTCGGTGGAACACCTTCGAGGCCTACAGGAGGAATAGGTTGAGTTCATCTTCACCGGGGAAGCGAAGAGGCGATCATTCACCTATCCCCTTGAACAACTTATGAGATATTGTAAACGATTTCGGTTCAAGTGAGAAGGAGTCTCCACTCATCAAGTTCAGACCTTGAGAACTCAACATGAGATAAATCAATGAAGGATACGGTAAAGCATGTGACACGGAAGATTCAGCAAACCCCATTACCATATCAAACACCAATTGACAAAAATTAAAGGGGATCCCTGTCCCAATCTTAAATAGAACCACAGCCTGTTCTTTTGCAACCGACGTGCTGTGAGAGGTCGGGATCCAATTTTTCACTGAAATTTTGTGTAAAACAGAGTAAAGGGATGTGAGTCTAGAAGCGGAAAGTTTCGAAGGATGAGCTCCAGTCCCGAACTCGGTTCCCGATTATGGTGCGAACAACCTCATTGTAATCATCCACTAAGGCACATTCTTCAAATTCGAGTGCCATAAAAATGTTAATGACTTGGGGAGAAAAGTCATAAACTTTGTTTCGCACAAACACCTTACCATACTTCGTGGACCTCCTAGGTTCTTGGCTATAGACTCTAAATTAGAATAAAATTCCAAGACCACATTCCTAACAAGCGGTAGTCTTTGTGGTCACAATACTCAACAAATTGCGCTTTTGAAACAACTAAACAATATTATTTTTCTCAAAAGATCGTGCTCAATCCGTTTTTCACGAGATAAACTTACGATCATACATGGATTTACAACGTTTGAAAGCACCTTCGGTGTAAAAGGAAAAGGAGTAGGCTTTACTTATCTCAAAGTCCTCAGTCAAAGCAACAACGGATTCAACAGGTATATCGGATGAAGGAGTTGCGGCTTTCAGTGCATAGGTGAATCGGTGTTGTAGCAGGGAGTAGCAACACTTGGAGGAGCACGATGCGGCTTTTTCAATTTCTGTCTCAGGCACCAACTCAGGGTCGGTGTCATCATCTTTATCATCCTCCTTCCTGGCATCGAAGTCCTCATCACTAGAGTTATCTGACTCGATCCGCTCGGAGTCAGAAGGTGTTGGAACTGGAGTAACAACACTTTTACCAACTCTCCGTGTTGTACTTGACCCTGTACTGGTCTTTAATGATTCCAAGATTTCAGCCCCTTCATCTGCAGAGCCTTTGTCGGACACTTTTCCCTATTCTTGCGTACCAGACCCAGACTCAGATGTACTTTTCTTCTTGCGCGGAGTGGTCGGAGCTGCTTTCTTGGCCGGAGGCTTCGATACAACGGGTTTCTTGACAGAGCTCCTAGTTCTTGATCGCCGGGCCATTACATACCTGTAAATATCCTCGTCGCAATCGGATTGCAACAGAATATCGGGAATATTGACGGTTCTCCCCCTTTCTTGGATGACCGTCTAATAGGCTTCTTTTCTCTTTTCGGATTTTCTTGCGATGGTGACCCCATACCTGCAGTCGAGGCAAAACCCCTCTTTTTCGAAGTCGGATAATTTTGAGGGTTTAGGGGTGTTTTGTAAGTGGCCATATCCGGGAGATCATCAACATTGATGCTATTTTCAGTGTCATGTGGTGGAAAGACACCAATCGGAGTTGGGGTTTCAGAACCCAGAACCATGGCGGTGTTTGGATCGAAGACATCATTTAGATTTTTAGTGGGTTTTCTTGTGGAGTTTCTTGCGGATTTTACGTGGATGTGGGATCATTTTCTCACAAATTTTGGGATTCTTCGACCCGGAACAGAGGGAGTTGGAGATTTTGGGGTCTCTTCGATGGGAGTACTATGTTCCGTAACATCAACAGGACTTTCAAGATTTTGAACCAAGGGTGCTACAGGAGGTGTTAAAACACCTACATCAACTCCTGCAATTGAAGGTGGAGGCGTAGATTGTACTAGGGGTTCGATCGACGCAGATTCGCCAGTGGATTTTGCAGGTGTTGACGGAGTCGTCCCCGCAACAGCAGTGAATGATGACGATGATGACGGACTAGCGGTTGGGCTGAACATCCCTGAAATGCCTGAAAATATTCTCTTCATTTTGGATTAGTAGACAGTGAATTAAGCAAAGAGGAGGAAAAATTTCTCAGGAACAATCGAAGAAGGAGACGCACAGTGAATTTTCGTAAAGTGTGAGAGAGAGAAAATGACAGAGGGTGTAAAGTGATGTGAAGTGTGATAAGAAGCAAGTCAATCACTCTTTAATAGTTCTAGACAAAAGTGGCTGTTGATATGAGAGAGAGAAGCCCAATTAAATCCAATTACCCAAAACAAACGGGCAAAAATTAACCACCCAGATTTTCAAATTTGATTTCAAATTATAAGTCTCCAAAATATATGAAATACTTAACAAAATATAGATAAGATAGTCTTTGAGATAATTTCAAGTATATCCATGTATATCACAATCCATATAACACCACAAAACTTAAATCACCACAAGATTCGGTGATTAAGAAGACAAAAATCAAGATTGCATAATATCCAAGTGATTCCAAAATTCATTTATTCATCAATTTTCACCAAAAATGCATGTCCTAATTATGTCTAGATATGGATCAGAAAAACAAAACGACACACAAGTGGGGGACTAATATTAGCTGACATTGTACCGAATGTTGTAACACCTTTAGAGACACCTTTACGCCGATTCAATGAATAGTGATCCGCATACCTAACATATAGGTTTTTTCGAGTTTTTCTTTTGATTTTTCCAAGATTCATGCCAAATTTAGCCGGTGGGTAGCTTTCACACAAAAACCCAAAGGTAGCTTTTTATCACAAGATCATGCCGCTTAAAACACTTTTATAAGGTAAGAATTGGTCAAAAGGATTAGCTGTTCTCAGTGGGGAGGTAGTTGTTTCCCTCAAAGGCCTCAAAACATGATCGATATTTTTTTAAAACTCATAGTCTGGGTAAATAAATTAATGATTTTGTAGATTGGAAACATCCACTCGCATCAGCTTATCAAGTGAACACTCTTGGGTACATTACCAGAACTTTGTCAAACTAATTTCGTCGTGCAGATGCAGATCTAACTAAATGCATGAATGCAAAAAATAAATAGTAACAAAAAACAAACAGGAAAAGGTGTTGCAGCAAGAGTTATAGAGTGGGCTGCAACAATTACACAAATGGTGTTAGATCGCACACAAACCAAGAGACTTCCTTAGAGTGGAAAATCTCTCAAAATCTAAAGATTTGGTGAAAATATCACTAACGATTTTTCGATACCAATGTATTCTATGCGAATAATGTTGTTCTCACCAAATCACGAATAAAGTGGTGTCTTATGTCTATGTGTTTTGTGCGAGAGTGTTGTCTAGGATCTTTGAAATATCAATAACACTTGAATTATCACAATAAATGGTTAAGATATCACTATGAAGACCATAATCCTCAATCATTTGCTTCATCCAAAGCAATTGGGAACAACAACTCCCAACAAAGAACATATTCAGATTCGATGAATGAAAGTGAAACACAATTTTGTTTACGATGTACCAAGACACCAAATTATTACCAAGGTAGAAACAACCACATGTTGTACTTTTTCTATCATCAACGTGTCGGCCAAATCGAGTCACTTAAACCAACTATATTAGTGTTTGTATCTTTAGTGTACCAAATTCCTGATTATTCTTGGTGCCTCAATATATCGAATAATTCTTTTCAAGGCTTTCAAATGAGTGATCGTAGGATTGGCTTGATAGCGAGCACACAAACACACACTATACATGATATCGGGATAGCTAGCGATTAAGTACAACAGGACTACCTATCATGCTTCTATATAAAGTGTTATCAACACTTTCAACGAAATCTTCTCTACTAAGTTTTTGACTCGAACCCATAGGAGTTTTCATATGGGATGCACTATCTAAGTTGAATTTCTTCACCAAATTTCGTGCATATTTGCTTTGAGAAATAAAAAATCCCATCCTTTGATTGTTTGATTTGTAAGCCCAAAAAGTAGTTCAATTCACCAACCATACTCATTTCAAATGTAGATGACATACAATTAACAAATTCATTCAACAATTTTTGACTAGAAGCACCAAACACAATATCATACACATATATTTAGGCAATTAAAATGCTATGATTAGTTCTTTGAATGAAAATAGTCTTGTCCACTTCACCACATTTAAAAGCCATTTGAAGTAAATGCTCGGTTAATCTACCATACCAAGCTCTAGGGGCTTGTTTAAGACCATAAATAGCCTTTTTAAGCTTAAACACATGGTTTGGTTTATAGGGATCTTCAAAACCTTTTGGTTGTTCAACATAAGGTTCTTCATTTAAAATCGATTTAAAAAAGCACTTTTGACATCCATTTGGTGAAGTGTAAGACCGAGGTGACAAAGTATAGCAAGAAGAAGTCTAATGGACTCAATCCGACTCACGAGGAGCAAAGGTTTCATCAAAGTCAACCCCTCCACTGTGTATACCCTTGAGCCACCAAACGAGTTTTATTACGCACAATGTTCCCGGATTCATCGGTTTTGTTTTTGAAAATCCATTTTGTACCAATCACATTCACATTATCGGTCTAGGAACTAAATACCATACATCATTTTTAGAAAATTGATCAAGTTCATCTTGCATAGCATTAATCCAAAATTCATCTTTCAAAGCCTCATTAACATTCTTAGGCTCAACATTAGACATGAAACGACAAGTTCTTGCAGTGCGGTTTGGAGACAAGTATGCATTTCTTACCATGTCACGGTAGTTTACCTTCTCCTTTCTTTGTGTTCGTACACCTTGATAACTTCACCTATCACTTGAGTGGTTGGGTGATTTTTACGAATGCAGCTTGTATGTCTGCAATGTACGGTCGATCACATGATCATCAAGTACTTGGTTTTGTTCATTCTCATGGTCGGTTCGTTTAAAGTCCTGTTTGTATGCAGTGTGTTTACGTTCTTTTCTACTGGTGTCTCAACATCTGTTGGAACACTTGCAACAACATCTGTTGTAACACTTAGTTCAACTTCAATTTCGGGGATCGACTCGGATGTATTATTTGTCTCAATTAGATCGGAGACACATCTTCTTGATTTTCTGCAAGGTCGGCTAGATCATCGAAGACAACATTTACGATTTCCATAATAGTCCTTGTTCGAAGGTTAAAAATTCTATAAGCATGATATTTAGTTAGTGGAATATCCTAGGAACAAACTTTTATCACTTTTAGAATCAAATTTAGCAAGTTCATCTCTATCATTTAGCACATAACACACACATCCAAATACATGCAAATATTTAAGGTTAGGTTTCTTACCCAAGAGTATCTCATACGAGTCATAGTACTTCCTACCCTTAAATACACACGATTCATAATATGACATGCGGTGTTTAAGGCCTCATCCCAAAAGCGTTTGGTCAAATTTTTCGAACTTAACATGACTCGTGCCATTTCTTGTAATGTTCGATTTTTATTTTCGCCACCCCATTTTGTTGTGGAGTTTTGGGTGCGGAGAACTCATGAGAAATACCTTTCCTATCACAAAAAGTTGAAAACGATGAATTTTAAATTCTTTTCCATGATCCGTTCTTATTCTAGCAATAGTGACACTTATCGAGTTGCACACCTTCTTTTGCAAATTTACGAAAGACTCAAAAGCATCGATTTTCACGTAGGAAACAAACCCAAGTAAAACGAGAGAAGTCATCAACACACACAAAAGAATATTTCTCTCCTCCAACACTTTCAACCTCAATAGGACCCATAAGATCCATGTGAAGAAGTTCAAAACAAATGGGTAGTGTGAAAGTCTTTGTGACACTTGTGTGACACTCGAGTTTGTTTACCTTTTTGACAAGATCCACACACGAGGTATTTTTAGTGTTTAGTTTTGGTAATCCTCTTACGATTTCATACCGACAAGTTTATCAATCATTTTAAAGTTCACATGTCCTAACTTTTGATGCCATAAATCCGTTTCATTCGATTTAACACTATGATAAGCGATAATACCACCAAATTGGTAGCAATTATCAATGGATCTTAAACCTGCTAAGATGCAAATATTACATTTGTCAAATACTTCACAAGAATTCTTATCAAATTTAACATATAAGTCATCATCACAAAGTTGGTTAATATTAAGTAGGTTTGCAGAAAGCCCTTCAACGTGTAAAAACGTTTTTGAGCTTCGGAAGACCTTTTACATTGAGTACCTTTACCAACTATTTGTCCTCGTGCACCACCACCATATGTGACCTTACCTCCATCGAATACCTCATAGTCCGTTAGGTATTCTTTGGTCCTAGTCATGTGGCGAGAACATCCACTATCAAAGTACCAAGATCTGCAATGTTAGACCTCAAGGATGTATATATAACATTACAAGTCAACTTTCGGTTTTGCCGACCCAAATAGTTTTTCGTTTAGTCGGTGTTGCTAGAAGTGTGTGAGGACACTCGTGAAAACACTTGACCAGGAAAACTTTTGACGTTTTAGATCAGACTTTAGCTTATAGCAGTATGGTCTAATATGGCCAGGTTTATAGCAATAGTGACAGACATAATGTCGTTTTCTTTTCTGTGGCTTTTCATTAGAACAAGAGGGATAATCAATAGAAGAGTTTGAAGCCTCAGAGTTTTCAGATCCTTTTACAAAAGTAGGAGTTTTGTATCCCAAGCCAGCTTTCTCTATATTTCCTAGAGCTAGGATTTCGTCAAGTTTAGCTTTGCCAGAATTAAGCTTTTTCAGTGTTTCAAGAGATTTTTCAAGTTCAGATTTTACCTTTTCTAATTCCTCATCTTTCCTGGTTAGTATGATTTCCAGTCGTGTCAGAGAGTTCTTCTGCTCCTCGTTCTCCTTTGTAAGTTTTTCATTCACCTTTGTCAGACATCCGATGTGTTCAACACGTTTTTCCCAATCGTGGTATAGTTCTCGATAAGCATCCATAATGTCATGTTCTTCATTATCGGAGTCCTCGTGACCGGATATCTGTTTGACTAGAGACGCAGATGTTAATCAAAACGTATTTGAAGGGTTAGAAAAAGTATACCTGTTAGGTGTTGGAATGTCTCGAGCAACACCTCGAGAGACACCAATGGATTGATTTGCAGCGCCTTTTTCTCATTGATGATTGTCATGAGAGCGAAAGATTTCCATCATTCGACTTGAGTTTTCTTCCTTTGACTCATCATCGCTCAAAGTAACACTCAAATTCATACCCTTTTTACGTAAAGTATTTGCACATTCATTGGCATAGTGCCTAAAACCAGTGCATGCTCTACATCTAACCTTATCAATATCAAATTGATTCCCAGTTTTATCTTGGTTTCTATCAGGCATATTTCTTTGAGGGTATTTAGGAGCATTAGGTTTAAAAGGTTTGTTGATTTTGGAAGGAAACTGAGTTTTGCTTTTGTTTTTCATAATCCTACTGAATTTTTAGCAAATATAGCCATAGATTCCTCACCTAATTCAGATTCCTAAACCTCTTTAGTTAATTGAGCTAATTCACTAGTTTCATTGGGTATTACCTGTAGAGCAATGTTTTTCCCTTTTGACCTCATTTTGTCGACAAAATTTAGGTCCCAAGTTTTGATGATTCCAGCTAACTCATCAAGTCGTAATGTTGCAATGTTTGATAATTCTTCAACCGCAGCAATCTTAATATCAAATCTTTCGGGTAGGGAACACATCATCTTGCTTACTAACCTTGAATTTAATATCGGCTCACCCGGAGATTGAGATTCATTGGCGATGTCACGAGTCGTCCATGGTAAGATGTAATATCTTCATCTTCCTCCATCTTCAAATTTTCAAACCTAACTCGCCGGTGTCGTAACTTGGAGAGACGAACACTGCGGAGACCTTCACAATATTTTTGCGAGCCTCCCATGCGTCCTTGGTTGCGATATAATTGCAGTTATTTTAAACATGTTGAAATCTACTACATCAAAAATCGCATTGAGAGCTTTGAATTGTAGTTCGCAAGTTGAATATCTTCATTGGACCGACTTATTTCATCCCGATTTATGTAATCGCCATTGACATCTATGATTTTTGGAGAAGTCCATCCAACTAGAAACGAAGACGCCAGGCTTTCTCATCAATTGATTTTATAAAAGCTCGCATCTTGATCTTCCAAATCGAGTAGTTAGATCCATCCAACATAGGTGGAATGAAACATAGCTTTGAAACTTGACTATCCATTGCTTGCTCGAACTTAGGGTCAACACTTAGTGAAATCAAGTGTTGGGCGACACTGATTCTTTAAACTGGAGAGATAGCGAGAAAATCCCGAGAGTAATAAACCAAGCTCAGGGAGCTTGTTTGAGCCATAAAGAGATTTAGTAAGCTTGCAAACGACATTAGGATAATCTGGATGCACAAAGCCCTCGGTTGATAAATATACACGGTTTCATTAAGTGCGCCATTGAGGAAGGTATTATTGATATCTATTTGTTGAATGCTCTAGCTACAAGTAACGACAATAGAAAAGATCGCCTTATAGTAGATGCTTTAACAACGAGGGCTAAACGTCTCAAAAAAATCAACCCCTATTGTTTGTTGAAACTCTTTAGCAACAAGTCGGGCCTTAAATCTATCAACGGTGTCATCAAGTTTGTATTTTGTTCGAAAAACCCATTTATTATTTATAACATGCATGTCGGGAAGTGGGGGAACAAAAACAAGTCCGTTTTATCCACTAAAGCATTGTAATCATCTTTCATAGCTGCAAACCGCTTAAGATCAGATAGAGCCTCACTGACAGTAAGTGGTTCCCCGATAGGTAGGGAAGTGAGTTGAGCAGAGTGAGTTTTAGGCTTGAAAATCCCATTTTTGGACCGAGCAGTCATGGGGTGATTGGAGACATGAGCGGGAGGGACAGAAGAAGGTGAATGAGACTCAGCTGTAGGAGAAATAAGAGCAATAGAATTTATAGAAATAGAAAAATAAAGAGATGAACCAGGGGCTGGAAAGACAGAATGAAGGAAAGAAGACAGAGTTGAGGAAGTGGAAAGGGAGGGTGAAATAGTTGAAGGAAGACGAGGAAGACAAGAAACTGATGGTGAGGTAGATTGAGGAGGGCTGAGTGAAGGAGTAAAGAGTTCTTGATAGGGAAACTCAAGTTCATTAAACTCAACAGTTTTGGCTATGTATATTCTACCCGTAGAACTGAGGTATTTATACCCTTTGCGAACAAAACTATAGCCCAGAAACACACATTTTGAAGACCGGAATTGAAATTTATGAATGTTGTATGGTCTAAGATAGGGGAAACAGGAGCAACCAAACATTTTGAGAAAAGAATTGTCTAGCATGATGCAAGATAACTTTTGGTTGGGAGATTGATTGTGTAAAACAGAGTTGGCGGTTTATTTATCGTAAAGACAAAGATTGTGAAGACATCCCACCAATATTTAAGGGACATTTTAGCTTGGGACGAGAAAAGTTAGCCCCATTTCAACAATGTGAAGATGTTTGCGTTCGGCTCAACCATTTTGTTGGTGAGTGTGAGGACATGGATGATGAAAAGAGATTTTTAACTAAGCAGGTAAGGGTGTAAGAGATCGGAATTCACCTCCCCAATCAATTTGAAGACATGGGATTTTATGTTGAAACTACTTTACAACTGGACGTGGAACTGAACAAATAAATTGTAAGCCTCATATTTGGATTTCAAAGGGAAAATCCATGTATATCTACTAAAATTATCAATGAAGTGTAAGTAGTATTTGTATCCATCTACTCAAGGTCCAAATATCCGAGTGAACAAGTTCAAATAGTTTTGTGGTTTTGGTGGGTTGAGAATGAAAATGGGACTAATGCAGTTCACCAATCTTACAAGCATCACATAAAGAAAGAGTTTTATTAGAACAGAGAACTTTGACAAGCTTCAGTACGTGAGATAAAATTGCAGGGCATGGATGTCCCATCTTTCTATGCCAGACATTGGTATCAGTATTTGTATTACAATGGCTAACAACACATGTGTTAACTGAAGCAGAAGGAACAGAAATACAAGAACTTGAAGGACAAGACTCTGAAGAAACAACAAAAGAAACAGAGTTACAAGACTTTGGCTTTGAGGATGTAGAGGAAGCACAATTGAGGTGAGAAAGATACAATTGGTACAACCCTTCTTTAACAGCTCCTGTCAGTAGAACATTGGATGTTGCTTTGTCCTTAACAAGACAATGATCGTGATAGAATTCAATGAATACATTGTTGTCGTTTGTAAATTGAGAGATGCTTGAAAGGTTTTTGGTGATATGTGGAACATATAGAATATTATTAAGAAGAGAGTAGTGAGAAGAGTGTTTGGAGGGAATAAGGGAGGATCCAACATGAGATCTGGGAAGAGAGGAGCCATTACCAACAGTGAGGGTATTATTTCCCTTATAAGCAGCAACTTGAAGAGATAAATTTTCCAAATTTGCAGTGATATGATTTGTAGCGCCAATGTCAAAATACCAATCTGCATTGGGAGAAGAAGGTTGATCAACATTAGATGTATTGATAAAGGCTTGAGGAGAAGATGTAAACTCAGTTTCTGAACCAGTAAAACTGATATTGAACCGTTTGTAACACTTCAAAGCACTGTGATTAGATTTTCCACACAATTGGCAAAATAATCTGTCATTATTTCAATAATTTCTTCCACCACAGCCTCTACCTCGATTAAACCGACCTCTTCCACGAAAACACGGATTATAAAGTTTTCTTGCATAAAAAAGATGAGCAGTAGGTTGAGAGATAAAATAATTATTCTAGACAGCAGAGGTTAATGCAACAAGAGCTTATTGAACATGACTCTGAATTTGCATCTCATACGTTTGTAATGCAAAATGAACTTGATAGAATTTAAGGTCCCTAACTTTCTCAGAATAAAGTATTGTTACAAGTGCCAGTAACACTTGTACAAACTCGCAGCGGATAAAAGTAAACACAGAGATAAAATTTGTCTACAAGTATAAAAATACTTGTAAACGTTCCAGTAGGGCAAAATATATTCACTAGTTGAAGTATCGTTTACAGAACTCAATCGAATGACTCAACTAGTACGAAATCTATCAAAACTCCTTTGTTTGAGTAGATCTATACTTTGTAAAACAACTCGTCCAAAAAGAAAGAATATTCACTATTCTGAACTTTTATGAAAATAACAGATGGACGAAAACAGAGAAACAAAGATGCTCGATCTTGGTGTTGAACTAGTACTTGGCGAAAGACTTCCTTCAACACTCAACTCGTAGCTTTTCGGACTTTATTTCTCTCTTGCGAGTCGATCTCTCTCGGATATGTGCTCTCTCAATTGTAATTCTGTGTACTGAATTATGTGGGGATCGTCCTCTTTATATAGGCAATCCTTTGAAGAGTTTGAGTAAAACAAAGAAGAAAGAAACATAGTAGAAATAGGATTCCTAATTATATAAGGACTAGAACTCTTTTAAACACATCCCTAAAAAATCGATCCTTTCATATCAATCTAAAACTCAAGAATCCAGTTTTAATACAATCATCTTCTAAATCAACTTCCTTTATTTAATGAATCCTAATTCAAGATATAACCAAGAAAGGCAAAACACTTAAACTTGAAATTTTTGAAAATAAAGAAAAAAATATTAATATCCGTAAAAACACGGAATTAACAGAACTTCGGCAAAGATTAATAGAATCCAGTCTAGATGTTAGATTCACCACAATAGGTTCATGATCCGAACCAAGTCCCCCAAGTATATACGTTGCTAACTCATCATCAGGAATCTCTTGACCAACAGAATGTTAATCATCAGCTATTGTTTGCATTTTTTAGAATGAAATCAACAATGGACAAGTCACATTTCTTTTGAGTTTGGAGTTGAAATTTAGGCCGCAATATACCCTTGCCCGGGTCGGTTTGAAAAAGGCGAGAGAGAATCTGCCAAACCTCCGCAGAAAAAGAACACTGAGTAAGATAGCCAAACATCGATTCACTGATTGAGGCTAACATCCAGCTTAGGAGAAGTTGATCACGTCGCAACCAAAACGTGTAATATGGATTAAGAACAAGTGTCGAGGAAGAAAACACATCATCAAAAGAAACTAGAAACTGAGTCGGAGCTAACTCTGTGCCAAAGAGCAAACCATCCAAACCATAAGCATGCACTGTTGATATCACCTGAGCCTTCTAAAACTAGAAATTAAATCGATCAAGACGTAATGTAAGAGGAGTAAGATGTGGAAGAGAGGTGATAATCAAAGCAGATGTAGCGAAATTTGCCATGGATGTGAAGAGAAAGAGCTTCACTGCAGTTTAGAATCAGAAAAGAAAGCGATTGGAGAAGTCGCCGGAGAAAAATTTCAGCCGGAGAGAGTTGGCTATGGATACCATGATAAATTATATGAAATGAGAGAAATCATTGAATTGTAATATTGAGAATTATGAAGTGCCAACCCTATGTAGACATGTCCAACGGTTCCGAACTGCCAGTTACGGTTATCCCAAAAGGTGGAACCTGAACCTAGCTGGCCTAAAGATGGTTTCGGTTCCGGTTTTGGTTTCGAACTGTCGGCTTATGAACTGGCGGTTCTGGTTTTTATCGTTTTTTTTATTTTTAATTTTTTGAATTTTTAATACTGAATGAATTAACACAATTGATGAAGGAAGCGAATTGAGTAAGAAAAAACTGACTTTATTGCTTTAAAAGTAAAATTACAACTTACAATTTACAACTTTATTAAAAATAATTTAAGTTACAAGCTCCAAACGAAAATTTTCTAAGATGTTACAATTTCAAAGTACAATTTAAAAATAAAATTACAAGTTACTACAATTTCATATAAAATTTAAATTACAAAGTACAAACCACAAAGAAGGAAAAAGAAAAAAAAAATGGGTTTGACTGTTTGAGTTTTATTTTAATATTCTAAATTATAAATTTTAAATTTAACTTTGAATATTAAAATAAAATTGTCTACGTATCCTCATAGACGAATCAAAACCATACGTAGTTCTCTTACCTTCTACTTATCTTAGGGAAGGTGGCAACGTGATTCTTCAATCATTTTGTGAATCATTGCTTGATCTGGTATCAATAGTGTCGCTTTCTTCAGATTCATCAAAAATCGTACCTTGATCACGTACCTCAACTTTTGTCCAATCGTTGAGTAGTGCTTGAACCTTTAGATTTTCTACTGTTAATCTAGATCGTCTAGCATCTAGAATATAACCTCCCTCACTGAATACTTGCTCTACGAAAACGGTTAAGGCAGGAACAACTAATATTTCCTTCGCAATTAATGTTACTATAGGAAAAGATGAAGACCTCTTTGACCACCACTTTAACAGATCGAACTTTGACTTTCCAGGAGATGTTAAATATGTATCAATGGTTTGTGTCTCCTCTCAAACGTTTTGGTATCCTTGCGTCATAAAACTGCTCCAATGGTGCAAATACCGCGGCCTCATTAAAAGTACCAATATCACTAGTATTTTCAACATCATCACAAGGAGTAGAAGTAGTAGAGGGTACGCTTGGAATGGGAGTGTCATGCTCTTTAATAGGAAACAAAGCATCATAATAAATTCCTAACAATTCTTCTAAACAATTTAATCTTACCATAGGATCTACTGTTTTTACAACTAAAAATACATTAAGAATATAAGTGAAATATTTTAACCATTTTAATCCCGTTTGAGTAATAGTTAATCCTAAACGTTCACAAGGCATTAGAGATCTAAAAAGTAGTGCAATTTTAACACAACAATCTATAACTAAAATTGATGTAGGATAAAAAATACCGGATAACTCTTCGGTGAAATCTTTATAAACCTTTAAAAGTTGACATAAATTAGAGCATGCGTCCCATTGATTCGGAAATAAAACTATGTCACATTGTTGTTCGGCAAAAAATGAACATAAAATTTCTCTATATTGGTAACTATTATTTATCATTTTATTGTTAGATAAATGTTTTTATCAGGATTTTGATGATTTTGTTTAAATGAGTTTTTATACCAAAACAATGTTTTTATATGTTGTCCAAATACTCCTAAATGATTTAAAATGTTTTTACTAATTTTTGGAGTATTTCTTAGAGTTTTTAATTTGATTAAAATTGGACAACACTTTTGATGATTTTGTTTATATTGTTTTTACACCAAAACAATGTTTGTAAATGTTGTCCAAATACTCCCAATTGATTTAAAATGTTTTACTAATTTTTTGGAGTATTTCTTGAAGTTTATTTTTGACAAAAATCGGACAACATTACAAATTTGAGGTCGACCGACGCCCAAAGCGTCGACACATGCACGAAGAACAACGAACTTGAAGCAGTTAGAAAGCGAAACGAATTTTGTGAAAAAAAAAAGGAGCGTCGACCATGCTCAATGAATTTTCACTTCCAAAATATTTTTGGGCCGGCCGTAAGTACCGCTTGCTATGTCATTAATCGAGTTTATATTCGTCCTAAAATGAATAAAACTCCATATGAGCTTTGGAAAGGAAGAACTCCAAATATTAGTTATTTCAAAATATTTGGATGTAAATGTTTTATTTTGAATACTAAGGATCAACTAGACAAACTTGATCCTAAGGCGATGAAGGAATATTTATGGGGTATTCAATCAAGAGCAAAGCATATCGGGTTTACAATAAGACTAGTGGGGTTGTTGAAGAATCCATCCATGTCAAATTCAATGAAGCTTCGGTGTTGAAAGGATACCCAATGATGAAAGTGGTGAAGAGGATATTGTTGAACCCATTGTTCAAGATGATACTCAAAATGATCAACCTTCAAGCTCAAATGTTCCTCAAGAAGATAAAGGTGATACTTGAATCTTCCCGTAGCATTGAAATTTAAGGAGATCACCCAAAAGATCTTATTATTGGTGATCCCCTTGATAAAGTAATGACTCGAGGAAAATTTGCCGAGAAAGCTCTTATTTCTCAAAAAGAGCCTAAAAATGCTAAGGAAGCCATTGAAGATGAGGATTGGTTTTTAGAAATGCAAGAGGAGTTGAATCAATTTGAAAGGAATGATGTATGGGAATTAGTACCTTGTCCTCCATCTCAAACCATTATTGGTACAAAATGGGTATTTCGAACAAGCTCGATGACCAAGGCAATATTGTTCAAACAAAGCAAGGTTATTAGCTCAAGGTTATTGTCAAGAAGAAGGTATTGATTATGATGAAACATTTGCACCCGTAGCACGTTTAGAAGCTATTCGTATTTTACTTGCCTATTCTTGTTTTAAAAATTTCAAGCTTTACCAAATGGATGTAAAATCCGCATTTTTAAGGGGTATTATTCAAGAAGAAGTCTATGTAAAACAACCTCCGGGTTTGAAAATTTTTCTAGGCCTAATGATGTTTATAGACTTAAAAAGGCCTTGTATGGTTTGAAACAAGCACCCCGTGCATGGTATGATATACTTAGCTCTTTTCTTTTTGCAAAATGGTTTTACAAGAGGTAAAGTTGATACTACTCTCTTTGTTTTTGAAAAAGGGCAAGATTGCTTATTAGTGCAAATTTATGTTGATGATATTATTTTTGGTGCTACTAATGAATCCTTGTGTAAGAAATTTTCTAAGTTAATGCAAGGTGAATTTGAAATGAGCATGATGGGGAGCTCAACTTCTTCCTTGGACTTCAAATTAAACAATGCCAAGAAGGAATTTATATTTCTCAATCAAAATATACAAAGGAGCTTTTGAAGAAATTTGGCATTGAAGGAGGAAGAACCGTCTCTACCCCAATGGCAACAAACGTCAAGATTGACAAAGATGAGAAAGGCAAGTCGGTTGATGAATCCAAATATCGAGGTATGATTGGTAGTTTACTTTATTTAACCGCAAGTAGACCGGATATTCTTCATGTCGTATGCCTATGTGCTCGTTTTCAAAGCAATCCCAAAGAATCTCATATGAGTGCCGTTAAAGGATTTTTCGATATTTGAAAGGCACTATTCTATATGGTTTATTCTATCCAAAGAATGAAAATTTTTCTCTTAAAGGCTATAGTGATTCAGATTATGCGGGAAATATTGATGATCGGAAAAGTACTTCCGGATCATGTCAATTTCTAGGTGATTGCCTAGTTTCTTGGTTTTCAAAGAAACAAAATTGTGTTTCACTTTCAACGGCCGAATATATATTTCCACGGCATTTTGTTGTACACAACTTCTTTGGATGAAACAAACCTTAGCGGATTATGAATGTTCTTTTGAAAGTGTTCCTATCTTTTGTGATAATATATCCGCTATAAATATTGCTCAAAACCCGGTTCATCATAACCATACTAAACATATTGAGATTCGACATCATTTTCTAAGAGATTGTGTATAAAAACAAAAAAATTGAGATATCTTTTGTACCATCTCAAGATCAATTAGCGGACATTTTTACTAAACCGCTAACTTCCGGAGACTTTTGCATCAATACGAGCTCGATTAGGCATAATGCATATTGAATGAGGCTTACGTTTGCATTTTGCATGTTTTTAAAACTTAGGGGCGAAAAAATCGGATTTTTGGTTGAAAATTGATTTTATTAAAATGTCAAAATAGTAGGCTAAACGGGTTGAGGGCAACCAGATCGCCCTCAACGTCGACCGGTCGCCCTCAACCTCGACCTGTCGCCTAAGCTAAGTTTGGATTAAAACCGTTCTGTCTTGACATTCTTCATTTTAACTTATTTTGGCCATTTTTCGTCCCCTTTCGCATTTTGCACACAAATTTCACTTCAAATTTGTTTTTGTGCATACATTTTACATTTTGGACTTCATTAGGCTCGATTATCATCATTGTTGCTCATCCTCTCCGATCGGATGGTAAGAATTTCTCTTTTTAATCTCAATTGGGTTGAACCCTTGAGAATATGGTTGTATCTTGTTATTTTGATGAAATTATTGTATTAGTATGTTGTATATGATGATTGTTGTTGGATGAATATTGTTGTATTGCAATTGGTGATGAAATGTTTTTGGCTTAAACGAATCGCAAAGGTGTTATATTCTTCTAGTTTTATTCGACGCCTTACCAAGTGTTCGACGAAATATTTCAATGAAAAATTCATCACCTACATGATTCTCTCGATTTGAAAAGTCTTATAAGTTTATAGAGATCATGTTTTATCAATAAAATGAGCTTTTGCAAGTCAATTGATCAACCTTTCCCTTTTATTTGGAATTTAAGTTTCAATTTTCAAAAGCTCGATAAATCGATAAATTTGCGCACTTTGATTTGAATATATGATGTGTTTATCGTGCTAATATTCTTTTGATGATTCCAAAGGGGAGAAAGCAGAAATATGCTCATACGCTCAAAGAAGCGAAAATAAGCTCGCAATAAAAGCTATAAGCTAGGGATCTTAAAAGCCATAAGTCATGAATATTGCTTAGTCCATTTGATATATTGTGGACTCTTATGCTTGACTAATGATGTCTTGTGACAGGGGAGCTTTTAAGCTCATATAATTCTAGCTTATTTTGTAAAAGTTAAGCTTTTAGCTTTTAGTTGTTGCTTGTATACTTGCTCTTGATATGCATATTGATAGGGAGCTTGTGCAAAAATGATTTTGAAAAATCTTTGCTCCTATCCTTGTGTGTTTGTACTTAAGATAAATCTTGCTTGTAATGGTTTGATGTTTTAGACCGGGAAAATTGTTTTTGTTTTTAAAATCAACTTCCTAAAATTGTTTTGGTTTGTAATCATCAAAAAGGGGAGTTTGTTAGATAAATGTTTTTATCAAGATTTTGATGATTTTGTTTAAATGAGTTTTTATACCAAAACAATGTTTTTATATGTTGTCCAAATACTCCTAAATGATTTAAAATGTTTTTACTAATTTTTGGAGTATTTCTTAGAGTTTTTAATTTGATTAAAATTGGACAACACTTTTGATGATTTTGTTTATATTGGTTTTACACCAAAACAATGTTTGTAAATGTTGTCCAAATACTCCCAATTGATTTAAAATGTTTCTACTAATTTTTTGGAGTATTTCTTGAAGTTTATTTTTGACAAAAATCGGACAACATTTCAAATTGGAGGTCGACCGTGCCCCAAAGCGTCGACATGCACGAAGAACACGAACTTGAAACAGTTAGAAAGCGAGAAACGAATTTTGTGAAAAAAAAGAGGGGACCGGTCAAGGGTAAGGTCGACCGGTCGCACCCTAGGGCGACCGGTCGCACCCCCCGTCGACCGGTCGCACCCCCCTGCAACCCCTACCTGGATCGCACTATTTTTTTCAAACGGTCAAAATCTTCAACAGTCAACCGGTAAGCCTATGATATTTTGTGACAAAGAAAATGATGTTGTTTGGAATTCTTGACAAGATTTACTTTTGATTTTTGTACAATATTTCTACATCTTGTGATCTTCTTTTTGTAGACAAAAGTGAAGATAGAGGAACCTATGTTGGGAGCCTATGTTGGTGAAGACTTCCCTATAAATAGAGGATGAATTGAAGACATAAAATACAACACATACAAGCAAACTACACAACAAGAAATCTGCAAATTGTTCAAGCTTTCATTTTTACATTCTTGTTGTAATAGCCTAAAGTACTTTCACTTGCACATCTTTGAGGTCTAGGCTTTTTGATTTTTGATTACACTTGCACTCAATCTTTGTATTGGTTTCATAGAGTTGTAATCTTGAATTTTGTCCATCATTCAACACAAGACATCCTTGTGAGTATTCTTGTGGTAAGAATACACTTGGGTGATTTAGGTGATAGGTGTTTGAAGAGTGTGGTACTCTTCAAAGGTGGTGAAGGAAGATTGTGGTAATCTCCTTGAAGGTGTTGTAAGAGGATTGTGGTGATCCTCAAGGTGTTGTATTAATTGTGGTAATTAATAAAATCTTTTTTCTTTTTGAAATCCATCTCGGAGATACTGGGGTGGTAGAGGATTAGGCCCTAGGTGGGTTGAACCTCTTTAAATCAACGAGTGTTGTTTAATTTTCGCATTTACATTCTTGTCATTTACTTGTTGATTCGAAAAAGAGGGTGATTTGCGAAAAATCGGCATAATCTATTCACCCCCCCTCTAGATTATCGTAGCCACTTGGACTAACATTTATATGTAGAATTCCAACGAGTTGGCACATTGGACGAGAATTATTTTGGGAACAAACCAAGATTTTTACAATATCTAGCCTATTTTTTCAATAAAGATGAATATCTTGATAAATATAAAATCACATTTCTAATAGGTGAAATTTCATCTTTTAAAGTAGCTAAACTATTTTAAACCCTTAAATTTATAATATGACATATACAACGAATATGAAAAAATTTACCACCAATAGAAGGTTCACAAATATTAATAAGTGATTGTAAACTAGCCGTATTAGCACTAGAATTATCAAATGAAATTGAAAAAAAAATTGTAACTAAACCATATTCTTGTAAGATAGTATGAATTTTTTGAGAAATAGTAATAACAGTGGTATGTTCAACATTAAACTCTATATATGCAATTAATCATTTTTGCAAAGTCAATATATCATCAACCCAATGACATGTAATTCTCATATAAAACTTCGTTGCCAATGATCACTCCATACATCCGAACAAATTGAAACTTTGTTTTGTAAAGTAGCAAATGAATTAATTAACTTTAATTTAAATTCACCAACCGTATTTTTAATACCACGAGTAAGTGTAGAACGTGAAATATTTTTACTTGCGGGTTTTAAACTATGTCTAGTAAAATTTTCATAAAATTTATTATCGGCAAAGTTAAAAGGAAGTGACATACCAGTAACAAATTTAGCTAACTCTTTCCTAGTAGTTGTATCACTAACAAATTTTTACTTTATCCGGATGTTTTTTGTTTAGGTGGTTCGTGAATGTCCCATAACCGCCCCCTCCTCTAAACTTGTAGGAATTGGTGCAATAGTTGCAAGTAACTTTGAAACCTCCGGTTGTAGGATCCGAAATTTTTTTAAAGTGGACCGAATAAATATCGGATCTAAGTGGTGTAGCTCGACGACTTTGAGTTTTAGTTAAATTTTGTGGTTCCTGGTTGAACTCCACCTTCTTGTTGAGTTTCACAAAAACGAGCAAAACATGTCTCGTTTTATCTTCGCCCAAATCGAAAGCTTCTTCAAACCGTGGTGGTGGTCGTTGCTCGGGCGTCAAACCTTTCCTCTTGGATTAACGAGAAGATCCTCCACGGTTCGACATTTTATAAAATAGCTAATGAAATAAAAATATGAAACTACTAAAATTAATTTGAAACTTGAAATTGAAACTTGAAATTGAGAGATTAGAATGTAGAGAGTTGAGAGATTAGAAATTAGAGAGTTGGTGTGAGGAAAAATGTGTGAAATATATGGGGTATTTATAGGAAAAATTTGTGAAAAACAAAGAAAAAACGTAAAACTGCCGGCTTAACCGAAAATCGGCGGTTTCGGTTAAACCGGCGGTTTTGCCCAACGGTCAAACAATCTTGACCGTTGATTTTTTTCAAAATTTGAATTTCCCAAAAAAAAATTTAAATAAAATCAAAAACCACCGGTTCGGTTAAAACATTGCGCAACAGATCTCAAATGTGACCGTTGGAAATTTAAAATTTAACTTATATTTTATTAAAATAAAATTAAAAAAATATAGTAAACCACCAGTTTAACCGGCAGTTTGCGATTCGAAAAACATGAAATTCTAACCTAATTTTCTAATTTTGGTTTTTTGGTTACGGTTCGAATCGAAATCGTGTCAACCAACGGTTTTTCAAACCATTGACCTAGTTTGAAACCGAACCGTCGAACATGTCTAACCTTATGGCCTATATTTATACAACAATATAGCATGTTGAATATGTCCAAGCCAACTATTGTAACAAACTACTGTGACAAACTAACAGACTTCTAACTAACTCTTAAGTAACTGTTACAACTGTCATTCTCTAATAACTATAAAGAAAATCCAAACTTGACGAAATTTAACTTCGAAAATAATTTTTTTCCAGGTGAAATTAAATAAATGGGATTTCAAGAGGCCCAAGGGTGCATTAGGGTGTTGCGTTGTTGAAGAAACATGCTAGGTGTTAAATAAGTCTGGCACATGCATCATAAAAACATTCCACCCAAAAAATTTCCAAATGATTAGGTTATACGGAATATTAATTGGTGGACATTTTCAAATGATAGATTATACAAAATTTGTGGTTGACAAAAAGCTCTGTTTTATTATCTTGAACAAAATGTTGATTATTGCATGCAAAGGTTAAGCATTATTGTTTAATTTTACTACTTAGACTTTTGGATTCAAGAGATTATAAATCAGTATTTTATAGAATTAAATTGACGTTATTGGAATCATGAATTCCATTTTTGAAACCTATAATATGTCAATTTTATTATTACTGTAAACTTTTTATCTTGTTCATTATGCAGCATTCCTTTCTTTATTTACATTTTATAATGTAGTTTCCTTTTTCTTTTTTGTTTAATTTAATGCATGTCAAGAAAAATCTGATAGCGTCAGGTAATTAAAATTTGAACTTAAATAATACTCGTCGAGTGTGGATTGATTTATAAAAAATTACATAATATTATGATAGATTAGTTTATTGCATTAAGCTAAATTAATATTTGAATTTAGGGCATTGTCAATTCTATAATCCCAAACCATAAACAAGGTATCTTACACAAACCAATAATAATATTCTTTGTACTTTATGACTTTATCCATTGAGAACTAATGATTAGGCATAGCCAATTTTCCTGAATAATTTGCCCAATGCAGCTAAAAAATCGGCTTGTATCCCGCCTAATAATCCTCCGTGATAACTCCACGTGTCACATGGCTTTTCTCAACCTTCTGATATTAGCCTCATTCTCACATAAAACTAAATAAATAAATAAATAAATAAAAATAAAAGTGAAAAAATACCTATAATGTTCGTACTCATTGTACAAACTGGCGGCTAAGCCTGTACCATCTATTCATGCACATTCCCACATATTAATTGATACATTATGTAATCATGGACTTATTGGATGCATTCCTGCAGGCTTTCACATTGTATTCTTTATACTTGAAAATTTTTAGTATGGTGCATAGATCGTTATGTATCGTATATAACTTCCTAGAGGTGTTTGGTTTTAACATATATAGGTTGAATGAATGATATGTGTAAATGCACTCAAACAATCAACTATCCATGTTTATCTCAATGACATGTGTCTAGAATTGGCAAAATATAGTTCCGCCCGTGGATTGGCCCGATCGGCCCAAGGTTTGGACTGGTCTGCACCATAATTTGTAGGCCCAAAAAAGTTGAGTCTATTTAGCCCGGTCCCGATAAGCTCGATGGGTCTTGGTTGGCCCGGCTTTTAGCTCGAACCAATAGTTTTTGTGTGCAAAACGTACACATGCATGGGTTGGCCCAAGCCAAGTATTTTCATGGCCCGGGCAAAATCAAGGCAGCACGACCCGACCCAAATTTTTTCAAAAGCCCGACGGGGTAGCCCGACCCAGCATTTTACCATCTCTACATGTGCCATTCATACAGCCTTGTGGAATAGATAACGTAATAGGAAATTTGAATCCCCAATAAACAGGACCAGGTACAACAAACTTGATGCTATACATTTATATAGACGTAATGTGGATAAAATTTGAAATTTTTACTGATAGAAACTCATATTTGTGTAACTTAGAGGGTGTGTGACTGAGTTTAGTTATAAGATTTTCAAAACATCTTATAAGTTGTCTGACCTTATAACTTCTTAATATTTGTTTGGTACTTTTTTTTATGAACAACTTATACGATACCCGAAATACTATTTAGAAGCTTATTAGTTGTTTTTACAAAATAAGGAGATTTAACATTTAAAAAATCTCATTTTAACTATATTCATTAATTTTGATTGTTTTAATTACAAAATTGTCATTACTAATTAACATATTAAAAGTTCTACCATATTCTTATTTTATCCAAATAATTAATTCAACAACTTGTTTTAAAATGAGATCCAACATCTAAAAACGACTCTAATATGTTTTAGATAAGCTTATTGAAACACCTTCCTATTAAATTTTATTGAATTTTGCTGTGGTGCATGTACGTAGCATGCATTTGAGCCTTTCCAAAGTTAACATAATTTGACTTTGTGATTATCACTAAAAATGTATTTTATATAATTAATCTCTACGTCTGTAAGTAGAATTTAGCATCAATAAATAATCATTCATGTTAGATTATCCGTAGGAACTCAAACTTTAGAGTCGATTTGAAAATTCTCTCCACCGCATAATTCCATGTGTAAGTTTCAACAAATTGATAGTTTTTAAATATATCGATAATTAATTTTTCTAATCATCTTACATAATTTTCAACCATTAAAATATTATTAATTCTCTCATCATGAAAAACCCTTTCATACATCACATGATTATTAAGCAAAAATTCCATTCCAATAGCTTATCACATGAAGCCGTACATATCATCACATGGAATTGGAGTAGACCATGACTTTTTCAAAAATAAACAAGTTTCATTAATGAATACAAGAAGATTCTTTAAACATGACAAGAATTAACTGAAATGACAGTTGAAAATCAGATGAAATCCCCATATAAATAGCACCCACGACTCTCTCTTTTTTCGGCATTATATTCATAACTACTACTTTTTCCATTTTTTCTCCAATCTCCAACACTTAGCCAAAGAAAAAAAACAGACACATGGTTTCCTTAGTCCCCATAATATTGTTCCTTCATTTCATTTTATCATTGTTTGGAAATGCACAAGGTGCACTAACATTCAATGTGATCAAATTTGGTGCAAAACCAGATGGTAAAACTGATGCAACTCAGGCTTTCCTTAGAGCTTGGTCATCGGCTTGTACATCAAGGGTAGCATCTACAATTTACGTGCCAAAAGGGCGATACTTCATCAGGTCAGCCGAATTTAGGGGTCCGTGCAAAAAAGCTATCAAAGTTCAAATTGACGGCACTCTTGTCGCTCCAATGGACTATCGTGCCCTTGGAAATCCCGGCATCGGATATTGTTCATTCAGTCGACCGCTTACTGTCGTTGGAGGAGCTCTTGATGCTAAGGGAGAAGGATTTTGGGCATGCAAGACTTCCGGCCAGAATTGTCCGGTCGGAGCAAGGGTAATTTCGTCTATTTACCCTACATGCTTATTACCATTTTTTTTTTTTTTTTTGGTTACTATATATATAGGTCTGGCTAAGACAATAGTAGGAAATCAATAAATTATTTAAGAAAGCAAAATATTATGGAAGTCGTAACTGAATTAATCCTATAGTTTCAACTTTTGCAAGTTGAGAATAAGGGCATTGAGGAAATCTTGAATTTGGTAATTGAACTACCCTAAGGTGAAAAATTTGTGATATAGCCCTTATTATTCCACCACTTGTGAGCTTTGAATATTACTCGTACTACTCTTTAGCTAGAATGTATTCCCAAGTCCCGAATAAATTAGCTTTAATACTACTTTGAGCGTTAATATAAAATTGTTGATTATCATAACCACATTTCCCAATATATCAATTTATATGCCGTATTTTATATTATGCGAAAGAATGATATATACAAAGGCGTAGCCAAGCCGCCTCGATTACTCCCTAGCCCAAAAAAATTTTCCCCTAGCTCAATCAACCTTTTCCCCCTTAAAATAATATATAATTTTTTTTTCATATTTTTTTTTCCACAAAAAGACGGACAAAAAAATTGGGGTGCACCGGGAAGCCCCTTGGATCGCCCCTGGATATATAAATGTATAAGTCATCAAAAACTTAAAGTGAGACATGTGTGAATATACATACAAATTAGTTGATATGAAAATCTTTTTTAGTACTTTCTACATATATAAAGACGTCGTGCTATTTAAATTAATTGACTTTTGCACGAAGCTCTATTAATGGCCGTTCCACATGATCAATAAATTTGGAACGAGGTCTATTTCTTTCAATGGGATAATTACAAGAAAAAACCTTAAGATGCGGGCTAATTATAAAATAAAAATCAGAAATTTGAAAATTACAAATATAAAGAAAACAAAATGGTTTGATTGTCTTATATTTGAGGAGGTAATTGTAACATTTCTACAAGCGTCACGAGAGTTTTAAAACATTTAATTATGAATGTGAAAAATATAAGACGAAATCAAACCTGAAGAAAGTTTTATAATTTTCAAAAAGCTCTGATTTTTGGTAATTAGCCCGAACCTCAAGGGGCTTTTGTAATTATTCCTCTTTCAATTTTTTCCTAATTTAAGTTTCTCTATCTTACATTACACCTTGACTAAATTTGTCTTATGTTGCTACTTGCAGTCTATAACATTTAATTGGGTTAACGACGCAAAAATTAGCGGGTTAACCTCGATTAACAGCCAGCTAATGCACCTTGTGATAAATAGCTGCAAGAATGTGAAGGTGAGTAATGTGAAGATCATAGCTCCAGACCTTAGTCCTAACACAGATGGGATTCATGTCCAGTCCTCCACTGGGATTACTATCACAAATAGCATCATCAAAACAGGGGATGATTGTATATCAATTGGGCCCGGTACAAGGAATTTGTGGATGGAGAAAATACAATGTGGCCCGGGACATGGAGTCAGGTATTATATAAATAATTCTTTTCGGCCCGATTTTTTGCTTATCCTAATCCATTTATGGAGAAAGGCTTTACTTTCTTTCGGTTCGAATTGTTTGGTCGTGTAGTGGTTAGGTCGTTTGTAAACTCAAACATGTGTCCGGGATTAGATTCTCATTTATCTTCGTCCCTTTCCAAGATTTGTATTGAAAAAAATGACACTATAGGTATTTTTTAAAGGGATAATTACAAAAAGTACCCTGAGATTTGACCTAATCACAAAAAAACTCAGCTAATTTAAAAACTTACAAAAAGTGCCCCGAGGTTTGAAATATATTTCAAAATCCCCTTCATATTTGTAAAATTATTAAGATTACCCTTTAATTTTAACACTAAATCGGCCACTCAGGATACTTTTTGTAAATTTTAAAGTTAAATGGGTTTTTTTGAATTAAAAAAACTTCAGGGTTATAATTATCCCTCTTTTAAATTAGGGAACACTGGGTGAGTGGGCCCAAATCCCACTTAGGGTCAATCTTAGCTTTTAAGTTTTATAAATTTTTCTACAATAACTTTTATAAGTTAAATAACAATAATATAATGTTTCCTTAAAAAGTAGTGTGGTTGGGATTCAGTTGAAACCCAGACTAGAGATTTGGGGTTCGAGTCACTCGTCTCCCGCTCTACTCCCAAGCTAGCATAGTTAGTATGGGAAGTTTCTAATGGGCCACTGACTAAAACTTGGCCATTATTGTAGTCAAATTGGGGTCTAAGTTTATTTCAAGAAATAGTTTTTGATAGCAAAAAATTCCCAATTCGAACAAGTGGTTAATGAAGTTTTTTAAGTAATTCTTTGCTAAAGGATTAATGTGTTGATAAAATCAAAATTTTGGGCAGTATATAACCTATAATTTTTCATTTTACTTTACCTTTTGCAGCATAGGGAGTTTAGGTCGAGATTTTAACGAGGATGGTGTCGAAAATGTGACATTGATCAATTCGGTTTTCACCGGGTCGGATAATGGACTACGGATAAAAACATGGGCCAGGCCAAGCAAAGGGTTTGTGAGAAATATCAATTACCGAAACATTGTTATGAAGAACGTTGAGAACCCAATTATTATAGACCAAAATTATTGCCCCAACAACCAAGGTTGTCCTCGCCAGGTAATATGATGCATCTCATTTTGTTTCTAGATGAACAATTAGAAATATTAAAAATTGCTGTAAAAAAAAAAAAAGAAATATTAAAAATTAAAAATAACAATGTTATAAAAATCATTTGGCGCTAATCGAGCAGATCCCAACACCTATGAGGCTAGGATCATATTATTTTTTAATTTAAAATTTTAACTTATTTTGGCCGATTTTTTTTGCCCTAGACCCGGCTTTTGGCTATGGAAAATTTTCCACTAATTTGGACATAATCGCCTCGGTCTAGGGCACTCAAAGACCTAGGCGGCCGTCTGGTCGATTTTCACAACACCGAAAATAACAATTTTTCTTTTTCTTTTATTTTCTCATTTTATCCGAATTCATAAGCTAAAAAGAATTATGTATTAAGAGATTGGTGGTTGTTGTCTTGTTGATATGTACCATGATGTTCTTTAAAGCACAAAAATATATTATAAAACTTCAGAAATTAAAAAAAAAAAAAAAAATATTCAATTCAAATAAAATCTTGTTTCAAGATCACTTGAGAAATGCATTAATTCTTTAGTTTGTACTGCTAAAGATGATTAAGTTCAATATATTTATTTAATTTAAATTTTGGCAGACTTCTGGAATAAAGATTAGTCAAGTCACATACCAAAATATCCAAGGAACATCAGCAACACAAGTTGCCATGGCTTTTGATTGTAGCCCTACCAATCCATGCACTGGCATTAAACTGAGTGACATAAAACTCACTTATTTGAACTCAAGAAAGGCACAATCCTTCTGCAAAAACATTGGTGGAACTTCGGTGGCGTCATCATGCCGGAAAATTGCTTGTAATCGAAAATGGAGAAGAAGAAGATGACGACAATGGATTATGGGTCATTTTTGAAAATATGTGGGGTTAAAATGTAATTTAACCAAAAGGTAGTAATAGTTTTGGCTTTTCATAGAGTTTTCCTAGTAGTGAAGATCAACTCCTAAATGGATAGACACATTGTTGGATGTAACACTTGTAATTCTATTACATTCAATGAAGGAGTAAGTATCTTTTGGTCACTATCTTAACCAGTCTAGGATCTCCTATTTCCAATTGTGTTGCATATCATTTTATACACATCGCATTCACCTAATATATTAGCTAATACAATACAGTCATTCAGAATCCGTCTCACAAAATAAATCATGAACCATCTCATATGATGGTTTTTATCGATAAGAAATCATATGTGCTAATTAAATGCAATGTTCCCATCTATTTCCTTGTCTTACGTAATTTTTTGTCACTAACTTGTTCTTTCAAAACTTAGAAACTAGGGAGTGTTCCAGAGTCAAGTAGTATCGCACAAAATTAAATGTTGTCCACAATTCATGAAATGTTCTCCAATACCACAAAGTTGTTGTCATAAAATTGTTGTTACAAGACGGGATGAGATTTCTTCTTCCACTTTCTCTATTTCACTCTCTATTATTTATATTTGATGAATAAACACATGTACAATCGCGACACCATCTTGTACACATACCGTTCATCCGATGCATAGAATAGGGAGTGGAACATAAAATCTCAATCCTTACAAGACTTGCACTATGATTACATTAACATTTAATTAAAAAAACTATCTTGAGGTTCGGCCTATTACAAAGTAACAAAAATACCATCTTTCAAAATTACAAATCTCCTCTTAAGGTGTTACAAGCACTCCCATGAAGTTTGTATTTTCTTAACAAATATCTCCTAAAATAGAAACAAATATTTAATGGATATTTGTAATTAGAAAAAAAAATAGCTGGGTTTTTATAATTAGATTAAAACTCAAGTGTATATTTTGCAATTAACCCTTTTTTATTAAGTATGTTCCATAGCATTGCTGAATTTTGTACAAGTTTACAAAATCCGAGACGAAAGCATAAAGTAAAATAGAAAAAGAACATCATGTTCCATGCATAACTACGAACAAAAATACACAAATCTGAGGGATGCTAATTGGAATATTAGTATCAAGTACAAACGTGTATCCAAATACTTACATATAAACTTGGGGAATACAAGAAATCTTGGACCACTCAGAATCTTCTTCATTTTCTTGTCCAATGCATCTCTGCTTTAACATCGGACAATCAATCATATGCAGTTCAGTTAACCTGGTGAGACGTCGCATGGCTTCCTTAGACGGCAAATGTCTTAACTTTTCGCAGCTATAAAATATAATACCTCCAGAGATGACAAATTTCCAAGCCATTCAGGCAATGCTTTTATTCCAAAACCGTATAATGCTAACAACAAAAGTGAATTGAGATTTTGAAGCTTATCCGGGATAGTGTCCCAATACTCTATCCCGTACAACGATAATCGACGAAGAGATTGCAATCCTCCGATTATGCCATCAATAGTCTCTTTGAAAGAACCATATTTCCAAGAATCCGAAGAATAGCCGATGCATAATTCCTTCAAGTTGTTCAGAGAGCCAATTTCCTTAACGAAATTGGCGCATTTTGGAACGTTAAAAATACTCAAAGATGTGAGGTGAGGAAGTTTATGCAGACGGCCGATCACCATAGGCAAATTCATTAAACTAGTTAATCCAAACAATGACAGCTGCTCAATAGACGGCGCACATGAATCCATCATTTCACATGGTAAATCGGTTAGCCCTTCGCAGCCACCGATTTCGATATGACGAAGTGAAGCGAAGCCTTGTGATCGTCTGACACTCGGATATGGTATTGACTTGAGATTCGGGCAAAGAAATATACTTAATTTCTTAAGAGAATTGAGGCTGTGTAGATCAGTTGGTAATTCTCTCAAACTCGAACAATTAGATATCAACATTTCTCTAAGAGAAGCTTTGGCGCCTCGGAAGCACGGAAGTAGACACGTTAAGTTTGGACAATCTCGTATCTCCAAGTGTGAGAGATTTTGATTGTTCTTGAATAACTCATTTGGTAGACATACCAATCCATCTAATCTCTCAATTTTTAGCTTTGTGAGTGAGATTAAATTGATCCCGCATATATTTGCCAAAGGTACGCCGCTGTCCATATGGGAAATCTCAAATTCTTTAAGGCATGGGAAATGACTTGGAGCACTCTTCAATAGCCTGCAATTGTCAATCTTTACATAATCAAGACAAGGAAACACCATAACTTCATGTACTTGAGTTTTAGCTGCACTTGGCAATTCAACTTCTACCCACTGTGTAAGGCTGGACATTTCTGATAATTCAAGCCTTTCGAGTGCCCGAAAAATAATAATTGTGTCTTTTTGCGAACTCCCATGTTGGAGCTACTTGATGTACTACAGCCGTCAATGCCGTAGAATGACGCCCTATGGATCTCACGTTGGTCAAACCACACAAATGAAGATACTTGAGATGTGGCAAGTGCCCTAGCATTGGGACTTCGTCACATTCTTTGCAACTTGTTAGTTTTATCTCCATCAAATTATTAAGTCCCAACCAACGACCTTCAAGGTCATCTCATACTACCATCTTCAAAATCCATAATGGGAAATGTTTGCCTTTGAATCCATAAATCTCTAAGCTCTTTAGATTTGGGTGAGGTTGTAGGCCTTCCAACACATCCTCATCATTTGTTTCACCTTCTCTCGATTCATCCCACACAAACTTTAACTTGAATATGTTTCGCTTTTGAAATAAATATGCACTCATAGCATCTTCTTTATCATGCACATTTTCAAGGCCATGAATCTCAAGTTTCCCTTTAAGATTCTTCATGCTTCCAAGCTCTACAATTCCATAGCCCTTCTCGTGGCCCACTTTGAAGTACGGTAGCGTTTGAAGAGAAATTAATCTTCCCATCTCAGGAGGCAATTGTATATCAGGAATGTGAAGATGCTTTAAGCTAATCAAGGACTTTAATGTAGTTGGCAGCCTCGTCAAATAATATTCCGATTCATCATCTGTAACTGCTCTTATTGTCTGCAAGTGATAGAGTTCACCAATCGAGTCTGGCAAGCATTCGATTCTTGTATACGAAATATCAAGATATCTCAAATGTATTAGCTCCTGATCATACTTGGCAACTCTTTCACATCTCGACCCATCAGAATTAAAACATGCAGGCATTTGAGTTCTGAGAAAATGATATCAGAAACTTTGCCGACGAAGAATAATGTACGTAGACATCTTGCTTGTTCTTTTGGAATAGGACATGATTCATCTCTAATATATTCGCGACCAATATACCGAACTTGATAGATGTCATCCAAAATATTATTATTGAGACAAATGCTATTGGAATTTAAAACAGAGCATGCTAGATCATGTACAAGGTCATGCATGTTACAATAAGTTATATTTCCATAGAGATCTCTTTCCACAACTTGTAGCAAGGAGTTCTCCAAAAGAATGCCCAAAACTTATCGCCCACAGTCTCCGTGTCCATTTTTGATCCGTTAGAAGAAATCCTTCTGCCATCCAAAGGTCAATTAACTCTTCCCTTTCCATGTAAGCACCTTTGGGGAAAATCGAACAATATGCAAAACACTTCTTAAGTGATGGTGAAGACAAATGATCAAAGCTCAATTTTAGTATCTTCAAAATAGTATTTCCATCTCCTTCAAAATCAGAAAGCCGACTCTGTTCAACTGAGAGCCACTCATCTTTTGATTTACCGCGCAACAAGCCTCCTACTACTTTGGCCGCCAACGGCAAACCTTGGCATCTTTTTGCAATATTTTCCCCCATTGTCTCAAACTCCAAAGGAACTTCTCCTGTCCTAAACGCCTTTGCTTTGATTATTGACCAACAATTATCTTCTGATAAGCTTTTTAATTCATGAATAGGAAGTGTTTTCACAATCGAAGCAACCTTTTCACTTCTCGTAGTAACAATAATGCCGTTTCCCCTCACCGAACTAATTCCAACTAAGGAATTCACAAAATCGTCCCAATTCTCCATCTCCTCATTCCAAACATCATCAAGGATAAGCAGGTATTTTTAGCTCCCAAATCCTTCTGAAGTTTTTTCAAAAGAACTTCTCTATTTCCAAGTTCAACGTTTTCTGTTGTTAATGATGCAAGGATATTCTTGAAAATCATCAAAACATTAAAATTTCTCGAAACATGCACCCAAATACAATGTTCAAAATGATTCTTTATCTGTTCATCACCAAACACCAATCTAGCTAAAGTTGTCTTACCAAGTCCACCCATCCCAAAAATCGGAACAATTTTGAATACTTGGTCATTCGGGTTAGTCGTTAACATTTCCACTATTCTCGAAACATCATTTTCTCTTCCGAGAACAATTGGATCTACAGTAAATGAATCAGTTCCTGGACTTGCCGGTGCACCTGATCCAACTCCGGGATCACGTGCACCCGCAAGTCTGATTTGGAGACCAAAACTACTCGCCTCCTGATTAATTAATTCCAACTTATTATTAATATCCCTAATTTTGTGACCAATTTTTCGACGGAGGGCTATGGGATTAGAGTGAGAGAAGAAGGATTGTACCTTTTTCTTCATTGTGTTCTGGGTCTCTATTTTCTTAGAGAGGAGATGGTAGTTGAGCTCGTCCAAAACATTATCAGCTTCAAAAGCTAGAGATTAAAGCTTTTTCAGCCATCGATTGACTGCTCTGTTGGTGATTTGCTGCTTCTCGGCGTCGTCCAAAAATCCTGAATCATGAGAAATGAATCTTTTAGGTTTTCGAGATCTTTGTTGAAAGCTCGGACGAGGCTGATCTCTGAAGAAACTGAGAGCAGATTTTGAAGCAGAATTCGAATGCTGGCGCCAACCACAGCTCCGACTGCAGCTTCTGCCATTCTTGTTTGATCAGAGAGAGAGAGAGAGAGAGTGGTAACAGTGGTTGAAGACTTGTTGAGCAAAGTTCAGAAATGGTGAAAAGTTTGACATTTCTATATATACTTTATTGTTACCAAGCATTGAGGATTAATCTGTCAAATACTCAGATTACAGTAATTACCAGCAAAACTATGTTCCTGCCAAGTGCTAAGTATTAATCATTACTTTTTTTTTTTTTTTTTTTTGATAACTCGAACTGCGCTGCGCCGACTATCTCGAGACAACAACATTTCCATTTCTCATTGCTGCCGCAAGGTAAACCGCGGATGTGCACGCACGCCAAAGCGAGTTCGACGGGTCTGGCGGACGTACAACCGATCCTCCTGGGTAAAGAGAACAATTATGTTCGACCCCAATATGAGTTCCCACCAAATCTTCACTACCGCATATGCCCCGGGAGCAATTTGATGGAGCAGGATATAAACCCCTAACCTCCACCCCACAAACAATTTGATGGAGCGATGATTTGAACCCCGACCTCCATCCCACAATCACATGTGGTGGCGAACTGCCCACCTGGTTTTAATCATTACTTGCATAGATAACAAATTTTTGTATGTATGCGTTGGTTGGGGGTGGGGGGAGAATTGACTTTTCTGAATTATTATTATTTTAAGTATTATATACAGTATTTAATTACAAATTACTTAATTGGTTATTAAATATTATTAATTATTATTGGATTGCAAATATAATTATTCGGTTTGCACGCCAACGTTGTCCTATAAGACCTATGTGACTCATCAACTCGTATATAAAAATGTCTCTTGTCCTTACTTACAAGTATTCGCAGTTAATTGATCTCAATTGTTGTTTCCTTTAAAGTGGATTTTCTCTCCAACCTGATCGACTTGGGCATTGGAGGGTCTTCTTAGGACAACCTCGAGCCCATCGACCGTTTGTTGAATTGTCGTAGGCAAATTTCCATCTTAAAACTACAAACTTCGGAGATGAAATTAAACTATTTACTGAACATTGACTAGAGGTGATCTGTCGATCAACATCGAGTATGTCTATGATAATTATTGTTTAGAGGTAGAAAAATCTAGTCAAATGAATAGTCTATTATATTTTTTATTCATCTTACTGTATGAGTATATTCTATAAATCAAAACACAGAGTCACCTGGAATTTAGATTCTTTTTTAAAAGAAAAAAAGTTTGAAGCTACTGCTATTAAGTATTAACACAGAACAAACAACATTTCTCAACTTATTTGCATTTGTAAATGTTTCCTTTTTTAATAAACTACTCAATTTTTATATTTTGGCCATTTTCTACTTTAAACAATTAGAAAAATCAAAACTTTATAAAAGGATTCTTTTTCCTTGGCTTAGGATGCCTTTTTTCTCTCTTGGGAGTTGTGCTTTCCTCTCTTTTGAGGATTTGAATTGTTTTTGGTGTCTTTTTTGAATTTTGTCATCCCGCCTATTTTCTTTTGAGTCTTTGGTTGTTTCGCTGTGTGTTTAATCCTCCATTAATTCTTGTAAGCTTTACATTAAAGTTTGATTGCCATTTAATGAGTTAGGTTGGTCTGTGGGTCTGTTTTTCCTGGTTTTTTCTGTTTTTTTCCGTAGGTCTTTAGGTGTTGTCTTGTGTCCGGGTTTCTTTTGCTTCTCGTTTCCTTTTTCCCCCTTTTTATCGCCTGCTTTCTTGTGCTTGCTTGGTGTATATCAACTGGGTGGTTTGTATTTGCAATTTCTTACAAGTACTACTTCCTAAATGCTTTGACAGCAAAGTGAGTGTGGTATTCCATCCGATGGAGCAAGAGTTAGAAAATAAGTTGAGGAAATTCTCCTTTCGGCTAAAGAGAATGAAGTTATTAAACTTCTTGAGAAGGATATCGTGTTAGCTCGGACGAGTGTGCGATGAGCTTATTTGGAAAATTATTTGGACATAAAAAGGCTAATTTTGGGGGAATGAAGAAAACTCTCACATTAATCCGGCCGAGTAAAGAATCTTTCATTATGAGAGAGCTAGGTTTTAATTATTTTCAATTTATCTTTTCTTCGGGCAGACTTGAAAAAGGTCTTAGATCGAAAGCTTGGAACTTCGACAACCAATATCGATTTTGAAGGAATGGGAGGAAAACTTAAATGCGAACAGTGAATGTTTCAATCTCTTGGATATTTGGGTTCAGCGTGGAATATTCCGAATAACTCGGTTATATTCGAAGGTTGGTTTGAAAATTGGAAAGTCATTTCATAAGGTTAAAGATGTGATTATTCGAGAGTGGAGGAATGAAGGTTAGACACTTGAAAATTTTGGCTTCAGTGGATATGCGTAAACAACTACCGAGATGTGCCCTAATTCATTAGGAAAGAAAGAGATGAGGGTTGACTTCAAATATGAAAAATTGATAAATATTTGTTTTTATTGTGAGAAGATTGGTCATTCGATAAAGTGTGTGACCAGAGAAGGGAGGATATTTTTAATGAATGCCTAAAGGAAGGGTAATTTGGAGAATGGATTAAAGCGGAAGATACTCGGATGAGTTATAAATGAAAGAACAGTTCCCAAAGAAAGGCACTACACCACCGATTTCTAAGGATAATGATCCAACCCAAGTGGAAAGTAGCGATCAAGCTAGCGAATCGAGGTGTGAATTGCGGAAAGATCAAGCGCTAATTAAGGAAGATAATGTCAGTAGGAGATTTATGTAGCAAGCCCAAGTCCATGGCTAACCATAAGGAAAATAATGGGGTTTGGAGTTGGATGAGAAGTACAAGGATAATGAAAAGAAGCTTGTCGATCGAAGTCACCTCCTAGTTGTATCATGCCTTGTGCCAATCCAGTTGATTGCGACTCCCATGAGGATATGGAAACCGAGACGGTGGAATTTTCTAATTTCATAAAGGTAACCATCCCCGTTGTTCGTCCAAGAAAGCCTCTAGGCGATTTATCTAAACTTTCTACCGAGGTTTCAATCTCATGTGAATCAAAAGAGAGAAAAAATTCAGGGAGGGTTCAAGAAGAAAGTTTCGGGGGATGATCGCTATCTTTGAAAAGTGACACCAAGGAAAACAAAACATGTAAGAGAGGATTGATGCTTAGGGATGAAATGTTTGATGAAGAATCCAAAGGAGAGGAGGAATTACACGTTGACAAAAAAGCAAAATGGACGAATGAGTGTGATGAAATGGTGGAGGAAGCCACCTTAATCGGCCCCGAGGTGATCAATGAAGGTATGTGTGTGGAACCATTCAAAAAGTCTTTTCCGCGGACGACTCGTAGAAGGTGAGAAGGGCCATTACTCTGTCCCACTCTTGATCAAATGGTTTCGGGTGGAATTTCCCTTCTTTATATGGTAGAGCGTAAGCTTGTCATTGTGGAATCTCCACGCGGTTGTTCACGAATCCCTTTCGGGGGTGAAGGAAGTGTTTGATAAATGGTTTTATCATGATTTTGATAATTTTGTTTTTATACCAAAACAATGTTTTGAATGTTGTCCAAATACTCCTAAATGATTTAAAATGTTTTTACTAATTTTTCGGAGTATTTTTCGAATTTATTTTAGACAAAAATTGGACAACACTTTCAATGAGTTTGTGTTAATATGTTTTTACATCAAAACAATATTTCTAATATTGTCCAAATAATCCCGATCGGTTTAAAATATTTTTACTAATTTTTTGGAGTATTTCGTGAAGGTTATTTTCGACAAAATATTGGACAACATTTTTGTCTCGTGTTCAACCGACATCCCGTGTCTGAAAGATTGGTTTTGAAACAAAACGAGACATCAACCGCAAGGAGTTAGGTATTCCATCCAATAAGCTTAGACAACCACTAGACCCCTCGATTTAAACAACTCTTTATAAAAATCGGTGATAGTAGCTTCAATCTCCTCATCTTTCTCACAAACAATCAACTCAAAATTCACAAGTCTTTGTATACAATTCCTTCTCCTTGTTTGCATGGTAAAGGCATGAAAAAACTTTGTATTTTTGTCCCCCTCATGAAGCCATCAAACCCTAGATTTTTGCTTCCAAAAACTTCTTCTAACCCATATTCAATTTGGAGCAGTTTTTAGTCTTTGTTCCACTTACTCCAATCCCTCATCCCCCGCAACCTCATATGTTCCAAAGATTGCTTCAAATCATCCATTTTACATTTAGAGGCTGATCTAAAACTCCCACTCCATCGAAGAAACTGCACCCAACATTCTCTCGATTTTTGCCATAAGCTTAAACGAGGATTGCCCTTTGAGGTTTATGCCAAGCCTTCTTCACCCTATCCAAAGACATCATCTTTTTAAGCCACCTTATCAAAAATAAATCTTTTTTTTTAACTTTCTTGATCTCGGGGTTAGAATTAAGAATCATCGGATGGTGATCGGAGGAGCTCTTAAATTCATTGAAAATGACGCATTGGGAAACTTAGCCCGCCACTCAAAAGGATCCAAAAATCTATCCAAGTTTTCTTCCACAAAGCCTTCCCCATCTCTATTATTCGCCCAAGTAAATTCAAAACCCGAGGATCCGATTTCTTGCATGCGACATCCTCAATAAATGAGTTGAATTTATCAAAGCTATTCTCGACTCTCTTTCTACCCCCTTTCTTTTCCTCATGACCCCGAATATCATTGAAGTCCCCTCCCATACACCACACATCACCCCATCTCCCACAAACATCCCTCAAAAATTTCCATTGAGTCTCCTCTCCGGATAATTAGGACTTGCATAAATAAAAATGATCCAAGACCAGTATCATCATTATCAAAACAAAATTCAACCTCCACACAAAATTTACTTGGAATAGTTTGCTTGATACACACATGGTCCTTCCCAACATTAAAAGCCCTCCACTCCTCCCGATAGGCTCAACACACCTCCATCTATCCTCCACTTTCAATTGCTTACTCACAAAGAATAATAAATGCTTTATTTTTTTTGTTTCACTTAAAAACACAAAGTCCTGGATGGTGGAATCTATAAAATTCCTTAACCTGGGAAATTATAGAGGTCCTCCCAAACCTCTACAATAGGGCTTTCATTAGCGTGAGAATGCAAAGAAAAGGGTATTGAGCTACGAATGGCTTATACAGGGGGCAACTATAGGGCTTATAGAGAATGAGAGGGGCTCACTTGACAGAGTGCCGAACATTGTTCATCACCCGCTTTAAGCAATCAAAGTAGGGATCTCTCTTCGATGAGTCAAACTAGGCTATAATTCCCGGATAGGAAGAAAGAGCATTCGCCACTTCAAGCTAGTCACTAGAACTCCCTCCTTACTTAGATCTTCGTGACCCAGGAGAATCTTGGCTTATTGAACTCCTAACTCATTTGCCCTGAAGCCCGTATTCCTTTGATTCTTCTCCGTTCGTGCCAAGGAAAGCTTTCAGCGATCAATAGCACCAAATTCTTCCCCGTAAGTCCAGCGGCTACGATAATCTTGAGAGGGGTGAATAGATTATCTCCATTTTTTCGATTATGCCCTCTTTTTTGAATCAAACAAGCCAAGACAATAGTAAAGGTGCGGGAAGTAAACAACACGCGCCGATTTATAGAGGTTCAACCCACTAGGGCCTAATCCTCTATCAACACAAGATTCTCTGGACAGATTTCAAAAAGAAAAAGATTTTATTAATTACCGAATTAATACAACACCTTACAACATCACCTTGAACATCACCACTCTTTTCTACAACACCACATTGAGATTACCACAATCTCTCTTGAAGATTACCACAATCTCCAACGGCACCTTGTGAAGATCACCACAATCTTCAACCTTGAAGAACACCAAATTATTCAATACCTCGAAGAGCACCACACTCTTCAATAAGAAGATCACCACAATCTTCTTGCACCTATCACCTAGATCATCCAAGTGTGTTCTTACAACAAGAACACTCGCAAGGATATCTTGTGTTGAATGATAACCCAAAAATTCAAGATTACAACTCGATTAAATGATACAAATTTGAGTGCAAGTGTAATCAAGAAATAAGCCTAGACCTCAAGATGTGAAAGTGAAAGACCTTAGGCTATTACAACAAGAATAATAACAATGAAGAACAAATATGTTTGCTTGAGTGTATCTTGTTGTGTTGTAGTATTCTCTCTTTTTTTGTGCTTCAAATCTTCCTTTATTTATAGGAGATGATTGATCATTGATAGGCTCCTCCTGGGAACTGATTTCTACAAAAAAATTGCAATTAAAATCAAGATTATAGCTGTTAGAAATCAACCCCATAAACTAGGAAAAGATGTATCTTTGCTAGCAACGGTTAGAATTTTGTCATTAAACATAAGAGCGACGGTCACAAGACCGATAGACGTTGAAAACAATACAACAAAATTAACACTACTCGACCGGTCAAGGGGGTCCGGCCGGTCGCCCCTATAGTGACCGGTCACCCCGCTCAATTTTTGAGAGACATGCGTTGTTTCTCTTGATCTTAGTCGCCCTTTTGTGCGGCGACCGGCCGACCTCCGGGTTTTCCAAAACGTCTCGTTTCTGTTTCAAAACCAATCTTTCGCATACCAGGATGTCCTAGGTTGAACACGAGACAAAAATATTGTCCAATATTTTGTCGAAAATAACCTTCAAGAAATACTCCAAAAAATTAGTAAAAATATTTTAAACCGATCGGGAGTATTTGGACAACATTAGAAATATTATTTTGATGTAAAAACATATTAACACAAAATCATTGAAAGTGATGTCCAGTTTTTGTCTAAAATAAATACAAAAATACTCCGAAAAATTAGTAAAAACAATTTAAATCATGTAGGAGTATTTGGACAACATTCAAAACATTGTTTTGGTATAAAAAGAAAATCATCAAAATCATGATAAAACCATTTATCAAACAATCTCCCCCTTTTTGATGATTACAAACCAAAACAATTTAATGAGGTCGATTTTGAAAACAAAACAATTTTACCGGTTAAATATGAACTATCCGTTGTGATCGACAACATTCCACGCAACATTAAACACAAAGATGGGAGTATAGATATACAAAACATTTAACCAAAAGCTCCCCTATCAACATGCACAACAAAAGAGTAATATAGAAACAATCAACCAAAAGCTAAAAGCTCGGCTTTTACATATTGAGCTTAAGAATTAAGAGCTTATAAGCTCCCCTGTCAACAAAACATCATTAGACATGAATATGAGTCCATAATACATCAAATGGACTAAGTATAATCCACAACTTATGGCTTCTATTAGCCACAACTTGTAGTTTCTTTTCTCGAGCTTATTTTAACTTTTTTGAGCTAATAAGCTTATAACTTATTTCTCCTCATTTGGAATCATCAAAAAAATGTTAGCACGATAAAAACATCATAATATCATATCAAAGTACGCAACATATCCGATGTATCGAGCTATTTGAACATGAAGCTTATAAACCAAATAGGAGGGAAAAGTCGATAATATGACTTGTAGAAGCTTATGAAAACTCATTTGATTTGCAAAACATGATCTCTATAAATATATAAGACTTTTGAAATCGAGAGAATCATGTAGGTAATGAATTTTTCATTGAAACGTTTTATCGAAAATTTGGCGGGCATCAAAAATTGAAGAAGATATATATAGCCCTTGTAAATGTAATTAAGCCAAGTTTTTCATAACCAAAATCAAGTTTACAAATATAATCCAACAACAATCATCATTCACAACACGATTATACAAGAATTCCAACAACAATCAATACATAGACATTTTCTCAAGGGTTCCACCCAATTGAGATAAGGGAGTAGAATTCTTACCATTTAATCGGTGAGGATGAGTAATAATGATGATAAACGAGCAATATAATCCCCAAAATATGTAATTTATGCAACAAAACTCACTTGAAGTGAATTGTGTGTGAAATTTGCAAAGGGGACGAAAGTTGTGAAAAAATGAGCCAAAATGGCGAGAATAAGAGAACAGAGACGATTTTACCCAAAAAAATAGCCATGGGCGATCGGTCGAGTCTGGTGGGCGCGTAGGTTGGCCTCTCCTGGCAGCCAGCTGGTTTAGTTTGTTTTAAAAATCCAAAATTTTAACCAATCCGATTTTTCGCCCCTAAGTTTTAAAAACGTGCAAAATGCAAACGTAAACCTCATTCAATATGCATTATGTCATAATCAAGCTCAAAAATGAGGTAAAAGACTTGGAGGTAAATGAACAAATATCCGCGAGTTATCTTTGAGATGGAATCAAACACATCTCAAATTTTTGTTTAAGAAACTCAATCCCCCAAAACAATATCGAATCTCAATATATTTTAGTTCGATTATGACGAACCATAATTTGAGAAATTATAATCACCAGACTTATTATCCCAAAAATATTAACGTTTTAAAATTTTGGATATACAAGCCATAAGAATAAGTGCCTTTCAAATATTTGAGAATTTCTTTAACGACACTTTAATGAGATTCATTGGGATAGTTTTGAAGTCGAGCATATAGACATAAGGCATAGAGAATGTCAAGTCTAAAAGAGTAATAAACTAAGATAAACATACCTCGAATTTGTTTGTCACCCGATATGCCTTCCTCAACCTTTGTCAATCTTTACCTTGGTAGCCATAGAGATGAGATGATTCTTCCTTCTTCAATACCTAACTTATTCAAAGGTACTTATGTATACTATGATTGTGAAATATAACCATCTTCTTGGCATTGTTTAACTAAAAGTCCAAGAAAGTAATTATGCTCCTCCATCATGATCATCTTAAGTTTACCTTGCATCAACTTAGAAAACATCTTGCACAAAAATTCATTAGTAGCACCAAATCAACTCAAATTTGCACTAATAAATAATTTTGCCCTTTTCCAAAAACAGGGAGAGTAGTGTCAACTTTACCTCTTGTAAAATCATTTTGCAAAGAAATATCTAAGTTTATCAAACAAAACATGGGATGCTTATATCAACCGTACAAGGCTTTTTACAAAAAGAATTTGGCTTAGATAAATTTTCAAACCCGGTTGTTTTACATAGACTACTCCTTGAATAAAACCATTTAAGAAAGCGGATTTAACATCCATTTGGTAAAACTTGAAATTTTTAAAACAAGAATAGGCAAGTAAAATACGAATAGCTTCAAAAACATGCTATGGGTGCAAATGTTTCATCAAAATCAATACCTTCATCTTGACATTACCTTTGAGCTACTATCCTCCCTTGGTCATCAAACTTGTTCCAAAATACTAAAAATTTCTGCAAAATCTTAACAAGATATCTTTGCACAATAGCATAGTAATATTGAATAATAGAGATAGAATAACAAGTAACTCATACTATGCTTTCAAACAACTCATCAAGAGTTTCATAGAAAATGTTAGTTCAAATAAGCTTATATAAGGTCTCTTTTGAAATTTGAAAATCCGAGAGCATATAGTTGAGACCTCATTTAAAAGAAGCATTTGAACAAGAGTTTTGACAAGAATGAATATGAGCAAACAAATGCATAATTTTGAGATAAGGATGAAAATCAAATGTTTTATAAAAATAAAATATAATCCTTTACAAGACTCGGATAAAACAAGTTTTATTGAATAGTGCCTTTCAAAATCGAAAAATCCTTTTAATGGCACTTGTATGAAATATTTTGAAATATCTTAAAAAGCAAGCACATATGCATATGGCAAAAATATATCGAGTCTATAAGATGAATATCAATGATGAGCGTACCTCGATAGTTTAAGGATTACTTGTCAAATGAGTGAATAACCATTGATGAAGATATATAAGTCCTACACAATTTCTTAAAACAAATCTTGCACAAAACAATATGATACAAGTATAGGATAAAAACAATAGAGATATCACAAATAAGCTTATGCCATAAAAATCCATCACAATAGTCATATTAAATGCACAAGAGTTTTAAAAACATCATTCAAGGTCTCTTTTTCAAAAGATTTTAAAGACGCAAATATATAATGAAGACCTTAATTTTAAAAAATTTGAAAACTCATTTTGAAAATTTAGGCACAATTAAAAATATGCATAATAACAAAATAAAATACATATTTAAATGAGGAGATACGATTTACCAATTACGCCATTTCCATGGGTTATATCTTTCGTTGTTGATGGTATCTTCCTCTATGAAAATCATCTTGTTGATGATAGCTTCTCCAATTGCTCCATCTCCAAGCATTGTGGCCTTCCCATTGTTGAAAGTGTCTTTCTCTTGGAAATTCATTGTGGCGATGTATTCTCCTTTGATCAAATGAGACGGTCAATTGATGTCTTCTTGGCGGTATGAATTTTCCTTGATTATTATTCCGCCGGTACCTAATATGACATTGTTTTGTGGTACCCTTAAGTGTTTGGGTCCTTTAGGATTAGCTTTGAGACTTTTAGGTCTCCAATAATGATTAGAGCTATTTCTAGCCCGACAAGTATTAACCGTGTGACCCTTTTTACCACAATAAAAAAGTAATAATTCTAGGAGCATAATGACCAACATGCATAGAGACTTGATTCTTTTTCATATGGTTAACAACATTAGGCTTATGATCAAGTCCTTTATCACAATTACGAACATCAACAATATTGGACACTTTATTGGTACTCAAGTTGTGTAAATCATTTTTCATACAATCAAAATTTTCAACAAGAGTAATATTTTCTTTTTCAAGGTTTCTAACCTTATCAAGTGTGGTGGTGTGAGCACATGATAGTGATTCATAGGAAGTAAATAAACTATCCTTATCATTTTTCAAAATATTGAATTCCTTTTTCAAATTTTTGTATTTAACAAGTAAGCTTTGGAATTCATTTTGAAGCTCATCAAAATCATTTTGCAAATCACTATAATCATTATTATCATAGAAAGTAGAAGGTTTAGAACTTACCTCGTTTTCTTGAAGCCCATAAGACATTGTTCAACTTCTTCATAGTTGTAAGTTGTAAGAGGTTTGTTCCTTGGATTTGATTTTGTATCCACTTGAGAAGTAAATGCTTTTTAGTTGCTCCTTTCATTTGCATATACTTCATAGATGGCTTCTAATTTTTGCCACACTTTATGTGCCGATCGAATTCCTACAATATGATCAAATTCCAAAACGATAAGTGAACAATACAAAATATTTAGAGCTTTACCATTTAAGGAGATGATTTTCTTCTCTTCATCATTGAGCTCTTTGAGGCCTTTGGAGGTGTGTAGTATGTTCATTATTGGAATGGATTCTCCATTGACAATCATGTTCCAAATATCGAACCCGCAACCTTGTAGATAACATTCCATTCTTTCTTTCCAAAGAGTAAAATTTTTGGAATCAAATAGTGGTGGCTTGGTGGTGGAGCGCCGAAGGTAGACTTCATTTGTAGCGGTGATCGTTCCTCTTTACTCGCAATATGGAACGCAGTTTGCCAAAGAGTTTGGCTCGATACCACTTGTAAGTCAAGCGGCTACGATAATCTAGGGGGATGAATAGATTATCTCCATCTTTTTGATTATGCCCTCTTTTTGAATCAAACAAGCCAAGACAATAGTAAAGGTGCGGGAAGTAAACAACACGCGTAGATTTATAGAGGTTTAACCCACCTAGGGCCTAATCCTCTACCACCCCAAAGATATCTCAGGGATGGATTTCAAAAAAAAAAGATTTTATTAATTACTGAATTAATACAACACCTTACAACATCACCTTGAAGAGCACCACACTCTTCTACAACACCACCTTTGAGATTACCACAATCTCCAACGGCACCTTGTGAAGATCACCACAATCTTCAACCTTGAAGAACACCAAATTCTTCAATACCTCGAAGAGCACCACACTCTTCAATAAGAAGATCACCACAATCTTCTTGCACCTATCACCTAGATCATCCAAGTGTGTTCTTATCACAAGAACACTCACAAGTATATCTTGTGTTGAATGATAACCCAAAATTCAAGATTACAACTCGATAATAAATGATATAAATCTGAGTGCAAGTGTAATCAAGAAATAAGCCTAGACCTCAAGATGTGAATGTGAAAGACCTTAGGCTATTACAACAAGAATAATAACAATGAAGAACAAATATGTTTGCTTGAGCGTATCTTGTTGTGTTGTAGTATTCTCTCTTTTTGTTGTGCTTCAAATCTTCCTCTATTTATAGGAGATGATTGATCATTGATAGGCTCCTCTTGGGAACTGATTTCTACAAACAAATTGTAATTAAAATCAAGATTATAGCTATTATAAATCAACCCCATAAATTAGGGAAAAGATGTCTGCCGCACAATGGTTAGAATTTTGTCAAATATAAGGCGACGGCCGCATTAATCGATAGACGTTGGAAAACAATACAGAAAATTAACACTACTCGACCGGTCCGGGGGGTCCGAATTTGGCGACCATGGGTCTGACCGGTCGCCCCCATAGGGATCGGTCACCCCGCTCAATTTTTGAGAGACAATACGTTCTTTCTCTTGGTGCACCTGCTCTTTTGAGTAATCGGTGAGCTTGTAGTACTGTGGAGGAAAAGGAGATCAAACAGACTTTGTTTGATATGCACCCTAACAAAGCGTCGGGCCCGGATGGTATGTCTCCTCGCTTTTTCAATTCTTTTGGGATGTGATTAAAAAGATCTTTGTTATGTTGTCTTAAATTTCTTTAAGTATGGCAAAATTACGAAAAGTGTCAATCAATCCCTTGTTACTTTGATTCCTAAATGTCTTAACCCGTCCTCTCTATGTCGCATTCTGACCTATTAGTTTGTGCAATGTCAGCTACAAAATAATATCTAAGATCCTTGCTAATAGGATTAAACCGTGTCTTCCTTTTTGTATCTGTGAGAATCAATCTGCTTTCATTAAAGAGAGACAAATTCTTGATAATGTGATTTTGGCTCATGAAGCAATTCACTTTCTTAATAGACATAGGTCGGGTAAAAAGGGTTTATGGCAATCAAACTTGATATGGCAAAAGCATACGATCGTGTGGAATGGAATTGTTTGAAAATGGTTATGCTTAAAATGGGGTTCCCTTCTTTGTTTGTTCAGTGGGTCATTACCTGTGTATCCTCTTCTTATTCTTTTTCTTTTAATGTGAATGGCAAAGTCTGCGGTTATGTTATCCCTTCTAGAGGTCTTAGACAGGGGGATCCTATTTCTCCTTATTTGTTTCTGATTGTGTCGGAATTGTTTTCTAGCCTCATCAAAAAAGCTGTTACTTCTAAAAATCTCAAAGGGCTTAAAATCAGTTCCAAAGGTCCTTGTATAACCCATCTTCTTTTTGCCGATGATTCTCTCTTATTTTGTGAGGCTAGTGTGGAGCAATCTAAGGTGGTTCTTGAAATACTGGATTCCTATAAGCAATTTTCTGGACAATTGGTTAACTTGGAAAAGTCTTCAATTTTTTTCAGCAAAAATATTGCTAATGGGGAGCAATCAGATATCTGCCAGAGTTTGTGTGGTATTTCGATTCAGAAATCTAGCAGATATTTGGGGTTGCCCTTGGCCATTGGAAGATTCAAAAAGAGATTTTTAAATATATTACGATCTTTGTGCGAGAATAGATTAGTGAATTGGAAAAATAAATTTTTATCTTTGGCAGGGAAAGAAGTGTTAGTTAAAGCGGTCTTGGATGCTCTCCCGGTTTATGTGATGTCATGTTTTGTGTTGCCGGTTGGTATATGTAAAGAGATGTGCAGCTTGTTTTCTAATTTTTGGTGGGGAGCTAATGAGTCTTCAAAAAACAAAATTCATTGGAAAGCCTGGGACAAAATGACTGTGCCTAAGAAATTTGGGGGGTTGGGTTTCATGATCTTATTTTGTTTAATGAAGCCTTGATTGTTAAGCAGCTGTGGAGAATTTTATCTTGTCCTAATCTTCTTGTGAGTAAAGTTCTTAAAGCTAAGTATTTTCCTCAAGGAAATTTGTTAGATGTAGCCATTGGATCTAATGCATCATGGTTGTGGAGGAGTTGGTTGGGTACTAGGGAAACCTTCAAGAAGGGGCTGAGAATGGCAGTTGGAAATGGCGAGTCTATCAAAATTTGGGAGGATCCTTGGATTCCATTAGCATTGAATTTCAAACCTGCTAGAATCCACTTTGATTGTGAAGAGCCTATTTGGGTGAGTGAACTCTTAACCAATAATGGAAGAATTTGGAATCATGAGCTTGTGATGAGAACATTTTCTCAAGAGGACGGCAAATTGATTCTTCAAATCGATGCATGGATCATGGGAAAAGAGACAAGTTTGTGTGGCAACTTGAAGAAAAAGGATGCTTTTCTGTCAAGCCTACATATAATCGATTAGTGTTGGAGAAAGTGGGAAAGATGGATATTGCAGAGAGCGCAAAAAAACCATTCATTGAAAATCATTAGAATACGAGTTGGAAGCTTCAAGTGAAAGGCAAAATCAAACACTTCATCCGGGAAGTGCTTCTCGGGATTTTGCCTACTTTTTGTTGCCTTAGGAAAGAGAGGTGTTGTGGTGGATTCGATGCCAAAGGATGTGGGGAAAGTGAGGAAACAATGGAACATTTATTTTTACTTGCCCTAGAGCCCAAATTATTTGGAAGTTGTCTCCAGACAATGGGATGGGTTAAATGTCGATCAAGATTCGTTTGTGATGTGGTGGGGAAAAATTTGTAGCCTTGACTTGATCTTCTTCAGATTTACAGGATACCGATAGAATAATTGGTGCATTCATTGTAATTGAGAGAGAAAATGTGGTTCTTACAATTGAAGAGAAGAAAAGACTACAAACACAAATGAGGATGAAGGCTCCTCTAAATAGTGATAGGTTACAAGTTGCTAAAAGACTAAACTACCCTTAACAATACAAACAAATAACAATAATAACATAACATTAAATTACTCTAACAGATACAACTTACGACATACATTCTATGGTGGTTGTGGAAGACCCGAAATCTATGGATTTTTGAGAATGTTTGGAAATCTGATTGGAAACGGTTCAAAGTCATGGGATTGTTGAGTGTGAGTTTAGCATGTATTTTAGGGCATATTTATGGCTATAATTGTTTATAAACATGCAATAACGTGTATGAAATGGTATATATTCGCTCTTTGTGGAAAATATATTACACTTGCTTGTTTTGTAGGAATTTAACGATATTTGGAGTGATTTTGTGACAAATACGAGCATTGCTACCTAGAATCATCAAAACTCGAGCGATTACACCCAATTGGAAGCCAACTATATGGAGTCTAGAGTCATAGTGATGAGTCGTGTGGCAAAAGAAGCATGGATTATCAAACAACAAGGAGATTTATCTCAAGGAACATCCAAACGCTGCGTATGGAATTTCCAAAGATTTGGCAGGGTTTAGTATTTTGGTCATAACTCTCTCTACAAAATTGATATTGAGCTGATTCAAGTGGCTATGGAAAGATAAAAGAGAGGGCTACAACTCTTATGAAGACCTCACAAACAAATTTGGACGTTTGAGTGGCGCACGGGTAACCCGTGCATGGACGCACGACCCGTGCGCCCTCTGAGATGGATGTTTTCTATGGGATGGCGCACGGGTAGCCCGTGCGTGGGCGCACGACCGTGCGTTCTTGCAAAAACTCCAAAAATGACAGCAAATTGACCTAGGATTCTAAAAAGGGTATAAATACCACTTTTTGGGGCACACCAGGGGAGGAAAGGTCTGGAAAAGACCCAAGAACACAAGAAATAGCTCAACTTCATCAAGGAAGAATCAAGAGAAGAATCGGTCAAATTGGAGCTTGAGGATTGAAGATAAATCGAGAGATTATCCATTTCCCTAAGTTTTCTCATTCTTTGTGCTTTAATCTTTCATTTTAGCTTGTCATGAATATGAACAATTTGTCTATGAGTTGTTTATTTGTAATGAGTAGCTAAACACTTGTGATTTCCTAGGGTTTTGAAGTAGATTAATTGAACTCTTGTTGAATGTTTTAATCTTAGTTGAAGTTATTGTCTTGAAGCCTATTTGAGTACTTTGTTCTTATTCTTGTTTTATCACTTGGCCAATGATTTGACTTGTTTGATATATTGATTCATAATTCGAGAGATGAGTTTCAATATTAGATCTTGAGTACTTGACATGAATATTTGCATAATCAAGAGGTTTGTGAATATTTGTGAGGATATTTGATCTTTTGTGCATTTGGGAGTTGTGTATCTTATGTTGAGTAGAGATGCTAGCATAGATATTTCAATCTACACTTTATATACATCTCGAGAGGGAGGATAAAATACCATTGTGATCGTCTTATAGGTGTATCGATAATAACTTTGGCTTTGATTACATCGGACAACAAGAGGAATATTAATTGAAACTATAACCCGCGAATCCATTTCATTCCTTGATAATTCCATTATTCTTAGTATCTTGTGTTTTTGTGGTTAATCTTGTCTTTACTTCCATAACAATCATCAAATTTCGATCGCCTAAATAAAAATAAGACTATCTTAGTTCAATACATAGCGCATAAATTTATTAGTCTCCTCGTGGATACGACCTTGCTTACCCTATTCTATAAACTACACCGTACACTTTGCGGTGAAGCTAAAAATAAGGCGAACAAGTTTTTGGCGCTGTTCTGGACTAATACAATTTTTGGTGCTAATATTGCGATAGATAGAATTATTTTTAATTTAGATATTTTTTTATTATTTTATTTCATTTTTCTTTTGTAAATTCTCTCTCTAAATGTTTGATTTATTTCTTTGAGTTGGTGCCGTAGTACATGAACATTTGCTCGGATGGAGAAAATTAATTACTTCAATAACTCGAATTCTTATTATTGGAATAATCCTACTCCTACGTGCTATTATCCGATTGGGGAAATTATGAAGATTTTTCATATGATAGCATGGAGAATGTGATTCAACCGCCATCAATCTCCAATGTAATGAATCGGTTTACCAATGCAGGGCAAAACCATCTTTGGAAGACGCCTCATTTCATTCATGAATCAAATGACTTCATTTATAAGTGAGACAAGGGACCGATTCAATGCACACAGAGGCTAGGATGGACAGGATAGAGTTGCAAGTGACACAGATGGCCGATTCGATAAAAAATCTTGAGACTCAAGTAGGCCTATTAGCTACGATTATTGGTGGACAACAACAAAAGAGCCAATCTTCAAGCACCACCAAGCCAACTCAAAGGAACAATGTAGTGACATTCATCAAAATAGTGGTGCAATACAAGGAGCCGAAGATCCCGCAAAAGCAAAAAAGTTCGAACCAAACACAGATTGTATGTCTATGCACTTTCACCTGTGCGTGTGTCGTGGTGTCGAAAAGGCGAAACAGACAAGGAACACATGAACGGTGTGTGGATGCCCGGTCGGTGCGTGCGTGATATCATAAGAAAGCTATTCCACAACGAAACGAACACTAGTGGTACATACGCCAAGCACTGGACAACATGAGCATAATTCAAATCAAAGTGTTCCAACATCAGACTCCAATACTTGCTTGAAATCCCAATTATGCATTACTAGATGCAAACAATGGAAAAACGGTTCTTGACAACGATCCAAAGCGCTAATATACGCATTCAAAGGTGGTACGAATCGAAATTAATAGGCGTCAAGCTAAAGACGTTAAATTTAGCGCTTGTTGGGAGGCAACCCAACAATTTGTGGTGTGATTTTTGTTTTTGTTTGTTTTCTTTTTGTAAAAAAAAACGAGTGTTGTTATGCGGCATCACGCACGGGTGACCCGTGCGCTAGCGCACACCCGTGCGTGCCTGGAGGAGGAATAATGTGGCTTTTCATGAAGCACGGCAGGCAGCCCGTCCCCTTCACCCGAGATAATATTAAGGTACAAAACTTGAAGTGAAGGTTGAAAGAAAAAGTCCTAACGATAGGGCGAGATGCCAAGGAGGGCCATTATCCACCACCACCCGCACAAATGAATCGTAAATCCACACAGTTTTATATTGAAATTCTATCTTCTCTTACGTGCGATATAATTTCATTTAAGTTTGGGGAGAAATAGTTATTTTGATATGAAATGTGTGAATAAATACAAAAAAAAATTGTATTAATTTTGTGTGTTTTCATATAGTTGCATGTAGAGCATTTTAGGTTGCATTTGCATTAGAAACACGTTTTTTTGGTTTAGCACGTTTATTGCTTTCATAGATTGTAGGGAGTGAGTTGATCTCTTGATTGTAACTTGTGCTTGATTTTGAAAATTTTGTATTGTTTGGATTGGGTGTTGAGCATGAGTTGATTGAACCATGAATAGATGATATTGAGCATGTGGATATTGAGAACATGGTTTGATGCTTTGAATTACGTATTTGCAAGCCTGTGAGCTTTTGAGCCTTTACTGCTTTCATCATATGCAGTCTTGTTGATTGATTTGAGTGTATCATTCATGTTGTTAGAATTCTAGAACTTGCTCTGGTATCTCTGTCAAGGTCACATGTTGTATGCGAATTGAAAAATGATCAAAGGCCATTTTTGTTAGCCCTTCAAGCCTTTTGCTCACCTAAGATGATATTGAAATCCCTAGTTAGCCAACTTGAGCCTATTGCCTAATTTCTTGATAGCAACAATTCAAGCCTTAACTTGATATATTTGTTACCCTACACTTGAGCATATAACATTGAGTAGAGGAGTGAATGAGGTTGAATGGGTTGGAATTGAAAAGTTGGATAATTGTGCAAAATTGGTTGATGGGAACAAAAAAAAAAAAGAAGAAGAAAAGAGGAGAAAAGAAAGGTTGAAAATTCATAAAAGAGTCAGAAAAAAAAATTGACTTTATGATGTGAGTTTTCATTGAATGAACTTGGAGGCTAAGAATTGTATGTGAGGTGATAATGACAAAAGAAAGGGGATGGAGATAAGAAGAGTTGATGAAAATGAGAGATGATTTAGGTAGCATATTAAGCTTTAACGTAGATGATTTATATGCTCACCCTGGTCTATACGCTTCGAGTTTGAGTCACTCTATCTATATTTTCCTACCCTAACCAAAGAGCCTTCATTACAACCAAAGAGAGAAGTCCTTTTTGATTCACAAATTGCATACATTCTAGTGGCGGAGATGTTGGGAAATTTATTGTTTAGATTTTGATGAATGCCATGTAAAACTTAGAATAGGAAGTTGGCACCCCAATTTTTTGTTGTAAACCGCATTGTAATAAATAAATGGGGTCAAGCCGAGTTAAGTCGGTAAACTATGCCCAAACATGCAAGAAGACAACCGGAGACTAGAAGGAAGACTCTCACCGCAAGACAAATGAGTATGGCAAAGAAGAGAAGACAGAACTCTATCAAGGATCACCGAGATGCAAATGAGTGGAGTATCGATCAAGTCAACTCAAGAAAAGCCAAGTCTCAGTTGAAGTGATGAAAAGAGTCATCCAATGATTGGAAGTGACTTATGTCACCTGGGGAAAGCAAGGAAATGCAAATCAAGTCGAGATAATCAAAAAGATCCGTTGCTAAATCAAGAGAATTACTTAAACAAGTAATATCTCCATGCTACCTTTCTCGAAGTGCTCGATCCCGGAGCGTGCAAAAGGAATAAACCAATGGGAAGCACTACACCATGTCGAACTCTTAAAAGGTGAAGAACAATTCATACGAGGAAATGGCAATTCCAAGGATCGCAACAAGACAAGCCAACGACCACAAGTGACTTTCAAAAATAAGCCTATCTCTTCAACGGGCGATTTTTTGAGAGCTTACTATAAAAGGCCGAGGAATAACTCGAGAAAAAAAAAACGTAGATTACGAGAGGTTACCTTGACCATACAAGCAAGAAAGAAACATTTTGTAACCTGAAATATTCTCAAGTTATTAAACGCTCAATCCTCAAGCCTACACTAAAAAGAACACCAATCCAACACTCACCCGTGAAGGAAAGATAACTTCAATCGCTTGAAGAGAAAATTATCAAGAATCGAGGGGTCTACATTCCACGAAGGATTGTAGGAAGGTTCAAGGTTGAACCAAGTCTTGAGCTTTTGGAGGGCTTAGTGATCAAATCCAAAGAGCTTGAGCAAGTGGGCTTTAGTAGCAAGGCAAAAACCCTGTGAAGAAGCCGAGTCGTACAAGAAGCCACCGAGTGATCAAGGCGTCTCCGGACCGAGTCCCAAAGGATCAAGTCACCGAGTGATCAAGACTTGTATCCGGATCGTTATCACTTTGTATATCGATCAATACCTAGTGGATTCCTCCAGGAGTTGGAGAAGAGAGGAGTAGAAGAATTACCCCATCTTCGAACCTCTATAAAACTTATCGTGTCTTTTACATTTCAAAGATTTTAATTCCTCGCATCTTATTTGTTTAAATCACGACATATTTTCTATCCAACTGATAATTTCTAAGTACTAAATCAAGCTTTATATCTCTCGCTTAACCATAATTAAGGGTGTTAAGTCTTCCTGAAAAATCAAACCACGCTTGAGCTAATTCGATCTTAATAAATGAGTTATTCTATCAACACTCTCGAAAGTCCGCTGAGTGACTAACTCTCGATTAACTAAATTGGTCATCCACCAAGGACACAGCTTGTGTAGTATCAACTCGAACTTTTAAAAGGACTAAATCGAAAAATTTGGTAAGGTTTATTCAACCCCCTTCTAAACCTTACACTCACACCCCCCCCGGGACCTACAAGTGGTATCGAGCGGTTGGTTCATTGAGCCTTCTCGTGACCGTTCTTAACTAGATCTCCAAACTTTTCAAAGTCCGCTATAGTACTTAAATTTTCAAAACTCCTTTTATCATTAAAATTTATTATCATGGAAGCAAATTTGACACGTATTCCCATGTTCACAATTGAAGAATTTGATGATTGGAAAATTTGTATGCAGCTTACCTATCAAAGATTACATGATGAGATGTGGATAGTGATAGAGGATGGGCCACCGCAAATCTTAAAGGTGAACACAAATTGTAAGAAGAGTTGCAAATTTGAAGGTGAAGAGGATGTTGCCCTAGACCGGTATATGGTTGAAAAACCAAGAACCGAATGGACAAATGATGACAAAAAAGATACAACCTGGAAAATGTAGCCAAGGACATCCTTTACAAAACCTTGACAAAGCCATGTTCAATAAAGTCAAATCATGCAAAACGGCTAAAGAAATTTGGGACAAACTAACATTGATTTGTGAAGGCTCGTGAGCAAATCAAAGAAAATAAATTATCAAAATGTCGTACAAAAATTTGAGAATTTCAAAATGATCGCAGAGAAAACCTAGATCAACTGGATGCTCGGTTCACGTAAATCACCAACGAGCTATCTCGCACTTGGAAAAGAATATACACGAAGGAAATGTGTATGAAGATCCTAAAAAGTCTCCCTACTGAATGGGAAATGAAGGTCATGGCACTAAGACATTCCATGGACCTATCGAAGACCTCCAACCATGAACTATTCTCGGATCTCAAAGCCTATGAATTTGAGCCGAGAAGAAAAGATCGTGAAGAGACAAAATGTACCCAAAATAGTCGCTTCTAATTGTTAAGGATGAAAAGAGAGCCGAGGTCAAAGTCATTGATCCGAAAGAAATAGCCACGATGGTTAAAAGGTTCAACAAGTTCTTCAATAAGAACTACAAGAGAGGCAAGGGCGAATCTTCCAGAAGACACTCGCCTCCTACAAGTCAAGGGAAGATAGGCCAACCAAGAGAACAGATCATCAAAAAGTTGAATATCAAAGTATGACAATCCAAGAATGGAAAGAGTCGATCAAAAGGTTGAATATCTATCTTTGAGAACCGTAGGCAACCAGTCACTATGCCATTGATCGCCCATATCCTGTAGTCAACAAATACAGAATGAAGAAGAAAGAAAGGTCTTCGAGAAAGAAGACAAGAAAAGAAAAAGGCAATGTTGGCTGCAGAAAATCTTGAGTCAAAAGACATAGCCGAGTCGAGAGTAGTGAAGTGGTCGACTACTCAAGTGACTCAAGAAGAAGCCCGATCCGTTTGATGGCCAAGGAACAAGATCAACTCCGACCAAGAAGATGAGGTACACTCCAACTCATCAAACTCGATTCTAGTGATAGTGATCGTGACACACACACTTCATCACCCACTTATCTTTATGATTCATTAGCAAAATGATGAAAGATTTTGAACATATTAAATCCTCACACACACTACTAAATGAGGAAAACAGCCTTACTCAAGAGCTAAAACTCACAAATGACTAAGGAGCCGAGTACTCTAAGTCAAATAGCTAATGAGAATGAAAGTTTAAAGGTCGAAAATGCCAAGCTAATAGCAGAAATAGTTGCCATAGAAAAGAGGGAGAATGACCTCAAAAATATGATTGCCTCATTCACTAAGGCATCTAAATCATTGGATGATCTTATTATGAGTCAAAGAGAATGTGGAGACAAGACAAAGCTTAGATTTAATTCCTCTGTGCTATGTCAAACTCCAAAAGTAATTTTGGAAAAAGGATCTTCAAGCAATGAAGAGTCTAAAAATCCAAAACTCCAAAGGGTGCACACACATTCACTCCAAAGCACAATTACAAGCAAACCGCCTTGGTTATAAAGGAAAAGGAAAACATCCATTGAGTGCGCTGAAAGGACAAAGAAGAGATTCAACGAGTTCCTCAAAGAAACTCCAAACAGAAAATACTCAGAAAGAAGAAACAGAGCTACCAAAACCCTTAAAAATCTATAAAAGAAATACATATGATGGGAATGGTAGAAAATATCCAAGCCAAGCCGATTGGAATGATGTGAACTATCAAAGATAGACTTATGGAATATAAGCCCAAATGGCAAAGGCCTAGAACTCAACAAAGGCCATTTAAAAAGTATAAGAGCTTTAATCAAAGACACATATGCACCTAGACACTACACTCGAGACACCACAATTACCCAAAGAAGGCGATTGCTAAAACATATACACAGCATACGAGACAAAAAAAGACAAATGTATGAACCTAAAATCCCCAAGCAATTTGGCAAGATTGATTATGATTATGGCACTCGATAGATGGCAACCCCTTAGAGTCAAATCATTTGGCTATAAGTTGATTGGATCATCTTACAATTTAACCCCTCAGACCCGCATAAGTATGGGTACCTAAAACTTAATTTCCTTGATTGCGGTTCAAGGAATAACCGAAAAGTGCCAAGGAACCTGGTACATGGATAGTGGTCGCTTCCGATATATGACAGAAACAAGAAAAATCTGTCAAAATTCAAGGAAGTTAAAGGAGCAAAAGTTATATTTGGAGGAAATGAAGCTCCAGTGAAATAAGAGGCATTGGATCCATCAAGAGGAACGGATTAGAAATCACAGATGTTGCATATGTTGAAGGACTCAACTTCAACTTGCTAAGCATCGATCAACTCTCTGACAAGGGCTATAATGTTGGATTTAACATGGGTATATGCCAAATCAAGGATACTTGAATCGAATGAAATTGTGTTGCAAGGATGCGATAAAAGAACATGTATGTAGTAGATTGGTCAACCGCTACACATAAAGACTGTCTATTAGCAAAAAGCACAAATGAATCAAGTTGGTTGTGGCACAAAAAGCTGAGTCACCTAAATTTCAAAACGATTAACAAGCTTGCCGAAGTAATCTTGTGAAAGGACTTCCGACTCGATGATACAAGAAGGAGAGAGTATATGTGACGTGTCGAAGGGAAAACAGATCAAATCATAATTCAAAGAAAAGACATGCCCATCTTCAACAAGAATATTACATCGCTACATATGGATCTATTTGGCCCAAAGGGAACCAAATAGCATAAGTGGAAAGAAATACACCTTGGTGGTAGTAGATGACTACTCAAGATATACATGGACTATATTCATGTGTAAAAAGAAAGAAACTCTGAAACCGCCACAGATTGATGAAGAAAATTCAAAATGGAAAGAGCCAAACCATTATCAAAATAAGATCGATGAGGAACCGAGTTTGTCAATGGGATAATAACTCGATATTGTATTGAAAATGGCATTGGTCATGAATTATCTGCGCAAAGGACTCCACAAAGAATGGAGTTGCGAAAAGAAGGAATATAACTCTCAAAGAAGCGGAAGACCATGTTAGTCAAGCAGGGTTACCAAAAAGATTTTGGGTCAAGCAATCAACACAAATTGCTACACTCAAAACAAGATGTATGTATGATAAAGACAAAATGACAAAGACTCCCTATGAGATTTGGACAGGAGAAAACCAAATGTTGCATATTTTAGAATATTTGGATGTAAATGTTTCATCCACAACAATGGCAAAGACAATCTAAAGGCCTTCGATGCTAAAGGCGATGAAGGTATCTTCTTTGATACTCAAATGAAAGCAAAGCCTACAATCAGTACTCAACAAAAGGACTATGGTTGCGAGGAATCCATTCATGTGGTATTCGATGAGCCAAATGTAAATGGAGAAGATATTGAAGAGTCACCGATAAGTCAATCATCCAAACATACGAAAAAATCCCTATCTTTGGTCAAATTGGAATTGTAAACTCGAAAGAAGATGAGATAGTTGAATCTCAAAAAATAATGAAAATTTGCGGCTAAGTGACTACGAGAGAGTCGATCAAAGCAACACAAACTTGCTAGACGACTTAGTCCAGCTAACTTACTTCAACCGGATGTAAGATGGTCAAAGACCATCCACGAACTTGTCATTGGAGATATAAGAGAAGGTGTCAAAACAAGATCGAACTCAACAAGAAGCTATGTTCACATGTTTTATCTCGCAAATAGAGCCCAAAGATGTGTTACAAGCATTGGATGACACACATTGATTCAAGCTATGCAAGAAGAGTGAATCGGTTTGAAAGAAATAAAGTATGGGAATTAGTTCAAAGACCCACCCATCACAATGTCATTGGTACTAAATGGGTGTTCGAAACAAGATGAACGAGGAAGGTTCAAAGGTGGTAAGAAACAAAGCAAGACTAATAGCCAAAGGATATTGCCAAGAAGAAGGAATAGATTTTGATGAAACATTTGCTCCCGTAGCAAGATTAGAAGCAATAAGGATGTTTCTTGCCTACGCAACTCACAAGAATTTCATTGTAAATCGATGGATGTAAAAAGTGCATTCCTAAATGGTTTATTGGAAGAAGAAGTGTATGTTGAACAACCTCCAGGATTTGAGCAGAAGACTCTTGGAGATAAGGTATACAAACTCAAGAAAGCTCTGTATGGATTGAAACAGGCACCCGTGAGCATGGTATGATACCTTGTCACAATTCCTAATCGAGAATGGATTCACAAAAGGAAAAGTAGATAGAACACTTTTCGAATTCAAGACAAGAAGAGTATACTACTTGTTCAAATATATGTGGATGACATCATTTTTGGATCCACAAACAAAGAGTCAGTGTGAAAAATTTTCAAACCACATGCAAAGTAAATTTGAAATGAGCATGATGGGAGAGTCGACATTCTTCCTTGACTCAAAGTGAAACAACAAATCAAGGATGGAACCTTCATAAGTCAAACAAAATACACCGAGATTTAATGAAGAAATTTGGTATGGAGAAGAAGTCGTCGTGAAAATACCAATGAATACATCACCAAAATGGACATGGATGCAAATGGCAAGCACTCAGATCAAACAAGATATAGAGCACTTATTGGATCATTGCTCTATCTCACAAAGAAGCAGCGACATCACCTTTGCAGTAGGTGTATGTGCGAGATTTCAATCTGCTCCAAAAGAGAGTCATATGACAAAGTAAGAGAATCTTGAGATACTTGAAAGGAAGACAAGAAGTTGGCTTATGGTATCCAAAGGAAGGTGGATTCAAGCTAATTGGCTATTCGAGACTCGACAATGCCGGATGCACGAGTTGAGTCACAGAAAACACCTCGTGCACATGTCAAATGCTTGGAAACAAAGTGATTTCTGGTTTAGCAAGAAGCAAAATTCAATAGCCACCTCTACAACAAGAATACATAGTCATGCAACAATTTGTGCCCAAATCCTATGGATGAGGCAAGCGAAGAGAGACTATGAAGTTGAAGAAAAGGAAATTCCAATCATGTGTGATAACACAAGTGCAATTGCAATCACTCAGAATCCTGTGTTGCACTCAAGAACAAAGCATATCGATGTCAGATATCACTTCATAAGAGATCATGTTGAAAAGAAGGACATCATATTGGAATATATCTCAACTGATAAACAGTTGGCTGACATATTCACAAAACCATTATGTGAGTCAAGATTTGAAGAACTCAAGCATGAGTTAGGGTTAATTGAGCTGAGCTAACACTCGGAAGACTCAAAGAAAAGAAATGAAACACAAAAAGAGAAAAAGGACTGAATTCTCAAAATCAGCTAAATGAATCAGCCATGTCGGAAAGACAGCTATACCGAATTAGCTGACAGCTGAGTCACTTAAGAAAACTGTGACCAGAAGAGTTAAATCAGCTAAGGGATAAGCTGAGTCATTTATGAGCAAAGTGACAAAAACGCAGTCGTTTTTACTAAGCGGGAATGTTTTTAAGAATGACGTCGATAATGATGATGTGTACGCACAAAAAGTCGCATACCAAGCTTATGATTGGATATAAATGCTGCCGCATTAAATTCGAGACATTAAATGCTAATCGGCGTGCAAAATCTAAGCCGTTGATTTCGATCACATTTCAAAAACCACCCGCACGTCCTTTCAGAAACCATACTTACCCCATTTTCGTCTGTTTTCTCTCACATATCACCAAAAACGGTTCATTTCTATCTCAGAAGCAAAGGCAAAACTCTCTCAAAACCCTCTCGATTCAAATCAAATTTCTAAGTTTCTTTTAGGTGAAATCCTGAAAAATGGCATCAACCTATGATTTTGTCAAGCTAGGAAAACAAATCCACACAGGGTTGGCCGACCGTGGATTTTGAGGGCATGGTCAAACAAGGGTCCGATGACGCCTTATAAAGCAAATCGAAAAGATCGAAAAATTCGGGCTAAAACCATTTCTCGACGATGGAGTTCTCAATGACCTATGTGGAAGAGGTCGCACGTTCTACGTGAACGCCGACATTCACGATGAAGGGATAAAATCATCTGTTCATGGAAAGAAGTTCACCATCTCGCCAAGGATTTGGTGAACACGCTCACTACCGACGGAAGGAGCATCGAAATCAACGATCTTGATGTAAACCTGGCCGCTTTGCTTGGAAGGAAGTAGCCAAGCCCGACTATCTTGATAAAATAGTTTACACAACAAACAAGAGGTCTTGAAGGAGGATTACCACAAACTGTTGGACATAGTTGCCAAATGCATAGACATCAAATTTGGCGGCTTTGACCAACTATCAAAAAAGCAAAGTTGATCGTAATGGCCGCGATCATTGAAGAAAAGAAAATAAACTGGCCGGAGTTTGCCTACAACTCATCCGTAATGTAGGGAACAAATCCTTCAAGGAAGATGGTGCATTTGGAGGATCCCTAGGATATGGCCTGTGATTGGCGGTGATGGAGTGAAAGGAGTCCTCTTAGACATGGAAAGGCGTTCCATGTAAACAAGAGGATGTTCAGATCAAACCTCTCTCGGCGCACGAAGAGAGCCTACGCCAAGAGAGTCGACACGAGTGAGGGGAATCACCACCAAGATAGATCAAAATGTTTTTCCTCTCCACCAAAGAAGAAAGTCGCCCGCACTGCTAAGAAGATCATTGCTCCCGCAAAGAAAGAAAAACAAACTCGCTCCCGCCCCGCGCAGCCGAGTCACCCCCCCGTAGCCGTGTCTCCCGCCTCTCAAAGAAGCTAGCCGGCGAGAAAGGACTCTCAACTACCTTCTCCGATCGTCAAAAAGAGGAGAACTCAAAAGCCCAGACGGCCCGCTCCTCGAAGAAAACACCCAAGACGCCCCCGCCGCCAAGACTCGTAAGAAACTTCTCTCAACCGTAGATCCTCTCGGTGCGAACTAAGAGACGCCGAAGAATCATCAAGCGATCCGAGCTTGAGAAACCGGCCGAGTCAGCCACCAGCGAGCAAATACAAATACTAAACCAAGAAGTAGAGTCCCCGGATATAATTGATGAAACGGCTAAGTCTCTGAAGGCGATCAAGAGGCAAACCAAGACACAACAGTTCATTCGCAAATGCGACATAAGAGGAAGGCGATAGAGATGATAGTGATGTGATGATCCTATCCCCACCTTACCCGGACATCCAAAATCGTCATGCAGAGTGGAGGAAGTGGAAATTGAGTCGATCCAGGGAATAGTTCCAACGGCCCGAGTTTATCGAAGAAGAGGAATCTGGCCAACTTCCTCGACTAACCTCTCGGATCTCAAAGATCGGATGAAGAAAAATCGCATGTATATTCTCGCAGATCTTCAAGGATAAGGAGAAGGTGAGATCGCGAGGAAGGCGAGGCAAGAGAGAAGGCCAAGATCCGCCCTCACCGCACCACGAACATACGCATCCTCACTTCGACATTCTATCGTGTGATGAAGATCTGACCTGCTGGCACGCCCGCGTAAAAGTTGCAAATGCAAAGCAAGCAATGCATGACTCCGAATTCTTCTTGAGAAAAGCATGATGGAGGGACCAGGAGAGTCCTCCAAAACACACCGAAATCGATCCAATGGGAGTAGTGCAAAGAAATCGCCACCGTTGTTCTTTGCCGCCACCACTTCCCTCACTCGGAAGAAGAAGAATTAAGGAACTCTGCGATGAAACCGGTTAGTGGGGACCCCATTGAGCCAACCCCTAATGAAGGTGTCTTACCACCCGCCCCAACTACTGAACACTCAGTAAAAAACAATGGGAGTTTGGAGACGAGTGACCCCATTCCAAGTCACTCAACCGATGCGCCAAATGAGGGGAAACTCCTCCACCGCAGCAAGGTCGGAGGATCTTGCAGATGACTTCACAACGAATCTAGGAGGCGAAGTGGAGAAAGTGCAAACACAAAACGAATGAAAGTTGCCATCAACGAAGCTCGAGGCGATTGAGACTGTCTCGGTGAGGTGCCAACTACTCGAAGGCTAATGACGCCATCTCGATGCGATCGAGGCACGGAAGAAGAATGTACAGGAGTTAACACTGGGCGATGAAAGTGCAATCCATGGGGTTGAGACTCCAATGGATGCCACCACGAAAGACCCTAAGACAACCGACACTTTGTCGAAAGGGAGGTCCATGCCTCGCTGCAGCTTGAGACCTGCAGGAGGTAATGAAGGCCCACGGGAGATTGAGACTTCCCGGGGTAAAGAATCAAGTAGAGAACATCCCTCCCCGCTATCATTGATCCATCCGAAAAGGAGATAAGCGCGCTTCATGATTCCCAGATAATCCTGATGTAACCTTTCTCGGGATCGGAAGGCGACGAAGAAGCCGAGTCATCCCCGTGATGATCCAAAAGACTCACCGGATGTTCCCAAAGACGAGCAAGTCGACCTCAAAACTACTCGTCAAACTTTCAATTTTGATGATGAGCCACCAATGGAAATCTCATCATCGTCCGATGACGCTTCGATAAGGCCGAGACCATCCACTCAATTGGAGAAACCAAAGAGACCAACGAAGCTGTTGAGACAAAGGCTCAAGCAAGTTGGTCCACTTCACAACAGACCCCAGTGAAACAGAGTCCATCTGCGCAGCTCCCAAGTCGCAAGAGTTCGACTCCAAAAGGAACTTCACGCACACCTCTCATCATTGAACAAATCCCGGTTGGCCGTGATGATTCCTTTGTAGAATCATTTCCTTTCTCTCTAGAGGTACCCGACCTCCCCGACGAGTCCGAGAACGATCCGGCGCGCTTCCACGCACTGATCTTGTTCTTCCATCCGACACCATCGTTCCAAACTAACTATGACTTTGACGCCGCATGGCCGTCACCGCAACTAAACAAATGAAGTTCGGGAGGTGTTTAAAGCATTATTTGCTTTGAAATTGAACGGATGGAGAGGCACCAGCCTCTATGGACATGAGATCGGATAACAGAGATGCCATGCCTTACTACCGACTTGTGAGGCATAACATCGAGAATCGTGGAATGGTGGCAACAAAGAAGCAGAAACAATGCGTGTGGAACAAGCTAGATATTTGAACATTGTTCGACAAGCTCACGTATTGAGAGAACACATTGAGCACATGCATGAAGCTCACACTGCCGAGATAAAGTCGCTGCGTGAGCAAAATAAGAGTGATCTCCAGCGTATGGAAGAAAACATGGATAGAAAATTCACCTTCTCTTGGGCCGAGATGAAGCTAATTTCAAAGAGAGTCCAACGCTACTCGCTCCGAATTTCGTGCCGCATACACCGCAGCGGACTCGCGCGAACTCGGCTCGTGAGTTCGACTTTCTCGCTGCAAGATATGTTTCAGTGTTCTCTCTCTCTTTGATGATGCCAAAAAGGGGGAAGAGGAATACTTTAAAGCGCTAAAGAGATCCGTCGGCCCGAAAGGAGGAAGCGGTTGTGAAGGGAAAGACAAATGAGGAAGTGTCAAAACAAAAGAAAGGAAAGTCCGCTGAGGGGGAAGGATCGAAAGATGTGACCTTGATGATTGCACAAACCCCCCAACAAGGTCTTGTCACAACCGATATTATCAAAAAGAAACTCCCAAAGTGACTCGCCACTCCAACACTCGCTATATCTATGGTCCGAAAAGAAAGACAATTGAAGCGGGGATAGAGGAAGTGGAAGGAAGAATGGATGCCCGAGTTATGAACATCTTGAAACAACATGGAGGCATTCCAAAGAGAGACAGAGACACTTATGCCATCTCGTATGTCGGGACCGAGCCACGATCGCTTGATGAATTTAAAACGCCGCATCTCAAGGATACTTTGCAAACATGTCTATGGCTCAAGCTTGTGACTTGTATCTTGGGAAAAAGGTCTCACGTTATGTGAAGAAGCCGACAGCACGCAGACTACCAGTCACTCTGCTGGTCACTCACCGAAAGAAAGAAGACCCCAAAGACAATACACGCCCGAGGTAGAGGAAGAAGCGTGGTGGAGGAAGAGGTTTCGCACCTAGGCCTCTTCCCAAAAACATTGAGTACGTAGATCCGTGGCAAGAAAGGAGGGATCTCTGGTGGTCTTGACCAAGTAGCCAATTTGCAAGTGGCTAAAAGCAATGTTGAGTATGCGAAAAGAATAGAAGAAGAAAATAAGAGACAAACTCAAGGCTATGGGAGGAAAGACAAGAGAGATTAAGAAGAGATGAAGTCGGAAAGCATATGAAAAGAAGAAGAAGAAGCGGCTGGAGATGAGAAAAAGAGAAGAAGACCGAGAAGATGACAGAAGTGAGAAGATGAAAGAAGGAGGCAAAAGAAGGAGATGAAGTGTTGTTGTCCACCCCTTCATGTATTTTACTATGTAAATACATACTATGTAAGTCTTCTCGCAATAAAGTTGTAAATTCTTTATTTTTGTGTAGACAAATGTTTGCTCTGATACACCTTGTAAACATTTTGTAAACATTGTGTAAAAGAACAAGAATGTTATGATCAATAAAAAGATTGATTCTACGCATACATTCTATGTGAATGCACTATCTAGATGTATCTTTGCTATTTACATTTTGAATGTTTTAAGTTTTGGCATCATCAAAAAGGGGGAAATTGTTGGGAAATTTATTGTTTAGATTTTGATGAATGTCATGCAAAACTTAGAATAGGAAGTTGGCACCCCATTTTTGTTGTAAAATCGCATTGTAATAAATAGGGCTGGTCAAGCCGAGTTAAGTCGGCTATGCCCAAACATGCAAGAAGACAACCGGAGACTAGAAGGAAGACTCCGATGCAAGACAAATGAGTATGGCAAAGAAGAGAAGACGGAACTCTATCAAGGAGGAGCGGTGAGATGCAAACAGTGGAGTATCGATCAAGTCAACTCAAGAAAAGCCAAGTCTCAAGTTGAAGTGACAAAGAGTCATCCATGATTGGAAGTGACTCTAAGTCACCTGGGAAAGCAAGGAAATGCAATCAAGTCGAGATAATCGAAAAAGATCCGTTGCATAGAAATCAAGAGAATTACTTAAACAAATAATATCTCCATGCTACCTTTCTCGAAGTGCTCACCCTGCGTGCAAAAGGAATAAACCAATGGGAAGCACTACACCGTGTCGAACTCGAAAAGGTGAAGAACAATTCATACGAGGAAATGGCAATTCCAAGGACTGCAACAAGACAAGCCAACGACCACAAGTGACTTTCAAAAATAAGCCTATCTCTTCAACGGGCAGATTTTTGAGAGCTTACTATAAAAGGCTGAGGAATAACTTTGAGAAATAAAACGTAGATTACAGGTTACCTTGACCATACAAGCAAGTAAGAAACATTTTGTAACCTGAAATATTCTCAAGTTATTAAACGCTCAATCCTCAAGCCTACACTAAAAAGAACATCAATCCAACACTCACCTGTGAAGGAAAGATAACTTCAATCAGTTGAAGAGGAAATTACTGAAGAATCAAGGGGTCTACATTCCACGAAGGATTGTAGGAAGGTTCAAGTTGAACCAAGTCTTGAGCTTTTGGAGGGCTTAGTGATCAAATCCAAAGATCTTGAGCAAGTGGGCTGTAGTAGCGAGGCAACCGCCTGTGAAGAAGTTCGAGTCGTCGAGAAGCCAAGCCGAGTGATCAAGGCGTCTTGATCGAGTCCCAAAGGATCAAGTCACCGTGTGATCAAGACTTGTATCCGGATCATTATCACTTTGTATATCGATCAATACCTAGTGGATTCCTCCAGGAGTTGGACAAGAGATGAGTAGAAGAATTACCCCATCTTCGAACCTCTATAAAAACTTATCGTGTCTTTTACATTTCAAAGATTTTAATTCCTGCATCTTATTTGTTTAAATCACGACATATTTGCTATCCAACTGATAATTTCTAAGTACTAAATCAATCTTTATATCTCGGCTTAACCATAATTAAGGGTGTTAAGTCTTCCAATAAATCAAACCACGTTGAGCTAATTCATCTTAACAAATGAGTTATTCTATCAACAAATTTCAATGAGTCTGTTGAGTGACTAACTCTATCGATTAACTAAATTGGTGTCCACCAAGGACACGGTTGTGTAGTATCAACTCGAACTTTTAAAAGGACTAAATCGAAAAATTTGGTAAGGTTTATTCAACCCCCCTTCTAAACCTTACACTCACACCCCTTGGGACCTACAGAGATATGAGACGATTTGCAAGCCTCGTGGTAATTCTTCAACATTGAATTGAATTGAGCGTAAACACATCCTATATTCATTTGAGATGAGAGTATACACTTGATCTTTGTGAGGCGTAATTCTTAACATTTACCATGGTTTCTTTGATATGTGCTCTATGTTAGATGTTTGAGGCTTGGTTGATTCATTGCTTGACACCTACGATAAACAATGCGAATTTTATGGAGTTATTGTGCGTTCTACTTTTCATTACTCCCAATCATGTTTTCTCTAGTTTTTAAAAGCGTTGACCGGGACGGCCAACAGTTTAAGTTTGGGGGTTTGTTGAGTGTGAGTTTTGCATGTATTTTAGGGCATATTTATGGCTATAATTGTTTATAAACATGCAATAACGTGTATGAAATGGTATATATTCGCTCTTTGTGGAAAAGATATTACGTTTGCTTGTTTTGTAGGAATTTAACGATATTTGGAGTGATTTTGTGACAAATACGAGCATTGCTACCTAGAATCATCAAGAATCGAGCGATTACACCCAATTGGAAGCCAACTATATGGAGTCTAGAGTCATAGTGATGAGTCGTGTGGCAAAAGAAGCATGGATTATCAAACAACAAGGAGATTTATCTCAAGGAACATACAAACGCGTATGGAATTTCCAACACTAGCGGGGTTTAGTATTTTGGTCATAACTCTCTACAAAATTGATATTGAGCTGATTCAAGTGGATATGGAAAGATAAAAGAGAGGGCTACAACTCTTATGAAGACCTCGCAAACAAATTTGGACGTTTGGGTGGCGCACGGGTAACCCGTGCGTGGACGCACGACCCGTGCGCCCTACGAGACCGGATGTTTTCTATGGGATGGCGCATGGGTAGCCCGTGCGTGGGCGCACGACCGTGCGTTCTTGCGAAAACTCCAAAAATGACAAAGAATTGACTGAAGCTTCTAAAAGGTATAAATACCACTTTTTGGGGCGCACACCGAGGGGATGAAAGGTCCGAAAAGACCCAAGAACACAAGAAATAGCTCAACTTCATCAAGGAAGAATCAAGAGAAGAATCGGGTCAAATCGGAGCTTGAGGATTGAAGATAAATCGAGAGATTATCCATTTCCTAAGTTTCTCATTCTTTGTGCTTTAATCTTTCATTTTAGCTTGTCATGAATACGAACAATTTGTCTATGAGTTGTTTATTTGTAATGAGTAGCTAAACATCTTGTGATTTCCTGGTTTTGGAAGTAGATTGATTGAACTCTTGTTGAATGTTTTAATCTTAGTTGAAGTTATTGTCTTGAAGCCTATTTGAGTACTTTGTTCTTATTCTTGTTTTATCACTTGACCAATGATTTAACTTGTTTGATATATTGATTCATAATTCGAGAGATGAGTTTCAATATTAGATCTTGAGTACTTGACATGAATATTTGCATAATCGAGAGGTTTGTGAATATTTGTGAGGATATTTGATCTTTTGTGCATTTGGGAGTTGTGTATCTTATGTTGAGTAGAGATGCTAGCATAGATATTTCAATCTACACTTTATATACATCTCGAGAGGGAGGATAAAATACCATTGTGATCGTCTTATAGGTGTATCGATAATGACTTTGGCTTTGATTAAATCGGACAACAAGAGGAATATTAATTGAAACTATAACCCGCGAATCCATTTCATTCCCTTGATAATTCCATTATTCTTAGTATCTTGTGTTTTTGTGGTTAATCTTGTCTTTACTTCCACAACAATCATCAAATTTCGATCGTCTAAATAAAAATAAGACTATCTTAGTTCAATACTTAGCGCATAAATTTATTAGTCTCCGTGGATACGACCTTGCTTACCCTATTCTATAAACTACACCGTACACTTGCGGTGAAGCTAAAAATAAGGCGAACATGGACGAATGGAAGGAATTTAAATTTGTTTATGAATTCTCATTACTTCATTGAATTTTTGTTTCTATGGTTTTCTGTTTCTTGTTCTACTTTGGGTTGATTGGTAGGGTACTGTGTTACCATTGCGATTTTTGGGGGAAACTGTTTGCTGTGGATTCTTGGAGGGGCTGTGCTGCGTGTGCTAGGGGTCTTTGGAACCCGGTGGGACCGGCTCTTGTTATGGGCGATTCGCTTAATGCTTTTTTGTGTTTTGATGTTTTTTCTCAGTTCGATTGGGTTATGTTTTGATGAAAACCGCTATTTGGAATCAGATATTTTTGTCTTTTGCTTATAGTGGCTTCCATCATCATAGTGGTTTGGGTTTGTTGCTTTTCCTTCTAGACCATCTTTGGTGGATCTCTTTGTCATACTTGGAGGAATCATTTGTCTCCATGATGATTGTGGTTATTTAACCAGCCTGTGTAATTATCTATTGAGGTGCTATGAAAAGTTATTATCGTTTAAAAAAAACAATCTTTTTCAAATAGTCTTGTAACATGATTGGCACTTTGGCGATTAGTGGGTGGCCACCAATTTGATAGCAGTTGACCACAATAAAGTCTACCAATAACAATTCGAGATCACAAACCGCCAAAGCTTCGTTTCTCTCTCTTGGGAAGGTTTATGTTTCTCTCTCTTGGGAAGTGTGTTTTCCTCCTTTTTGGAGCTGGTATCCATTGTTAAGGTCCCCAGGTCAACCTCGCATGCAGATGCGCCGCTATGAATCATTGTTCTCTTTGTCTTTAATTTTCTCTTTAAATTATCTCACGCATTAATGTTGGTCAAAAGCTCATAATAATGGCTCATTAATGAAACATCCTTTGTGTCTTATGAGTGTTTGACTTCCCTTTTTCAGTTTTCTTCTATTTATCCATTTTACGTTTTTGTGTTCTCTCTTGTTTTTCTCTTTCTCTGTTCTTGCCCCCATTTTCTCGTCCCTCTCCCTGTTCTTTTTTTCCTGTGTGTTTTTTTATTTTTTTGTTTCTTTTTGGGCTTTGTTTTTCTTGTTTTTCTTCTCTGGTCTTCAACCCGTGGATCAAACAAGTGTGATTGAGTGTGGTGCTTATCAGGTGGTGAAGATCTTGAAAATAAGCTTGCGTTCGTTCTCCTTGTCCAAGGAGGAGAAATTTGTTATTAGTTTGGAGGTGGAAGATATTAAAACAAGTGTGAAAGAATGCTCGAAAAGCTTATTTGGAAAAATTGGGGGATCTAAGAAAGCCAACTTCATGGGGCTTAGAAGGATCTTTGAGCCTCATTTGGCCATTAGAAGAACCCTTTACTATGAGAGAAATGGGCTTCAACTTCTATCAATTCGTTTTTGCCTCGAGAAAAAGATAAGATCTTTGGTTCAAGAGGGCAAGAATTGACTGTGGGCTACTTTCAAAGAAGTAGAGCGAATGCACGAAAATAGTGCTACTTTCAAAGAAGTAGACTGTGGGTACAAGTTATCTCCCAAAGGTGGTTATGTTCGAAGTTGGTTTGAAAATTGGTAACTCATTTGTCAAAGTTAAAGATGTGTTTATTCCTGAAGGAGGAAGTACACAAGGCGATTCTTAAAGATACTTGTGACAATCAACATGGAGAAGCCCCTAATGAGGGGAATCAAACTTAATTTCGGAGGCCACGTTGTGTGGATGGATTTCAAATACGAAAAAGCTATCCAATGTGTGCTTCTCTGTGGAAGGCTCACCACTTGGATAAAGGGTGAGAACAGAAGAAATGATATCCTTAATAACTCGTTAGTTGAAGGCCATATGGAGAGTGGATAAAAGCCCCTGTTTTTTCCTTAAACACAAAATTTGTTAAACCCAACCTTATCATTGATACACCTAGTTCACCCACCTTACCTAGCCACTAAACAAACCCATGCCCATATAATCCCTCCAACAACCCTACCCCTCAAACCTTTTTCATATTCTCCCCAAAAATAGAACTCGCCCCCTGCCTTCTCTCCCACACCCCTCTCGATAGTATTAACCAAACCTCAATTCCATCCCCAAAGGTCGATGAGAAGACCGCATCAATTTTCCCCGATCCAAACAATACCACCATCTCAGCCCCACCTACGGATAATACTATCAATCTCGCACCCAATCCATATGATTACAGATGACCAAGTGTTGGAAGGACTAACCCCAATCTCAATCCCAACCGATTTACCAAGGAGTTCCCTCGACACATATCCAATTTACCCTCGGTGTTATGGAATGAGCCTGCGAATAGTGGTCTTGATGGAGCACTTAAAACGTGGAGCGAGAATGAAAAGAGCTAGCCCATCGAACTCGCAGCGACTAATAAGAAATGCGGGCAAGAGAGCAAATGTGGTGCTCAAAAAGGAAAATAGTGAATAATGAAGACAAGGAAAATTCTGGTGTTTGGGGTGTTGAAGATATCAAAGTGGCAAAGAAGAGCAAAACGACTTATGATAATTCATCCATGGTGGAGGTAGCCAACCATAAGTGGCCCCAAAGTGATCAATGAGAGTATGTGTGTGGAATTGTAGAGGTTTGGGAGGACCTCTGCTTCCCGATTGAAGGAGTCGTGGCGATCCTATTTCCCATTTTTCATTTCTTTGTGAAACCAAAAAAAAAATTAGCTTTTGTTAAAACTGTTATGAGAAAAATGGTTGTAGGGGAGAACTGGTTTTGTGTGGATCCGGTTGGTATTAGTGGTGGTCTCTTGGTGTGTTGGAATGATAATGTGAGCATTGTGCAGATTATCACAAATAATTTCTCGTATTGAAATTGAATTTTGTCTCAAGAATCAAACTAGGCACATGTGGATTATATTCATTTATGCTAGTACGGATGCATTGGTTAGGAAAGATCGGTGGGAGTATCTCGAGAAAGGTTGTTTCTAAATGGGGGGGATGCATGGTGTATTGGAGGAGATTTTAATGATATTTGTAATCATGAAGAGAAAAGAGGTGGTAGAAAGAAAGTATTGCAAGCTTTCGGATTTTAATGCTCTCATTACGAACCTCAAAGATCTTTGGAATGTTTTTGGAAGGGAGCTAATTTTACGTGGGGAATAATCGTGAGGGTGAAGATTTTGTCGAAGAGAAGCTCGATAGATTGTTTGGATCGATTGGGTGGCATGAGATGTTTCCATCTGCGAAGTGCTTAATATTTTCCGAAGTTCATCGACCACTCCTTGCTATTCCCGAACTCCTCTCCGAAAATTCAAAACCTAAAAAGCGCTTCTATTTCGACAAGAGATGGTTGGAGCATAAAGAAATTAAGGAGGTGATCTCTACGGCCGGAATTACCCTCGGGATGGTTCTCATTATGTTTCGTTTTTCAGAAAAAAATCACCGCTTGTAGAATTAACCTCCTTAAGTGAGCAGCTCGTTTAAGATGGCTTGACCAGAAATATTTGTCAAATTTCACCGCCCTCGAAGAGTTGAGAAAACAAGGGGTAACAGAAATTGGGGGAATGGCACTCTTTGAAAGGGCAGTTGGATAAGGAATACAAGTCGAAGAGCTCCATTGGCATCAAAAATCCGAGTTTCGTGGCTGAGAAGGGGATAAAAATTCAAAAATTTTCCATGCCTTTTGTATGCAACGTAGGAAGCAAAACTCTATTAGTAGATTGGTTAAGGAGAATGGGGAGGTGTGTGAGAAAGAGGAAGATATTGAAAAAGCTATAATCGGATTTTATCAAAATTTGTTTTCATCTCGAGGTTGACCGGAGATTTGAGGCTACTTGATGGTATCTCACACTCAATCACAAAATGATTTGAACAAGGGTTGATCGCTCATGTGGATGAAAAAGAGATCAAACAAGCTCTCTTTGAAATGAATCCTTCTAAGGCACCGGGCCCCGGATGGTATGTCTCCTCTTTTTTCAAAAATTTTGGGAAGTGATTAAAAGTGATTTATGTGACGCTATTTGTAGCTTTTTTCGCTCGGTAGAATCCTAAAGAAATGGAACAACGCACTTGTTACCCTCATTCCTAAATCCCAAAATCCTTCATCAATATCCCAATATCGTCCCATTAGTCTTTGCAATGTGAGCTACAAAATCATCTCTAAAATCCTTGCAAATAGACTCAAAATTTGCTTGCCTTTACGTGTGTGTGAAAATCAATCGCTTTTCTGTCCGATAGATACATCCTTGATAATGTTATTATTGTTCAAGAAGCTTTTCACTTCCTTAATCGACATAGAACTGGAAAAAAAAAATGCATGGCTATGAAATTAGATATGATGAAAGCCTACGATAGAGTCGAATGGGATGGTTTAAGAGTTGTCATGTGCAAAATGGGATTTTCTCACATCTTTGTCAATTGGATTATTTTGTGTCTGTCATCCTCTTCTCTGTCCTTCAATATCAATGGCAAGTCTAAAGGCCTAGTGATCCCATCGAGAGGTCTTAGACAAGGGGATCCTGTGTCTCCTTACCTTTTCCTCATAATCTCTGAAATCTTTTCTAATCTTATTTCCACGGCTGCCAATCTCAAGAAATTTAAAGGAATGTCAATTTCGAAAAAGGGACCTATTTTTACACATCTTTTATTTGCTGATGATTCTATTCTATTTTGTGAAGCTAACCCTCTGCAGGCACAAGTTGTGGTTGAAATACTGGAGAATTATACCAGGCTCTCTGGCCAAAAGGTTAATTGGGACAAATCCTCAATTTTTTTCAGTAAAAATACAGCAGATGTAGCTCAAGTGGAGATTTGCCAAATTCTGGGAGGAACTGGAAGACACCAATCAAGTAGATATTTGGGGTTACCTTTATCTATTGGGAAATCCAAGAAGGAGGTGTTTGACTTTGTGGTGGATAAGGTCCAAAATCGAATGTGTAGCTGGAAAAACAAGTTGCTCTCACCTGCTGGCAAAGAAATTCTGATTAAGGTTGTGCTTGATGCTCTCCCGTGTATGTTATGGCATGTTTTAAGCTTCCCAAAGGCACCTGCCAAAAGATTTGTCAGATTGTAGCCAAATTTTGGCGAATTCGAATAATAAATCTACTCAAGGGGTTCACTGGTTGGCTTGGAAACACCTTGATGTGCCTAAAGATCAAGGCGGTTTGGGCTTCCATGACCTGTTGTTGTTCAATGAGGCTCTTCTAGCCAAGAATCTTTGGAGACTTATTCAATATCCAAATCTCCTCATGTCCAAAGTGCTCAAAGCTAAATATTTTCCAGATGGGAACCTTATGACTGTGCAACCAAATCAAAGTGCTTCTTGGTTATGGAGGAGTTGGCTCGGAGTGAGGGATGTGCTTAAGAACGGTCTGAGAGTGGAGATTGGTGACGGGAAGACCACAAAAATTTGGCAGAATCCTTGGATTCCGGGTGCAGCTGATTTTAAACCTTCTTTAGGTCCTTGTCAAGATGCAGCTCCTATTTGGGTGTGTGATCTTCTCACTGAAGGGGGTTGGAATGGAACTCTGAGCTAATTAAGAAGACCTTTAATCATGTGGACTGTGCAAACATCCTGCAAATTAAGGGAATGAATCCTGAAAAAAAGATCGACTCACTTGGCATTTGGAAAAGAAAGGGAAATTCTCTGTGAAATCGGCCTATGCCTCTTTGGTCAGGAAGAAAATTGAAAATCTTGATGTTGCTGAAAGTAGTGAGGCGGGCTTGGTGCTGAAAAAGTTAGAAATCTGAGCTGGAATATTTTCACTAAAGGCAAGATTAAACATTTCTTGTGGAGATGTTTCTCAGGTTGTCTACCAACTAGCTGCAATCTTCGGAAGAAAGGCATCGAATTGGACCCTATTTGTAAGTGTTGTGGGGAGGAGGAGGAGACTATTGAGCATTTATTTTTAAATGCAAAAGAGTTGTGATCATTTGGAAGCTTGCTCCAATTAGGTGGGAAGGATTGGATAATGATACAGATTCCTTTTGTGCTTGGTGGAGCAAAGTTTGCTGCTTGGGTAAAGGTGCCTTTGCGACAGACCGCATCCAACTCACAACCTACATTCTTTGGTGGCTGTGGAAAACTAGAAACCTTTGGATTTTTCAAGAATGTTGGAAGCCGGAGATAGAAACGGTGAAGTTTGCGGTTCAAGAATGGAGAGAGTTTCAAGCTTTTGGCAAGAAGACAAATACTCTAGGAATCTTTTGATTTAGTGGAGTCTAGTCTTGTTTGTGTTGTTGGTTCTGTTGCTTTTTCTGGTTTTTTTGCTGTTGTGGGTTGATGCCAAGGCTATTGGATTGTTCTTGCTTTTGCACTGCCAATATCTTAGGCCATCAATCTGGTTACTTGTGTTTTGTTTTTTTGTCTAGACCATTGTTGTTTCAATGGTGCTCCTGGATGCATTTTTTGGGTGGTTGTCCCCAAGATGTTCCTTGGATCAGTTGATCCCCGTTGTACTTTCATCCTCTGAGTTTTAATATATCCATTTCGTTTCGGAAAAAAAAAAATAACAATTCAGATCTTTAAATATTATTTTATTTAATTTGAGTATATATTTTTCCATCAATATATAGTTTTATTTTATTAGGGACTTGAAAGTTTAATTAGTAGAGACAGTAATTAACATCAATCAGAATGTATAAGAGATAAAGTTAATGATATTGAAGTATATACAAAATAATTATGTGATTCAAATATATTGCTACATATTTAGTAGTGCAAACAGTCACCAACCTAAAAGGAGATCTTGGTTATATTGGTAATAAAGCAACAGACGTCAAAGAATTGCTTAGGGCGATTGGATATCTTTCATTTTAAAATAAAAAATTATTTTGCTAAAGAATAGTGGTAAACAAAATTGGAAGAAAAAAAATGAATTTTGATAGTGTGATTGGATTTGAGATGAAAAAGTAATGATGAAAATTGATTTGATTTAAAAATAGTAAAATAATGATTGAATATGATTGGTAGTTAGAAGTGTGTGAATGAGTAGATAGTGAAATTTGTGGGAGAATGTGTAAGAATGATTAGTTTTTTTGTGAAAAATGTGTAGATATGATTGATAAGAGAAAAATGATAAAAAGTGAAAGTGAAAGAATGGTATATTTTCCGAAAATTTTCATAAACAATCGCATATATTTGGTCCAAAACAATTCTCCAACTCAACAGAAATGGAATCTCATCCATATCCAATTGCAGTCTTAGCCTTTTTCCTGGATTCACCAAATAATGTCGCTCATTGTTTGGCTCAAATTTCTGTTTTATTTCCTTCTTCATTTGTTTGGGAGAATGGAAATTTTCCACTTTGAATGCAGGACCTTGTAATGCTTGATTTAGATCATTAATTCGTTCTCTTTCAAAAAAAAAAAAAAAGAAAAAGGGTTCCTCCTAAATTTTTGCCTAAAACCTTAAAATCTCTAAACACGAATTACTGCATATAATATCAAATTGGGTAAATTATAAAAATTACCCTTGAGATTTAACTAAATTGCATACATTTACCTGTCGAGGTACTACAGGCACCTCCCAAAATTTGTATTTGCTTAGAAAGATATCCCCTCAAATAGGTGCAATTTGTGAAATTGAAACAAAATATCAAAGGTGTAATTGTAAATAACTGGAATGTTTGTCATTAGAATGAATCTCAGGGGTATTTTTGTATTAATTAACATGTCAAATTTTGCAATTATCAAGATTTTGTCCTCTTCAATGAAATTACATTTTCTATATGAACCAAACTTCAATATCCCCTATCAAAGCTCCAAAAAAAAAAAAAAAAAAAAACCATCTAGCTCTGTCCCTAGATTATGCAATGAGGATTGTATAGTATAACTATATATAATGATCTACAACAATGTAATTCTCTGTCCTTGACATTGAACTAAAGAACTTCCTATTGCTAAACTCACAAAACTTGCCTGTCAATAGCTATATATTTTATGTACCTATTGATCAACTTTCCCCTTCATCAGGGTAGGAAAAATGAGACCACCTGGTCTAAACAAATACGAATTAAGATACCGGCCGGGTAGATATCAACCGTTGGGTGCGGACCGATTAAGATGATCGATCACGAGTGTTTCACGTGTAGTGATGCTAAGCTATCTCAGATGTGCCGACTTTTGATGTGAACTGCCTTCGCTTCTTCTCAAAGCGTTAGTTCCTGAATCGATGCGAAGTGAGTTTCCTGAGAAGCAGTGTCGTCGTTCACCCGATGAATTTTTGAATCCGTCGAACAACTGCCTCTTACAATGACCAACAAGATGAGTTCCTTGTCTCTGGTGTCTTCAGACCACCAGCTTTGAGGAATTCCATCAACGAATTCCTCCAATTTGTGGGATTCTTCATGATGTACCGATATGTCCGCGACTTGATCTGGTCTGATCAGGCCAGCTGCGGGTGTGACCTGATTCAAGAATCGAGAATTTTATGTTTCAGTGTTAAAAAGGCATATAACCGACTACGATGAAAGACCGATTTGGATTTTTCCATTGCAGTTACGTGTTGCGTAAGAGATGTATGCCATACGTGTATAGTGAAAGAAAACAGCAAAAATGGAAAATTGGTCCAGTAACTAATGGGGGTATAAAAATTAGTTCTATTTGAATTCGAAAATTCAATTTAGTCCTATAACTAGTAACAATACTCGAATTGAGTTTAAATTTGATTGGAAATTTGAGAATTGGCCGGATCTTGTCACGTAAAACAACCCACATGGCTTGAAAATATACGGGATTTCTGGATTTTCTGACCAAATTATTATTTGGACTTTCATATATAATATGGCGCCCATGGGGGTAGAAAAAGCGGGACTGGATTAAAAATGTCATTTACCTAATCCGAGTGGCAATTTAAATGACATTTGTAATTCAATTTCGTCAATATTCTATGTCCCCATGAGAGCGCACAATTATATGGGGATGTCAAAATAAGCAATTTTGACAAGAAGAATCCAGAAATAACCAATATTTCAAGTCATGCCTATTTCATGTGACAATATCTCGCCAATTTTAAATTTTCAAATAAATTTGGACTCACTTCAAGCCTTCTTATTAGTTACAAGACTAATTTGAATTTTGTAATCCACGCAAGACTATTTTTGACACCTTACCAGACCAATTTTGTGTTTTTCCCTAAAGAAGTATTTTATACACATGACATGCATTAAGTCGTATGTAATATACAAGATATAATACACAATTGCAATGAAAGATCCAAATTGGAACCCTTGGGATCAAGAACTTAATTGATATTACCTCAAGCCAACGTGGGAAACCATGCGAAGCTCTTGGGCCGGTAATCGGGTGTTGCTTCATCCTCTTTAATGGTGGATTGGCCTTCACATATAATTTGGTAAAAGACCATCTCTTCCCCCTTCGATTGGTGATTTTCAAGTTGAAAGTGTCTTGGTTCTGGAGCGATATTCTATTTGTGCTAACATTTGTTTCGGGCACAAAGCGTAGCGCTTCAAGATTTGATCTGATTGTTTCATTGGACTCGAGTATTTTTCCAAACTCTTGTCTCCTTACTGATTTATCAACATGAGCAATGTCGACATTCAACTTGCATCGTACGGGTTTATGATCGCTTTCAGTCACCTCCATGCAAGCCTCATACCTTCAATACAGATAAATAAAAAGAAGAAATAAACAAAAGGAAGTACAACCAATAAGTAATGAGAAAAGGTGAGCCTTGAGAAAATATTTAGAGATAATTACAAAAATCACTCGTTAGGTTTAGCTTAGTTACAAAAAAATCCAGTTATCTTTTATATTTACCAAATACCCCTTGAGGATTGGCATTTATTTTACAAAGGGATACTTACAAAAAAAAAAAAAAAAAACTTGAGGTTCTGTCTAATTACAAAAATCCAGAGGTTTTTTAAAATTGCAAAAATCCCCTAGAGGTTTAATTCTGTCTTATCCCCACTTCATAAGCGAAAAATAATTCAAAAATCTCCTGACATTATACAAATATTACAGCTACTAGGGTATTTTGTATAAATTCAAGACAAAATCAAACCTGAAAGGATATTTTGTAATTTTTTGAAACATCTCCGGATCTTTTTGTAACTAGCCCAAACCCTAGGTTTTTTTGCAATTATCCTTTTTACAAATCACCTCCTCATTGAGTACAATTTGTGAAATAGAAGCATATGTCGAGAGGCATTAGTAATTTTGAAAGATAACTGGGTTTTTCTGTATTTAGGCTAAACCTGAAGGGTACTATTTGTAATTATCCCAAAAATTAGAAAAATGAAAACGCCTACTGTAATATGGAAGCAATCACGGGGCATTCCAAACTGCATTCTTTTGTTGGAGCTGTCCTAGTATCTCGATATAGGACTCTGTCACACCAAGCTGGAATTCGTTTCTTCTCACCGGAATCATAACCTATAACAAAATAGAAAAAAATGAAATTGATCCCTAGATGATTCAAATCACGTCCTTGATTAAGAGTACGAAAACTCTATTCGTTTTACCTCCTAAACCTGGTTTTCCTTTTTCGAACTTGTAAGTGGGAGGAAATCGGATGAGCGCCTCCCGCATTCCTTGGAAAACTTTACCTGCTTTCATTTCAGCTCTCAGCTGATCTTTCTCTCGAAGCCAATCGAAGCTTCTTTGAGAAACCAAGTCCCTTGATTCATCGTAAGTTATGCCGAATAGACGATAATTAAAATCACCGGTAAAGACGACCATATCCGCTTCGGCAAGATCAGGCCTGCCCTCATCAGGATTACCTGCTGGAGCCTAATATAATCAAATGAAAACTATTACTTTAGCATCAAATGGGAAAAGAGAAAATGAAAAAAGAAAAAAAAATCACTTGAATTCTGATATTCATACGTTTGCGCCGCGGAGCATTTGATTGGCCGATGAAACACCAGCTGCAAAAGAGAGGATCAATGGCAGGCCAAAGAGTGAAGCAGCCAAAATAACATAGGATTAAATTACAAAAACTACCCTAAAATTTAGTCTAATTACAGAAAAATTCAAGTTATGTGTCAAAATTACAAAACACACACTTGAAGCATTCCAGAAAAAAACTTGCAGTTTGTTTTCGTTTTAAAATACCGCCTTAATAGGTGCAATCTGTAAAATAAAAGCAAATGTCAATGAGATATTTGTAATTTTGAAAGACAAACAAAGTCTTTTTGTAATTAGCCTAGACCTCAAGGGTAGTTTTTGTAATTAACCCTTACAAATAGTTTTTGTAATTAACCCAATAACATACAGAGGAGATAAGAGAGCATGACAATTATAGGTCGGAGCATACGGCAGCATTGTGAAAGAAACTTGATGACCGAGTGAAAGCCATTGTTTTGAAGATATGTTCAAAATCAGCATTCCGACGTTAACTGCTTCTAAATGGGCAGCGAAATGACAATTCACAAAACACATTATCCGGTCATATACTCTCAACCTTAAACCTACACCCCCTGCAAGTGAAATTAAGTCAGTACACATCAAAATCATATTTTAGAGATGACAAACAGATTAATGGAATCAAGCCTAAATGTAGGGATAATTACAAACTACCCTTAAATTTAGCCTTTTTTTCAAAACAAATAAAGACAGTTACCTCAATGGGTTATTTGTAATTTTAAAAGACAACTGGATTATTTTGTAATTAGGATAAACCTCGGATAGTTTTTGTAATTATCACTAAAAATTATTTACCTGTCGAAATCAGTACGAAGACAGATACATTATGCCAATTTGGTATATATATAAACTTAAAGAAGCAAACTAGAATTAGCTTCTTTGGTCTAGTTACCTTATTACCAATTGCCCGACCTAAACCACACGCGACTGCTGCAACATCCAAGTCTCCAACATGTGTCCTAAGATTTTTCCTCACCCTGAAAGTAAGAATGACAACCATGTAAAAGAACGAAACATAATAACAAGATAGATGCCTTGAATAATATTCAGAATAAAAGTTGCGAAATGAGATTCGTAACAAGGCTTGGAAAGTTCTCGTGTATTAGTGACCTTAAAGGTAGATAAAAATTGTGATGGCATACCAAATGGCTATAAGCAAGGCAGCCAGCTGCCTAGACCCTACACGCTCGAAAGTAGATCCTTCGTCCAATGCCTTGCCAATGTGATCCTGCCACCATTGCCCAACAGAACTTCCTTCTAGTCCTACCTAAAATAAAAAGTAGATGTTAGAAAAATACAAAAATGCATACTCAAAGGGTAGGAAAGAAGAAACTTGAAATATTTGTTAGTCCAAATCATTGAAAACGAATATTGAAGAAGTGCACTAAGAAAAATGAAATACATATTGAAGCACAATGATCTATAAGTAGTATCGGTCATCAAGGTTTTGTTAGATACTAAGAGTATTTTCTCCATTTACAGTCCTGTTTCATATTAGAAAAACATTTCCAATGTAGTGTTCTTGTGTTATTCGTTTTGAAAAATAAAAATGCGTTAATTACCAAAAATACCCTTGAGGTTCTATCTAATTACCAAAAAAAACAGCTATCATTCAAAATTACAAATACTCCCTTTTTTGTTTCTATTTTAAAAATTGAACGCACAACAGGGAATAATTGTGCAAATACAAATCTTAAGGAGGTGTTTGTAATACTTTAAGGGGATAATTGTAATTTTGAATGATAACTGTGATTTCTTTTCTTTTTGTAATTAAGCTAAATGTCGGGGTATATTTGTTTTTCTACCTAGAAAAGAAAAGTGTTATTATGGGCTTACAGTTTCTTTTGCTGCTGACATTGCAAGGAAACCAGCACCCATTTCTACTTCTTGTAGCCCAACAACAACAATATCAACATCTGATACGGCTGAACCTAACCATGACATAAGAGCATTATGAGACGCTCGTCCTTGGCCAACATTCCACGTGCGATTAAAATACTAACATTCTCTCGTCTTGTATACATGTGATCCCTCTCAGACAATTCCGTCCGTAAAATGTTATCAATAGGCGCGGGCGAGGAGATGTTCCACCGCGTATGCCACCGTGAGTCGCTAAGCTAAAAACATAACCATTGCCAGTGACTAATTTTATAATGGGCTCGTTATGGGCTATCCAGCCCGCGATTACATTTCCTTCAAGGTCCAGTATTTGGATCATGCCACTCGCATACCCGATCCAAATTCTCGACCCGTGAGTGCAAAAGCACTGAACGGCACAAGGATGGCACGTGAGATCCTGCAAACGATTTCCATTTCCGTCCCACTGGACTAACGAACCGTTTGAACATCCCGTCCAAATAATACCATCGGCTGCAATAACTATTGCTTCTGTTTTTTTAGTATCTTCGACAAAAGCTCCGGCCCCCTTTGCTACACGGAACGGCATCTGCGGCACCTATTATAGCATTACGAGACCTCTGCAAAAAGCCTTGACTTTTTTCTTTTTTAGACTTGGAGACAAACTTAACGTTCATTTCATCTTCGACTACCTGGTCTTGGGATGCTGACATGTCGACACGATTTTCGAGTTGGCCCTCTATGTTAAATACTTTTAGAAGTTCTCTTGTGCGAGCATTCCTGCATTAACCAACAAATTATGATAATTAGAACATTAATCATAAAGAATATCACTTCCTAATTATTTTTTAGCATTACTCAGTGGGGTAAATACAAAAGCTACCCCTGATGTAGCCTAATTTCAAAAAGATCAAGTATTCTTTATTAATCATAAAGAATATCACTTCCTAGTTATTTTTTAGCATTACTCGTGGGGTAATTACAAAAGCTAACCCTGATGTAGCCTAATTTCAAAAAGATCCAGTATTTTTCAAAATTACAAATACCCCCTTATGGATCTACAAACACCCCAATGACGTTAGTAGTTAGTTAACAAATACCCCCTATTGAAGGTGCAATTTGTAAAATAGAAACCAATATCAAGGGGGTGTTTGTAATTTAGAAGATAACCTCAAGGATAATTTTTGTATTTAACCCTTACTAGTGATAAAAATTAATCTCACAATCAAACAGTACAATATTTTCTAGCATATCAAAGTACAAAGAATATATGAAAGAAAATATACCATAGTGAGAACGATAGAGACCCAACGGCCCAGACTTTTGCTCGGACATTGTCGGATAACAAACATTTCACATCTGAAGAGGAAATATTACATACTCCATTAACTGTAACTTGGGTTCTCAGGTCAATAACTGATCTCTCCACCAGCACAGCAGCCATACGTCTTTCCTCTGATGATAGCGACAGAGATTTTTCGACGGATTCCCATGGCCAGACCCTTATAACACCACCATCTGAACCTGACCATATATCACCTGGATCCAAGAAATGAATTTATAACAAACAAACGAAAAGTTAAACTCCATGATCAAAAAGATCCTCTCAAGCAGACAGTAATAAGTTATCGGATGCATTAACAAAGCGCATTAACAATCAATTTCAAGTTTAAATCGATTATAGTTTGGAGTAAACTCATGCTTAAGATGCGTAGTGTTGAATAAGCTAGCATTTTCTGTTGAAAAAGCGAACATAACAACAAAAAGAGTTCAATTATGACTGATGCAACAGAAAGAATATAGAAAACTTCTATTTTAACACTCAAATAGCACAGCTAGACAAGGAAATCACTCTTTTCTTTACGCAAATTTATGAATAGGGTAAATTACAAAATTACCCCTAAGGTTTAGCCTAACTGCAAAAAACTCCATTTATCTTTCAAGATTACAAATACTCCCTAATGGTATAACAAACACCCCTTAGAGATTTATATTTTACTTAACAAATGCCCCCATGAGGGTGCAATGTGTAAAACATAAACAAATGCCGAGGGGGTATTTGTATTTTTGAAAGATAGTTGGTTTTTTTTGTAATTTGATTGAGCCTCGAGTTATTTTTTGTAATTAACCCTTGTTAATAACATGTAGAAAGGAAACATAACCTCCAACAAAGAAGAGCAGAATTGCCATAACATCATTCAATTTTACGGAAATTAGAAAGTTTCTGATCAAAGGGAAAAGAACTTACCGTAAAACGAAATCACCATGGAAAGAACAGGACCTCGATGTGCCTGCCAAGAGAAACCTTCCTTGAAAGCAGGGCCGTCCGGGAAATGCTGGTCCATTTTCCAAGACCTGATTCTACCATCCTTGTGCCCACTCCAAACCAACTTATTCCCTTGGTCAATCATCAAACATATTGTCGGTGATGTGTTTGCTGATTCGTAAAACGGAGCAGCATCCTCATCCCCTCTAGGTACCTTTCTCCCGGTTCCAGTCCCGGGCTCATATGCATCGGAATAGTTCCATACTCTTACGCCCGATTCTTGCCCTGCCCACAGCTGTGTTTCTGTACTTGCAATTGTCCGTATAAACCTACCAGCCTGTAAGAAGTTCATAACTTATCAATTCTCATGCATTGATTATATTAAGGGATAATTACGATAAAAAACTTGAGGTTCGGGCTAACTACAAAAAAATCGAGATATTTTTGAAAATTGCCAAAAAAGAAAAAAACTTTAGGTTTGATTCGGTCTTACATTTTCCCCCTTCATAAGCAAAAAACATTTCCAACCAACCACCCCCCCAGTAGTTATAGAAATATTAGGGTTACCCCCTTAAATTGATAAAAGAACCAAACTTGATGGGGGGTTTTTTGTAATTTTGAACATCTACGGATTTTTAAAGATTTTTTGTAGTCAGCCCAAACCTCAGGGTTTTTATTTTTATGAATTCTCTCACTAAACTAATTGCATTCTTAAGCAAAGTGTAAAGTACATAATGGCATAACCTACCGTCCTTTGGTAACTTCGACCGCAAAATAACATGAAAATATATCACTATGGGATAAACATGATTATTTCAAATTGAACTAATAAACATCATTATACAAACTAGAGATAGTTTTCTACATAAAATAGATCAATTAAACACCCTTAGCTCATTATACAAACTAGAGATAGTTTTCTACATAAAATAGATCAATTAAACACCCCTTAGCCCTTAGGGGAAAAAAAGAAGATAAAAACAGGGCGAAGTTGCAAATTTCTTGCATTTACTTCTTGTGTATTACTGAAATGAATAATTTGAATAATAATTACACACAAGAAAACATTAGGTTTAAATCGCAAATACATTGTTTTGTTTAATACTTCCTATTCAGTATACATTATAGCAAACTCTAAAATAGCGCCTAAACTGGCAGTCAGTTCTAGAAATTTGTTGTCCAACCTTGTAAACGGCACAAGATTGTGCTCGACCCTACAACTGGCGCAGAATTTGCATACGAGATTCCTATTCCGTATGTTGTTTTGTCTAGTATTTCAATTTACTAGGTAAATTCAACGTGTATAAGATGTTTTGCAATTTGCCAATTTCCCACCTTTGCCACAAATATCATTTCATTTCCCACAAAATGATGCAAAGTCGATTAAATACACACACAAAGTACTCACCTTGACATTCAGCGCTTTCCACAAAAAACACCAATTTCATGACATGCAAACACATTAAGTTTTAATTAATTAGGCATAAGGGCTTAAATGCAATTAAGTCCTTTCACTCTAAAGGGTTTGCATTCTTAGACCTGTAACTTTTTATGTGCCAGTTTTGTTTTGGTCCTTGACGATGTTAGTCAAAATTGCAATTCAAGTCCTAAAACTTTCAACGGTTATAGGTATTTTGGGTAATTTAGGTATTGTCGGAACAAATGACATTGATACAATGATTTGGGAGTTGGGACCAAAATTACAAAAAATCAAAACGACCAAAATTGCACAAATTAGAACTTCTTCGACCAAAATTGCACAATTTAGAACTTATTAGACCAAAATTGCATGGAATCGGAATCTCACGAAAAAAATTGTTACATAAAATATTTAAATGACCCAAATCGCTAGCTCTCTATAGTCACATTTGTCAGGGACCAATTTTGCAATTAAGCGGCATATAGCAACGACTACGAAGAAAACACATTACATAAAATATTTAAATGATGGTTCCTAGCAATATCATCAATAATATGCTTCAACCCAAGATCAATATCGACCTCCTTGCACTTGGAGTTTCCAACGACAAAATCACCATCAACTAGGCAAGGTATACTTTGATTCATCATAAAAGTTTTGAATGTTCAAGCGCACAAACTCGTCCTCACACGGCCACAAATTCTTCAACCTCAACTAAAATAAGAAAAATAAAAAAAGCAGTCGAAACAATAAAGAAACAATTATGAAACATAAATGAAACAAAACAGAAAGAAAAAAAGAGTAAAATAATATTGTCTGCATTCGTGAGACCGATTGAAGATCTTCATCTCCAAGTCTTTGGCCCTCACTTTGTTGTCTTTCACGAATTTTGAATAAGTCTAGTTCAAAATTCTCGGGATGTCACAATCAACACGAGCACAAAACTTCCCATTCACCTCAGGCAACACTCATAGAACCAAATGCGGAATGCCAATGGAAACCCTTGAATCTGTGGAAAAATTTGACACGTTTCTCACCAAGATTGTCCTCACTCAACTTTGTTTCTATACAAAATTTGTTTGCTTCAACTCACAAATAGTCAAATCAAACAAATCCCTCCCTTATGGACATGTGTCAAACACATCCATATACTTATCCACCATCTCAAAAAACGACATCTCAACTTCGAACTTAAAAGAAGTAAAAAGAAAAAATGGAGAAAATACAAGATGCGACAATTTGAGATCATCTAGATGATCATCATCCCAAACACGCATTAAAAAACTTTCCTCAATGGACCTATTGAACTTGCTTGATTAGCAAAATACTTTTGAAAAATAACGAGAATTACTAACATCCCCGACAATGAAGGCTATCACCAACACAAGTAAGACCGATCACTAGAGCAAACTCCCCCACCCCATACCTCAATAACTTTCCACTCACGGACACAACGATCTCGTCCTTCTTCGAGTGGATGACTTGACGTTTCAATAACGAATGGACTTCATGTCCAAAATATCAAAACATGTATTCTGAATGCCTCGAGTTGGGTGTCGATTAAACGATTCTTTATATTGTTAATAACATCAAATGAGAACGCAATACTTACCCTAGCAATAAACTTGATCCTCGAGGGTCAAGAACATACTTGAAACCCTAAACAACAAAGAAACAAAAAAAAAAAACACAAAATCAACAAACACTTCAACTAAAATACATAAAAGAACAAATTAAACATAGCAAAAACAACTAAGAAACAACATCGAAACAAACAAAAAACTTCAAATCACGAAATAACAAAAGAATACACAAAACTCATACCTCAAAGAACATCGTTCTTCAAAAGAAACCTTCTTGTTTTGGAAGCTTTGACACCAACTGTGATTTTACGATTTTAGAAAGCGATTTAATATCTAAAACTACTTCGTCATCAACAACCTTTTCTACTTTCCTCTTGTTTGAAGTCATTTTACCAGACAAGCTTTTGAAGTTTCCTCTTTTTGAAAAATCTGGTGCTTCCAACTTCAAGAGCTTCTTAGTAGCCTTTTATAAGGAGAGTTTTTAGGAGCCATTAAAACAACAAACCCAAATAGCGTTTTCAAGAAGTTATAGAAACGAGAGTTAGTGATGAAAACGTGAGGAGACCGCGAGCGATTGAAACGAAATAACAACATTGAAATGGAGCGAGAACAACGGGAAGACATGGCCACGATCAAGCAGGGGAGAGCAATAAACACGTACCTGGTTCGAGCTTCAGAGAAATAAGGTGATAAAAAAGTAACCATAGGTTAGAACGTAAAAACAGGAACAAGATGGGTAAAAACGTGAAGTTTGTGTGACCGGAGGGTATATTTGTCCTACCGGCGTATTTTTGTCTTTTCTTAAAAAATCAATGTATTTTGTGTAATTTCCTCAAAAACAACTTTTAAGCTTTCAAATATTATGAAATCTTTTTAAACTTAACTATCTTCTCTTTATAATCGATCGAGGAGCTCGTTTTTCTATAGAAATCCCATTTGTAATTTTCAAAAACCTCTGATTTTTTTTTGTAATTAGCCTAAACCTCCGGGAAGGTTAAATTGTTTTCCCGATCAACCATGTCACAAGAAATTTGAATGAGTTCTCTATATCGATTGAGAAAAGAATAATTGAACAACTTGATTATTCGACTTGATTAATACTTTTATCACCAAAACCGTGAGCGGAGTTGTATTGAAATAATTACTTTGAACATGATTGACATATTATTTAAACTAATATTGTACCATATAGAAAATTTATTTATTATTATTATTTTATGTTGTCTTTAAATTTGTTAAAGAAAAGGGGCCGTTTCAAAATTTGGCTCGGGCCAAAAAATTGTTGTGCACGGCCCTGTGTCTAACATGTCTATTTTTTGTTTGTGCTTTCATATTGTGCAAGAAATTAGTCAATTACCACCCTAATCCAAGTTTTGCGTGATTAATTATGTGAGAAAAGAGCTTAATCGTAGTTATACACAATCTGCATTGACATTTGAAATCTCATTAAATGAGAATGTAGTATTTTTACAATTATGACAAGCCCGTGGGCAGAATTCACCAGTTTCTTGCAACATATATGTCATCAAAGAATGAAAATTCAAAGAAGCATATTGCCAGTTATAATGTCATCACTGGAACAATTATCAGCCTCAGAGTAGTATCATAGTGAGGATTGGCAAACAGATCTTTTCCATCTTCCTAATTTCTCTCTTCCCTGCCATGAATTCAAGAAAAAACTTTTCAGAATTTGCAAAATTAACATATCAATTATACTCTGAAAATGATTACTGAGTGATGCTTTTATATTAATCAAGACCATTCTTCTGCTAAAAACAACCAAATCCTAAATATTTTTGGCTGAGTGAGTGAATATTATTCAACAAATCAAATCACTGCTTTGTCTAATTCACAAAACCGAGCAATGCGCACATTACAGGTTGTTTACGAAAATCACTTACCATTCGAGCAATAGCCAACTCATTGTCCACAATATAAGTTGCTTTAAAACCAACAGGATGCAACACCTCCTCATAACTACAGATAAAGAGAGCTTATTGTTAGTAGGGAACTAAAAATGTCCGCCAAAAGATACGAATATTTATCAGATAACAATTCTTTTAATAAGTTGGGAGTAGTGGTTGAATGATTTATCAAATAACAATTGAAACTGCGTTAAACATAGAAAAATTACTCCATAATCGACACTTTGTACGGAGGCCCACCCTCGTGATTATCTATCTGCCAACAACAAGATTATGCAAACAATCAAAAGAAAATAAATACTTTATATAAAAGACAAGATGAATCATCGTTATTTGTTGGTTAGAAAAATATTTTTTCAACTACTCGAATTTTTCATTTTTCCCATAGAAGAATTATAATGAACCATCCAAACTCAGGAAACTGCATGATGCCATTCATAAGTGAATTCCGGCCAGTGTGGAGGGTAAATATTTTCTAAGATATGGTTAAAGTATAAATTGATTTTGCTTATTGGAAAATGTTAAAAGTCGAATACTTGAGATAAAAACTATGTTTTTCCCTAAATTGTCTAACATACCTGCTCACAAGTGTTTTTATGATTGATCTCAAAATGATGGATGACAACTTACAAAAATGTCTTCACATTAGCATGTTAGAAATCCTATTCATTTTGTTCTCCTTACAAGGAGAGAAAAATCATGTTGAGGTATTCTGTCCACTAATTGGTAAATTTTAGAGGGTGTTTGGCGGAACTTATTTAAAAGATTTTATAAGCTCCGACATCGGATAAGATGTTTTTAGAGCTAATACGATGTTATATCTTATTTCAAATAATTGCTAAAGTATTGGGATAAAAAAAGATGTTAGTAATGGCAGTTTTGTATTTAATATAGTCAAAGTTAACGGAGGTAGTTAAAATAAGATCCTTTTCTTAAAAAAAGGAGGGATCTCCTTACTTTTTTAAAAACAATTTATAAGCTCCTAAACAACTTTTATTAGGATCTTGTAAGTTGTCACAAAATAAAAATTACCAAACAAATTTTAAGAGCTTATAAGTTCTCAAACAACTTATAAGATGTTTTGAAGAACTTATAAGCTCAGCCAAATATCCTCTTAGTAAACAGAACTTGAAAGAGGGGAAGAAACACAAAATACGACAAAAAATTATTGACTAACCGGATACATTAGTGCTATGAGCTCCCCATCTGGTTTTAGGAGATCACTTATTTTCCTGGCCCACATTGATCTTAACTCTGGTTCAAGGCACAGAAAAACCTGCGAAGACCATTTTATACCCTGATGAACACTAATGCAACATTCAGCAAACTAACTTATATAAATGCCACGACAAAAACTTACGTATAGTCAACAATGAGATCAAACAACTCATCTGGACACCAAGTGAAGAAGTCCGTCTTTAAGAAAGTAAAATGCTCCGCATTTGGTGACCCAGAAGACAACTACCATGTCATGCAATAACTTAAGCAAGAATCCAAACAAGTATCACATAAACAGCACATTCTGAAACTAACTTTTCAGCTTAGAAGAAACAGAATACAATGTTTAATAAGTTTTCAAGTCATATAATCAATTCCAATTGAAATTCACTTATGGACCAACAGACAGACTGGATAGGGTTACGGTGGAGTTTCTAAGAGGACATCTTAAAGGTTATTAGTTTTTGCAAATGAATATTCGTATGTGACATACCCTGTTATCAAATAATCTGAAAAATCATGCAGTTTCGTACTTGTTTAGGTTTTCCATCAAAATTCTAGGGTTAATTACAAAAACTACCCCTGAACAATTAACCCGGAGATTTTTGAAATTACAAAAACCCTTTGAGGTTTGATTGTGTATTACACTTTATCGTCTTCATAAGCAAAAATATTTCAAACACCCCCTTATATTTGTAAAATATACAATTATTCCCTTATATTGAACACATAACCAAACTTCAATAGTTTATTTTGTAATTTTCAAACATCTCTGGTTTGTTTTTTTAATTAACGATTAACCCAAACTTCAGGGGTAGGTTTGTAAATATCCCTTCAGCTTTATTGAAGACAATAGACAAGAACAACTCTTAGAGTCTTACCTCTGTTGCTTTCTTGATGGCATTGTCTGATATGTCTAGACCTACAACATGACGCTCAGCACACGCAATTGCCACCACATCATGACCCTGCAGCACACACAAGATTTCTGTAACGGAGGAAAACCAGACAGAAAAACTGAAAAAGAGAAAGGAAAATCAAGATCAAATCACAAAACAGGGTAGAGGGATAAGTCACATAAAATATTTTTCTTCTTAAAAGGTAAATTTCAATATACTGGCATCAATGCACGCTAATCATTCATAGAGCATTTTAAAATACATCGTATACAAATGCAATTTGAGAACTTTAGTATTAATGAAGTAGTTTATAAAACTAAGCTCCATGGAGAGATTCCCATTTGACCCAATCACCAATATATTTATGGAGATGGAATCACAGATAGAGCTAGAATTGGAATTCAGGGGGATGACATTGTATTGAAAATAAATTAATATTCATTATTTCTTATTATACACACAATCTTTTTTTTTTATCCGACTTTTTTCTGATGAAGTTAACTTATTATTAAAACATAAATGCAGATATAGATATGACACCTTATACTGACACAAATTCATTACATTCATACTTAAATCCACCATATTTGAATAAATATTCAAAGAGGAAATAGCTTCCAAACATAGAAGCAATTTTAATTCAATACAACAGAAAACAAAAGTTAACTTGTCAAGATAGAAAATCTCATTGAATATTTTAAGAAATAACAGTGGCCTGGCTCCGTCATAAGTTGGAATTATAAGTTTACGTGAAGGTTTCTCTTTTACTTAACTACCTTAATCACGGGCATAAATGCATCGTAAACTGCAAAACGATTCGAAAGTAAATTGTTTTATTTTGATCACTTCTGCTTTTCTGTATTCCATACTTACTATCATACACCAACAAGTCTAAACAGCGGTTCATACTAGGCTTGGCTAATAACACCCATGGTTATAGATTCCTTCTTTGCTATTCACAAATAATATTTCTAAGTTCTTCATCTTGTTTACAGATATCTTATTTGAACCGTTCCGACAATCAGTTGCAATTATCGTTCTAGTAAGATCGTTCATACAAAAAAAATCCGGGTACAAACTTTTGTCTTGTTTACCCCACATTTCCCCTTTTAGCAATAGAGCTACAAATCGTATAATTTCTAACCTGTTTTTAAATTAATTTAAAAAATACCTATTGCTCACCTTGTTTTATTTCTCTACCCCATGTATTTCAACTCCAAGACTAGTAAGCCAGCAAGAAGTACAACTGCTACAGCACAAAAGTTCATCACCTCAGTGCAGAACAAACTATGATTTGATCATTTCCCCATCAATCTCAAGCTTTCTTATAAGAAATTAATCACAGCCCATATGAAAAACATTATAGCATGTAACACCAGGAAAATAAAAATTAAAAAAATACAAATCTTTGATATTCAACTATTCATATGCTCTTGAACAAGTACAAGGCAAAGAAAGAACTGAAATGTAAAAACACTTACACTGCCGCAGCCAGGAACAAGAGCTCTGCCTTTGGGAAGGGATCCCGTGTTGTGAAGGTGCACAAGAACAGGGGTGGGGCTCCCAAATCCCAAGGCGTTAAACCTTCTTCCCAGCACTTGTCCCAACCATCTGAAAATGCAACAGCCAAAAAAACCATTTTTCTCTAAAGAAACAAGAAAAAGAACCCAACAATAATCTGTATAATTTTCTTGAAAGTCTGCTTAAATTTTACTTACTGGTGGAGGAGTCTGAATAAAAACTTGGTGGAATTCGTTGACTTTTGGATTAGCACTGATGGGGATCTTGATGTTGGTTCATAGGGTTTCTCAGTAGTCATATTCTTGAACCGTATTCGTTGATAAAAAGGTGCGAGTATTTGAATTGCAGGTGAATAGTAGCGGGGAGGAGGGAAATTCGCATTGATTTTTGAGGTTTTGGATGGAGGAACAAAGATTGGGACTTGGGAGGGACGGCAATGGCAATGGGTCCGGTCGGACCGAACTCAAAACCAGACCCGCCTCTTCCGAGGCGGGCACAAGACAAATAAATGGATATGAAGTGGACAACGAGTATTGATTTTTAGACCCAATCGGGTATGGGTCGGGTAATGATATATAATTAGGGGTGTCAATTTGGGTTGAGTGCGGATTTCGGATCGAATCATCAACCCTTAATCCGACCTATTTAATATTCATGTCGAGAATCTTAAACCCGAAATCGACTTATTTATTTCACAGAACTCGGACCCGACCTATTTAATCCATATAATAAAATTATTTTTATTTATATTTAATGTTTTCAACTAAATGAATTTAATTTTTTTAAATCAATCCCTATAACACACTATTCAATCAATAAAAAATATCACATTTCACAACATAAAAAAGAAATAACATAATAATAACATAAATAACATAATATACTTATCATATTTTGAGGTAGCGTACAAAATAATAACTTCATATATAATTAAGGAGACTTTAGAATTTAAGTTTTAATAACATGTCTTGTTTTTTATTTTTCTTATAATTTATTATTTACTTAATTTATTCACAAACGGGTTAGACGGGTAAATGTGTCATAGCAGGTTGATCCGAATCGACTTGTTTAATTGGCGGGTTATCCATGTTCAATCCGATTTTGACCGGACCCATGAAGCTTGGAACCCATACTTATTAATTTAGTTGTTAACCGTGTTGGATTTGTGTGTTGGGTTGAAATTGACACCTCTAGCTATAGTAAGACTCGATCTGATCCATATAGTTAATATTTTTGTTAGTTTATATATAGAGCATGGATATTGTTGTTCAATAGTTATTGATTTATAAATGTTGTTGGTATTAGTTTCAAAATATATATAAATGTATAAAACTATATAAATATTAAATACCACATTTGACATAATTTCTTAGTGCACTATTAAAGTAAATATCATACAAATTTGGCCAAATATATGAAATTGACCGGTCTAATGAGTCTAACGGGTTATTACTCACTAGACACGAGTGAGGTTACTCACCCATTCAAGAGTACCCATACTCAAACCCTCTAATATTATGTTCGTACCCATCTCAAACACGATTAAAAAATTACACCTATTACCCGTACCTGTCCCAAACTCATTTGCTAATACCCACATACTACAGGCACCCGCCCAGAATCCGTTTATTTTATAAAAATATTATAAATATATAACTATTTAAATGGCTATTTAAATAGGTATTTTAACAAAAATAAATTATTATATAAGACTATTCATCAACTAAATTAAAAGAAACACAGATTTAATCGATCAACTAATACATCATTTATCCGTATAATTATACCGTCAAACATCGAGCTCTATCAAGCTTGACAAAATAAATCCATTAACAACTCCATATATTTTTGCCCAAAATGGAAATCTATGTTAGACTTCCAAGAAAAATATATCTTATCAAGTGGAAAAAATTGCTTATTAATTAGAGACAAATACACTTACCCATCTAAACTATCTTGATTTTTACACTTTACCCTCCAAACTTTAATTAGTGATACTTTGCCCCGAACTATGAAAATCATTACACTTCACCCTATATGGACAGTTTTGCCCCTAGGTTTTATCCTTTCTAAAACAATAGTTATAGTTATCCTTTAAACCCCAATTTGTAGCAAATTACAACATAATAATAATTTTATTGCATTAATCAATAAACATAAAAGTTTTACTCCATAATCAATTTTGTTTTTAGGATTTATCGAAAATGAAAACCCCTATTTCTCTTGTCCCATGTTATGTTCGTGGCTTTGTTACACCTACTTAGATCTAGTCTCTATTTAAAGGTTTTAAATGGATCATGTCGGGTTTCGACTATAAACTCAACAGACATACTTCAATCAAAATTCTCATTTCAAAATAAATCGTATACAAATTAGGTCTATAGGCCGAGAATGAACATAGTCCATTACGACCATATCGGACCCAACATGCTTCCGTAAAATTAATAAATCCCTTAAAATTCATACCTTATTTGATCGAAATAACCCCTGTGAGATGGTTCGCAACACCACCGCGATTGGAAAATCACGCCCCCGATCTTTTGACAAACGGCTCCTTCTTGTTCAACTTCAATCCTCGGGAATATGATCGCAAGTTATCCAACTCCTTGAAAGAATCGCTCAAAGACAACCTTGTTCGTTTCCTACTCCACGTATAAGTAATTCTTAAACGGGATGAATTAATAGTACATTATGAACACATGTTGAAGCGAAAGCCTCTATTTTATTAAGAACTTATAGAAATATTTATTACATTAGTAATCTCCTGCGGGGAGGAGAATACTTGTTGAACCCGATGATGAGGCTCTACTCCTTGCAGTGCTTTGGTCTTTGCCCCGATTTGTAACCGGGCTTTTGTTTTGACTAAGAACTTTCTAGGTCTCCATGAAGACCTACTTCTTTTTTGTTGCTTCCCCGTGGTATGGATGGCGTCTCTCCTTCTTCTTCTTATGCCGCCTGGGTTGACCTCCCACAACCTGTTGGGATATCATCATCGATACAACATAGAGGAACCGGTTTGTTAATTCCTCGTAATCTCTTGTAATTACGGTATAATCTTTGCCCGATAGCACCATTCGATAGCTTGGCTTTTAGGAAAGACATTCTTCTAGCCACAATATCCAAATTAGTTGCATCTTTGTATTCCCCGATAAGCATTTCTCTCCGGGGACTGGAATCTTTGCAAAGAATAGGCTGCGAAGCTTCTTTGTCTCCAATTTTGACTTCCATCGGTTTCGATGAACAACTTGGTATAATCGTCAATATGACAAATATCATGTAACTCGAGGTTGTAGAGGGCTTGTTTATATCTTTTTCTTTTTTCTTCTCCTAATCCCTCAAAGTAACTCCGTGTCGATAAAATGGATTTTGAATAATTTTGGCATATCATCGACAATTCTTTTTAGTGATTCTCCTGCCGTGATCGCGTTTTCATACTTGCTTCGGTCATATCCCAAGCAATCCTTATGGATCCCCTCAAGACTCATTTCAAGGAGTAAAATGAAGGAATCTTTCGTAAGATCAAAATTACTTTCTTTGCAATCCTCATAGCCGATGCCCATTCATCAATGAGAACTTCTCGATTTTTAAAATGCGATATCCAGATTTAACATCAACCCGTATGGATGTATTGGGTCGAGATGTTATCTTCCATAAGGCGTTTGATAAATATTTGGCCTTCTAGAAGGTTGTCGAGTTCCCCGCAAGAGGTGGCCGAGCTCCTTTCCTCGAAAGTGTTTCATTCCTGTGGTGAAATCTCCAACGTGTTGCATTCTCTCGTCCTGGGTTCCATGATTTGAACCCGCACTTTCTGCGACGTTGGGATTTCTTGGTGGCGGTGGTGGAATTGGCCTACCTTGTGGATCATAGGTAACTAAAGTTGTTCCATCTCCTGTGTTCATCTTTAAATCCACATTCCTAATCTTGCGAAGGATTACGCAAGGTCATGTAGATCTTTAAGATTCACTTTCTCCATATCCATCACTTTTTAATTTGTGACGGATTTTCCTTTGATGATATCAATTAGCTTTTCATCATCTCATTTTCCATACCACTTGGTTTCCCCTTTTGTGTAAATAGGGCTTCGTGCGAAATTAATCGTTTCTTTCCTCCGGAAGAACTTGGTCTGTACATCCTCCAGGTTCTTGACTCGTTTAAATATCATGAAGGATTTCAAGAGTATCCTTCGATATTTCACTATCGTCTCCATCTAGTTAGGATCCCGATGAACTTGTCTTTGGTAGATGAATATGGCGGTTGCCATAATTTTTGCACCGCTTACCGGATCCCTCTAAGATTTGCTTTGAGATCTTAAATCTATCCGGAAGTATCTCGTTCCATTACGGTACTCCATCGGGAATCATTATCTTGATGGACATTCTCATGAATCGCTTCTGGCGATTCATAAGATCTACATATAAGGTGCAGTTTCTTTTGTCCAAAAACTCATATGATATGCCACTCGCTTTCGCATTGCCTTAGGATTTCTCTATCGGCTCTGCGCGTTCTTTTTCATCATATTGGTTTTGCCATATGATATCTTGTCTGGTGTTCTTGTACATACATCGTCAAAATTTGACGATATGTCTGTAAGGTGTACATCTAAGAAATTGTCCAGATCCATATTCTCGGAGAAAATTCTCCTCACCAATTGTTAATTACATAAACATAATAAATATAACCGAAAGTTCTTAATAAACCAGGCTCGATACAATTTTCGAGGATCGCAAGAGGCGTTGAGGAGTAAATGTAGATAATACAATAAAATTTATGGCATAGGTGGTAAAGTGCAACAACTTTGAAGTTTAGAGGGTAAATCGTAAACCAACTTTCATGAAACTAGGGGCAAATCGTAATTTAAGGCAAAGTGTAAAATTTCGCATAGTTGGGAGGGTTAAGTGTAACGATTTAAAGTTTGTATGGTTAAGTGTAAAATTTCGAATAGTTTGGGGGTTGAATGTTTTTATTCTTATTAATTAATAGAGATCAACTATATATGTATATCAATTTAGGGGTGTGCACGGACAAGGCGGTTCGGAGATTTAGAAAACTCTAGAATCGTCCCAAGTTCGGAGATTCTAAAAATAAATCTCGGAATCGAACCATAGAAAAAATTCTTCGTCCCTAACCGTCTTGAAAGTTCGGGACGAATATTCGATTCTAATGGGACGATGCGATATGGTTCGCCGGACGGGGATTCAAGAGATTAGTCATAAATAAAACATACAAATTTGAAAAAAAAAGAAATCAATATAAAAATCACCAAATGGATATATTTCCAATCTCTTTTTAATGTAGTCTCAAAATAAAAACTAAAACCATATAACACAATCCTAAATTCTAAACTTAATAACCTCTATAATACATAATATTCTATTATTTAGGCAATTGTCCTTCTATTGACTTTGAACAATTATAATTAACTAATAATTTTGATAAATTAATATGAAACAAAAATTTGTATAAATTTATAATCTCAATATCTCTTACTTAACAACTTAACATAATTAATAAAATTATATTTATAATTTATATGATGTGGTAAAAAATATTAAAATATAATTTTTTTATATTGTTATAATATAGTACTATTACTTGTTTAGAGTATGTTTCTCTTTTAAGTGTAATTTATTAACCATTTAACTAATTTTAATTTCAAATGGTTTACTATATTATTAATACTAAAGCTTTTTAAATTCATTATAGTTGTATTATTATGATTTAATTTGTAGTTAATTTAATATCAAAATATAAATAAAATAGAAATAATGTATATGTATTTATATAAAGTCTTTAAAATTGGTTCTAGTTTCGGCCTTCGGTCATCGGTTGAATGGTTCGTCACGATTCTTGGTATGTGTATTTAAAACATCTCGAGAATCGTTGCCAAAAATATTTTTTAAAGATTTTTCGGTGTGTACCCTAGGGTATTGATTTGCATTCCATACCCATATAAACTTACACATACCCGTTTAATTAGGGTTTAGAAATATTTTAAATGCGGGTGTGTACCGATTATATAAGCAAGTTTGTAGAGGATACCATTTGGGGGTATTGATTTGCTATACCCATATCTTCATACCCATCCTGAGACATGGATCGCATCGGGGTGGGTGTGAGTCTAAGGTGAGGTGGGTTTGGTAGATGTGGGTATTATATTTTCATAACGAATATTCTTGGACCCGGCCCGAGATCCACATCACTAGACCGGGTAAATCAAACATCAATTTGTTTTTCACTTAAAATTAAAGAGAGTTTTGAAATTTGGTTTGTGCTTTACAATGTTTGAAGGATTCATGTACTAACACTATTTTTGGACTATGAATCGTGTCAAAGAAAATAAAACTAGAAAAGTATACTAAATGAAGTTTACAAAATATTTTTTACGAATATTTATTTAAAATATTAAAATTCATTTAAATTAGATAATTAATACTTTATCTGCATCTACATATAAAAAAAAAATCATGTTGAAACTAAATTGTTGGTATAATTTTTTAAAATTATACTAAATTATTAAAGTACGTACTAGTTACTTTTTCAAAAAATATAATTTAATCTATTATTCTAATTAATAAAAGAATCTAAATCAAAATTGAAGTATAAATATTCAAAATATGCTAAAACCTACTCAAATTTAGTTCAAGAAGGTAAATGATACATTAGCAAGTTTAGGGGTAAATTCTAAATACTATCTAAGACCAAGTTCACGGAATCAAAGATTGTTATTATATTTTGGCCTTACAATAATACGAAACTTAGTTCTTTTAGAATATTGCCTTTTCTCTTCATATATACTTTTGATCGGCCCAATTCGTGTCGTCCCGGAAAGACCGAATAAGGCTTGGACTCCTATTCGGAGTCATCTGGCGGACACGGGAATGTAAGAAAGGCAATCAAATCTAATTCCAGTCATCTAGCGGCGGGAATGTAAAGAAGGTGAATCCGGCCCAATTCGAGTCATCCAGTCCCAGATTCAGTCTTCCTCAGCAGAACTGGCTGGTGCCAACGTCGGCTGGACTAAAAGGATCGATCTTGTTCTATGCCGAACTTCCATCCGGACCTAGAAGGTACTAAAAGGACTACATAGTGAGGTAGCGGGGCGACTAAAGTATGGCGAGTACTATTTTGGAAAAGGTGTGAAGGACAATTAGTCGGGGTCGAACCACTGCGGCGTATTTAATGCATCTAAGCGCAAGACTGCTGCGCATTTAATGCATCACTAGGAAAGACCTGCTGCGTATTTAATGCATCCTAGGCAAGACTGCTTTGTGCATTTAATGCATCTAAGGCAAGACTGCTGCGCATTTAATGCATCACAAACGTGAAGACTGCTGCGTATTTAATGCATCAAGGCAAGACTGCTGCGCATTTAATGCATCTGGCGAGACTTTCTTTGTGCATTTAATGCATCTAAGGCAAGACACTGGCGCATTTAATGTATCTAGGAAAGACCTGCTTTGGCTTTAAATGATCATGCGGCTTGATGGGACGATGGGAAATAACTGAGACCGCGGCGGTCGACATTTAGTTACTCATTAAGCGAGTCGGAATATATGGCACGACACCGGATAGAAGAACATTAGGGAATAGACACGTGGATCAAGAGGTCCTTATGGAGGCTATAAATAAGAAGCGAGAAGGTAGAGATGGAAGGATCTTCTTTTTTTCTTGGATATTATTATTTTGGTCTTTTATTTGAGTAAATCTTTAAATCAACCACTTACTAACTTGATCGTCGAGTGCTAACACCGGAGTCCTCCGTGTCTTGTGCGGGGAAAGCGTGAGGGTCAAGCTAGGGATCTTGAGCGATTCGTTTTGGATTAATCAAGTGGCGCCTGTCGTAGGGAGAAGGCTCGCGAGAAATTAATCCTAAGAGATATAGGGAGGATAGCAGGCACTGGTCTCTTAGCAAGAGGCGGTCGAGACCGGGAGTTATACAGCCGTGGTGGCTCCCGAGCTCGGTCTTGGTCGCCATGGCAAGCGATGGGAGTTGAAGTGACACGGGAATTATTCAACATCCTCATAAACCCAGTCGAACTTCTTTTGCGAGTTCCACAATGATTATGGGCATACCAGCGAGGAGTGTCGTCATCTTAAAGATGAAATAGAGAGGATGGTGCGGAATGTATGGTTCTGAAGCTTGGATAAGCGAGAATCGGCTCGGGACCCGAGGCCGGGGACCTAAAGCGGTCGGCCTCATCGGGGTAAATGGATGGAGAAGGCCGTGGTGGGCGCAGGATCACCCACCGCTAAGGTACAATTCACATGATTGTAGGAGGTCCCACGGATGGGGATTGAATAGGGCTCGAAAGGCTCATGCTAGGATGACGGAGGAAGTGTGATGGAGGTAGGGAGAGCGGGCGGCAGGATCTCCGAGTATGTTTTGGGCGGGGACCTTAAAGGGGGTGTCAATGCCGCATAACGATGCTTTGGTGATAACTATTAATATGGCAAACTTTGAAGTAGCCGGTCATGATCGACACGGGAAGCTCTCACAATATCTGTCTTATGATGCTTACCGAAGATGGACTTGGGAATGGACATACGGGGTGAAACGCCCTTTTTGGGTTCGGAGGAGGCATGGTCGAGCCGGTGGGGCGGTCGCTCGCCATATCACTGAGGACATATCCCTTGCAAAAAACTTCGCATGGTAACATTTCTTGTTGTAGATTCATATTCCGCTTATAATGCTATTATAGATAGACTGCTTTGAACTTATTCCGAGGCTATTGTATCTCTTATCATATGAAACTAAAATTTGCGGTGGGAGAAAAAGAAGGGGAGGTATTGGGAAACATCCAAGCATCTAGAAATGCTATGTGGAGGCGGTTAGGAAGGGAGAATAGAAGAAAACTAAGAGAAAGGTGGCGGAATGGATAGAGAAACAAATCCATTAAAATAAGAAAAAAGGAGAAAGAAAGAGCGGATCTGTTAAGTGTGAGGCGGAGGAAGAAGCGATGAATATCGAGCTCATCCCGGGAGCCAGGCAAAACGACCGGGTAGGAACAACTAAGTCCGAGTTGACGGAGGAAGTGATTAGATTCACGAGAAGAAATATAGATGTCTTAGCCTGGTATGCGGGGGATTTGCTTTGAGGTAGATCCGGCCACAGGTTACTCATCATCTTAACGTGGATAAAACGTCCGACCGGTGAAGCGAGAAGAAGAGACCTTTTGGGGCGGAGAAAGATAGAATTGTACAAGGTGAAGTCACTAAATTGTTAGAAAGTGGCCATATCGGAAGTCGATTCCTCGAGTGGTTATCTAACGATCCTGGTTCTAAAGGAGACCTTTAGGATGTGCATTGACTTCGCGATCTAAGCGAGCATGCCCCAAAGATTATTACCCATTACCGAGAATAGATTAGTTGGTGGACTCGATGATGGAGTTCACGAACTTACGAGTATGATGGATGCGTACCAAGGGTATCATCAAATCCGCTTGGCTGAGGAGGATCAAAAGAAAGTGTGTTTCATAACGTCATCAGGAGCGTCTTTGTTACGTGGTAATGCCATTTGGGTTGAAAAATGCGGGGGCTCGTGCCAACGGCTTATGGATAGGATGTTTAAGCAACGGCTCGGAAGGAATATGGAGGTCTATGTGGATGATATGCTTGTGAAGAGTAAACAAGCGGAGACCCATACAGCAGACCTGGATGAAACTTTTGGGGTACTAAGGAAGTTCGGGATGAAGCTCAACCTGCTAAATGTTCTTTCGGGGTCAGGTCGGGTAAGTTCCTCGGATACATGGTGGCCAAAAGGGGATAAAAGTAAACCCGGAAAAAGGTGAGGCGGTCCAGGATATGGTATCCCCGTGCATTAATAAGGTGCAACGGCTCACGGGGAGAATCACGACTCTTAACCGTTTTATATCCAAATCACCGTGAGAAGCCTACCATTTTCAAGGTCTTGAGAAAGGCAAAGAAATTTGAATGGACAAGAGAATGTGAAGAAGCTTTTGGGGAGCTTAAAATCTTTTTATCTAAACTACCATTGTTGACTAAGCCGGTGAAGGGAGAAGCCCTATACTTATACCTGTCGGTAGAAGAGTCAATTTGTTAGTGCAATATTCGCGAGGAAGAGCTCGGACGACAATTGCCAATTTACTACATAAGCAAACTCCTTCATGGGCGAGTCGGTATATTGTAAGAAAGTAGCGGTGGCATTGGTGGACTAGGAGATTAAGACCTTATTTTTTATCGCATAAGGTAGTGGTATACACTAATTTGCCTATAGGGCGGGTCATGGGAAAACCCAGAGGTGTCGGGGAGGATGATCAAATGGACTATTGAGATGGGGAGTTTGACATTGAGTGTCGCCGAGAACCTCTATCAAGGGTCAAGCTCTGGTGACTTTTTGCAAGAGATGATGCTTGGAAGGAGATGCGGCTGAATGGTTGCTACATGTGGATGGGTCGTCCACATCAAGCTGGCAGTAGAGCGAGAATTGTATTGACCAACCCCTGAAAGACCTGGAGTTTGCGGTTAAATTTGGGTTCAAAGCCTCAAACAATGAGGCTGAATATGAGAGCGTTAGTAAGAGGTTTAAAAATGGCTTTGAATTTAGGAGTCAAGTCATTAATAGCATACTCGAGATTCTATCTTTGGTGACCAACCGGTGTCGGGGAGTTCGAGATAAAGAGGATCGAATGAAGAGATATGTATTAGTGATAGAAGGGATGGTCAAAAGTTTCACCTTTTTTAAACTTGAACAAATTCCGAGGGAAGAAAATGTCAAGGTGATCAACTTAGATAAGATAGCCGATTCGGCGGATAATTGTTGCACGGAAGATTACCATTTTGTTTGAAGCGCCTCCCGGCATTGAAATGGAAGTATTGGAGATAGAAGCAGCGGAGATGATTGGAGGTTTTCCCTTTTTCGATTGGCCCAGCAAGCGCGTTTGCCGGCACAAGCGTAAAAGCGGCTCGAGTTCAAGCTCGGGTGATGAGATTTTGTATCGTGGGAGATACATTTGTATAAAAGAGCGTTTGAGGACCTATCTAAGATCTTATCGGAAGAAGAAGGTCGATATGTACTCGGGGAAATACATGAAGGAGCGTGTGGGGCTCATGGGGAAGTAGAACCCTGCGAGGAAGACTACTAGGGCTGGATATTTTTGGCCAAAGATTAAGGAAGAATCGGAAAGCTTAGTAAAAACATGCGAGAGGTGTCAAAAGCATGGTTCCTTGATACATCGGCCCGGTAGAGTGCTCGGAGTAATGAAGTTCGCCTTGTCCTTTTTCCAAATGGGGTATAGATATCGTAGGACCTTTCCCGATTGCCACAGTCGAGCGCAAGTTCCTTATAGTGGCTGTGGATTACTTTAGCAAATGGGTGGAGGCGAGCTTAGGTGGCTAAGATAGCGAGCAAAATATGATCGATTTCATATGGAAAAATGTAATTAGTAGATGCGGTTGGCACAGAGATTTGGTTTTAGATAATGGTACCCGGTTTCAAGGTAGAAAGATTAGGAGTTGGTTGGAAGGGATGAAGGTCGAGGCAACATTTCCCACGGTAGCTCATCCTCGAGCAAATGGGCAAGTGGAGTGACTAATAGAACTTTGGTTAGGGGAATCAAAGCTAGATTGGAAAAATTTGGAGGCTGGAGCTAGGTGGACGAGGATTCTGATCGATTTTGTGGTAAATGCAAGAACTACCCGAAAAAACAGCAGGGAGAAACCCCTTTTAGCTTAGTTTATGGAGCGAAGCGGTTATTCACGCTTGAAATTGGTATGGAAACACACCGGATACAAACTTTTGAGAAACTTGAAATCAAAGCTAATGAAGGAAGCTCGGAGGTGGAGGAAAAAAAAGCGAAAAAGTATTTAAGAATGGAAGCTAGCAAAAGAATCATGAAGGCCTCTTACGATAAGAGGGTTAAGAGGAGGAACTTCCGAGGTGGGAGATCTGGTTTTGAGGAGAGGCGATCTTATTTGAAATCGGTGGAAAGTTGGAGAAAACCGGGAAGGCCCCTATAAAGTAATGGCGCACTAGCGGGAGGAGAGCATATGAGGAAAGACTTGGTAGGCGAAAGTTCATCGTCCATGGAATGTTTGTCATTTAAAAAAACGATTCTACATGTAATATGCGAGGACTATCTTTTGTTGTATATAAATAAATTCTCTTTTGAATGAATGGCGGTATTCACAAACCACCCTGGAAGAGTGACTCGATCCACCCTAGGTCCTTCCCAGGATAGTTACGAATGAACCTAGGTCGAAAGCAAACCACAGGGGAAGAGTGAGCTCGATCCACCATAGGTCCCTTGGCATAGTTACGAATGAACCAGGAGGGTGAAAGCAAACCCTGGGGAAGAAGGCGAGCTCGATCCACCTAGTCCTGGCATAGTTAGAATGAACCCGAGGTCGAAAGCAAACCACGGGGAAGAGGCGAGCTCGATCCACCCTAGGTCCCAGGATAGTTGAATGAACCCAAGGTCGAAAGCAAACCTGGGGGAAGAGGCTGACTCGATCCACCCTGGTCCCTGGGATAGTTCACGAATGAACCCGGGTCGAAAGCAAACCCTGGGGGAAGAAGGAGGCTCGATCCGCCCTAGGTCCCTGGCATAGTTACGAATGAACCCGAGGTGGCAACCCCGGGGGAAGAAGGTGAGCTCGATCCACCCTAGTCCTGGCATAGTTACGAATGAACCCGGTGGTCAGCAAACCCCTGGGGGAAAGTGAGCTCGATCCACCCTAGGTCCCTTAGGATAGTTAATGAACCCCGGGGTCAAAAGCAAACCCTGGGGGAAGAGGAGCTCGATCCACCTGGTCCTTGGCATAGTTACGAATGAACCCGGGGTCGAAGCGAACCACAGGGGAAGAGGAGCTCGATCCACCCCCAGGTCCCTGGGATAGTTAAATGAACCCGAAGGTCGAAAGCAAACCACGGGGGAGGAGGGTGAGCTCGATCCACCCTAGGTCCGCTTAGTTAAATGAACAGGGTCGAAAGCAAACCCTGGGGGAGGAGGGCGAGCTCGATCCACCTAGGTCCTTGGCATAGTTACGAATGAACCCCGGGGTCGTATAGCAAACCCAGGGGAAGAGGCTGAGCTCGATCCACCACTAGGTCCCTTGGGATAGTTCGAATGAACCAGGGTCGAAAACAAACCAGGGAAAAGTGGCCGAGCTCGATCCACCCTGGAAGTCCACTGGCATAGTTACGAATGAACCAGGTCGAAAGCAAACCCTGGGAAGAGGCCCAGCGAGTTCGATCCACCCAAGGGATAGTTACGAGCGAGCGAATCTGGGGTGGTGAGCTCGGACAACTTATTATTTTTCCTCGAGAACAAAATAAGGGGAGTCGGGTGAGCTCGGACCGGCTTATTATTTTGTCCCGAGAACAAAACAAGAAGTCAGTGAGCTCGGACCAGCTTATTATTAATCACCGAGAACAAAATAAGGGGGTGGTGAGCTCGGACCAGCTTTATTATTTTGTCCTCGAGAACAAAACAAGGGGGTCGGTGAGCTCGGACCGGCATTTTTGTCCTCGAGAACAAAACAAGGGGATCGGTGAGCTTAGACCGGCTTATTATTTTGTCCTCGAGAACAAAACAAAGTCGAGCTGAGCTCGGACCAGCTTGTTATTTTGTCCTCGAGAACAAAACAAGGGGTCGGTGAGCTCGGACCATCTTACTTCAAAGCAAAGGGGGCCGAAGTGAAATAAATGGGAAAATTTTCCAATCTTAGAACCCTTTAGTAAAAATTACGAATAACATATATCAATGCGGAATTAATATAATGATTTATGAAGGGAGCAAAAAAGGAAATATTATTAAAACCAGCGTACATATCACGAAAGTTCATTACATACGAAAAGTTCATTACATTATATATACGAAAGGTCATTTCATTATGTCCTAGCTATAGTCTTGGACATCGATGTCTCCGGCGTTGGGATCGGCCCCGATCGGGGTTCCCCTTCTCATTGCTCAAAGTGTGGGACCTTGAGATTGAAGAGGTAAAAGACAATAGGGGTAACGAGAGGAAGGGGAAGGTGGGAGCACCAGCTGGCGGGTGGCTCGACCTCGGGGTAGCTCCGGCGGCTAGTTCTCGGATGGCGGTAGGGGAGGTCGAGAACTTCAAGGCGTAGCCTTTGCTTCCAGCCCTCTTCGCCATCACGAGCATACCTTGCTCAATGTAAGGAAGAGTTGCCTCGGCAATTTTATCGATACTCGTCCTAGTTCAGGAATTTCTCCTTCTCGAGAACCCGTTACGCTCTCCCTTGTTCAAGGCTGCGCAGCCCTTTCAAGAGGAAGTTCTTTCTTAGTCTTGTTCAACTCCTCGATACAGCGCTTGGTTTTTCGACTTGGGAGGCGATGGGTCGGCGATAAGGCTGGTCACATGATTCACGCGTTAACGCGAGATCAGCCTCTAGTTTGTCGACTCTGGGTTTCGGCTTGAAAGCAGTTTCTAATATCGATTGGTAGCGCGGCCTCGGTCGCGCATCATTAGTCGCCGCGGGCATCTCGACTCTTGGCTCAAATTGACATCATCTGCGAATAAAAGCGTCGACTTGTAAACAATTACAAGATTGGAGTAAAATCATATTACTTTAGAAGCATGATGAGCCATATCACGGATGCGGGAGTTGGATATCGCCGGAGTCGAGCTCGCTCATCATTGGGAGTCGGGAGATTTTCCACCCAAGTGGCATTGAGCTCGGGAGTATTGATCACAAGAGGGGAGTCTTAGGGGTAGGGGTGAGGACATCGGCCATAGGCAATGAGGCTCGAGATGATGGCGCGAGGAGCACTGAAGTAGAGGCGCTTTTGGTGCGAGTTAGGGTCGTCATTGTAGGAAGGCTATGGTGGGATCGACTCTTGGGAGATAAGAGGAGGAGGTCTTCAGGGGTTGCCATTAGGGAATATGCTCTGACCCGTAGGATCTGGGGGATATTTGAGAGGATTTCCTGGCATCGGTGGGAAGCCAACCTCTCCAACATTGCTTGCTCGTACAAGGAGAAACATTAGAAATTAAGACATGAATTGAGAAGTATAAAGCATTCAATACAAAGTACCTATGGTTCCGGGCGTTTACTTTGGGACTCGGCGGAAATGATGAGAGCGAGGCCATGAGTCGACCCCAGAAGTTGAGCATGATAAGGAAGCGGTGTTTAAAGCGCAGGAGCTGGGAGCGAAGATGAGGGGACGGTTTGGGAGGACGACGCTTGATGAGGTGGTCATCTAACCATCTAGTGGGGAAAGTCAGCGTGGGATGAGAGATATAGAAATATCTTTTTTCCAATATTTGTGAGAGGAGGGAGTACCATCTATAAACTTAGACCCCAGAGTGGTGAAATAGAAAAGCACAAGTCTTTGGTGTTCTTGGCTTGTAGTAGGTCCTCCATAAAGGCTGGTGGAACAGCCGGAGTGTGTGAGAATCATAAAAAACTAACCATTAGGCGGATGGAATTTGGAGCAGTGGGTTAGAGGAATCCCAAGCTCGGGAGATTCCACTAAGGAGATCGAGGAGCAGGGGAATCTAAGCCTGCTTCTAGTTGATCAACAAAAAGGTGGCAAAACACGAAGGTGAAGAACATGAGGTAGATCTGTGGGTCAAAGTCTAAGCTCGTAATTGAGGAATCCAAGCATTTACACGGAGGTTATGCAAAGAGTCTTCGGAGAGAGTGCTAATAATGTGGGGTCGGTTGGGTTATTCTTGGAAGAAGCCATGCGGACCTCTCTTGGAAAAAGGGTATTGAATTCCTACGAAGATTCTCTAAAGAATGGCGAGAAGCAAAGTTTGAAGGAAGAAAGGGAGAGGAAGGGTGCATGAGCGAGTTTCAAACCAGCAGGTTCGTTTACATATATAAAAAAAAGAGGAAGATGAATTAAAAGCGAAAGAAGAAAACTTACTTGATCGAAGCGCCATTAGTATTGGAGGAAGAAGAAGAATTGGAAGGCTGGAAAATGTTGGTTAAGGGTGGGTTTTGCGGAAGGGGCGAAAAGTTTGAGAAATGAGGAATGCGAGAGGTTTATATAGGCCCGGGAGGGAAGATGAGGAAGAAGGGCGTCGGATGATCTCAAAATCAGCGGTTGTTAGGAGGAGAGAGAGAAAAAAGCGTTTAAAATGACAAGCATTTAATGCGGCCGTGATGATGGCACGAAATCGAAGGTTTTAAAAATTCAAAATAAAGTATCATTGCAATTTATTTACTCTTGACTCGGGCCAATTTATCTCTTGGGCTTCAAATAAATCGGCTCTAGGCGAAGGAGTAGGAAGTAGTTGATCCGCCCCGATTCGGTCGTCCAGCCAAGACTTAGAATAAGAAAGTGGACCCTAAGCCTATTCGGTCATCTAGCGTTGACTGGAATGTAAAGAAGGTTGAATCCGTCTAATTCCAGGCCATCTAGCGGACACAGGAATGTAAAGAAAGTGAATCCGACCCGATTCGAGTCATCCCGATCGATTCGAGTCTTCCTCAGAACTGGCCGTATAACGTCGGCTGGACTAAAAGGATCGATCTTGTTATGCGGACATTCGCATCCCGACACAGAAGGTACTAAAGGACTACATAGTGAGGTAAGCGGGTGACTAAAGGCGTGGCGAAATACTATTTTGGAAAAAGGTGTGAAGGGACAATTAAGTGGGTCGAACAAACTGCAAGGCGTATTAATGCATCTAAGCGAAGACTGCTGCGCATTTAATGCATCACTAGAAAGACCCTGCTGCGTATTTAATGCATCTAAGGCAAGACTGCTTTGTGCATTTAATGCATCTAAAGCGAACTGCTGCGCATTGAATGCATCTGGCAAGCGAACCTGCTGCGTATTTAATGCATCTAAGCAAGACTCTTCTGCGCATTTAATGCATCTAGAAGCAAGACCTGCTTTGTGCATTTAATGCATCTAAGCGAACTGCTGCGCATTTAATGTATCACAGGAAAGACTGCTGGCTTTAAATGATCATGCGGCTTGATGGGGCCATGAGTAACTAGGACACGGGCGATCACGAAATTTAGTTACTCATTAAGCGGTCGGGAATATATGGCACGACACCCAGATAGAAGAACCATTTAGGGAATAGACACGTGGATCAAGAGGTCTTATGGAGGGCTATAAATAAGAGTAGAAGGTAGAGATGGAAGGATCTTCTTTTTCTTGGATATTATTATTTTGGTCTTTTATTTGAGTAAATCTTTAAATCAACCCTTACTAACTTGATCGTCAGTCTAACACCGGAGTCCTCCGTAATGAATCTTGTGCGGAAAGCGGCGAGGATCAAGCTAGGGATCTTGAGCGATTCGTTTTTGGACTAATCAACTTTAAATGTACAGCGTAAAATCTACATTGATCTATACAGATAACAGCGAACACAAATCAAACAATTATACTTCATATATCAATGCTTATTTTACCACCATTTTTCAGTCATAGCTAAGTACGTGGCTAACAAGAATTACACATAAAAGCAATAAAGTATTAAATATTTCAATTATTCAACATGTTGATCTGTTGATAATTATATTATTTTATATTTTTAGGCACAAAGGAATTGAAATATGTATTCTATATGTCCATTAACTTCAGTTAATCCTCTTAAATTTTATAGCATTTCTAAAAATAATGAATAAACCTATTATACTTTTTTTTTTTGTTGATTCATTTAAGTCAAGTCAATGCTTTGTTGGCTAAGATTGTACGAGATATTAATAATGAAAGATCATTTATGTCTGAAAGCCAAAAATAAAAGGCTATAAGTCTTGTTAAAGTCCTGTAGCTGAAATTATTTATTGTTTGGACATTGGTGTACAATCATATAACATATATAGGGTAACACTTGAGATTACGTCTTGTAAAGTTTAACATAAATATTTCCTAACTTTATTGCCTAACTCCCCATACTTGTTTGCTAGGGTCTAAGTTTGATTAATGAGCGTTTATTATTTTTAAGTCTATTCTCTCTCTCTCTCACTTTTTGAGCGGGGCTGATCCTGTCGAATTTTTGGCTTAAGTCGAACTTAAAAAATGTGCTCTATCTTTTTTTTTTTTTGACAAATTTAAATACAACATAAAAGAATAAAAGAAAGAACAAGATGCAATATATACTATATAGAACAATCTATTATGATTAAAATATTATGACACCCATTCTAACTATGTCAGGCTCCATCGTTTGAATTTTTGCCTTTTAATTTGAAAATTTTAATTATGGTCTTACATAGAGTTATTTGTGATAATTCGTTTGCAAATAGCAATTCATGAGGCTCAAGGAAATATGGATCCTCTACTCTTGGTGGAAGCATTTTGATCTGAATCACAAAATACGAAGAAATAATAAACAAAACTACAATCAAGCGAATTTGAACCTGGGTATTTGAAGTTGCAAAATTTAGAATATCAAGCACTAACCACTATACTAACACATTCTTTGTTCAAGAACTTGTTTATTTATATTTGTACATAAATAAAGATATACAAAAAATTTGGGCCCCCAAATTTTGTAAGTTTTCTGAGTCCACTCGGACAAGGCTCGTTCGACTTATATAAGGAACAACTTTGCTTTTTAGGTAGGGGTGGCCAAATGGAATCGCAAATTGGGTTCAAATCGGACAAGCGCGTAGTCAATGGTTCAGCAAAACCGCCACAAATCGTGTAGGCGTTTCGATTCGATTCCTTGGTCTCAAAAATCATGGAATCGGTGGTTTTAACTATCGGTTAGAACCATCGTTGAAGCCATGGTGGGGCTAGCTAGGTTTCAAGGTTAAATACCGACATTTTTTTTTTAAAAATATGTTAGAAGAAATGTTAAATGTTTATTATGATGTTTTATACTCGTAATTACATGAGACACGTTTTAAACTAAGTGTTGTAAGTGAACTACGTGAACTTTGATTATTCATCTTTCTAATAGTATATATAGATAGTTTAATATTATTATTAATATTAAGTACAAAACTTAATTGAATATTAAGTCCATGTCTTGTTTTTTTTTTCCTTTTTTTTGTAATCAAGTTGATATACCATTTTAAATAAATAAAAAAATATCAAAAGATAAACAAGCGGTTTCGGTTAAAGCCGGAGGCTGGAACCGTGGAGGAACCGGGTCCAAACCAAAATCGAACCTTGATGGTTCCTCCAAAATGAGCCTGGAACCGCGGTTTTGGAACCGGAGCGGCGGTTTTGAGCAAGTGGCCCACCTATATATTTTTAGATACTCTTTCTCTATCTAATTATATCCGTATTTGTACTATAATGAGAATAAAGAAAAAACTTAGGATATTATGTGTTTATTTTATTTTCTTTATTATTAATATTATTATTGGTTACTGGGTAATATTGCAATCAAACATCCACAGAGATGGAATCCGAACCCAAAAATTAATAATTGAAACAATAGAGAATAATTAGAAGAATGCTGAAATGAGAGAAGAAAAGTTGGAACCGGAAATATTAAATTGACAAAGAAATAAGGAAAAGGAAAACATAAGTTACAACTCAAAAGATTTTTGGGTTGAATAAGATGTTAAAGTAAACTATATATTCCGAGTGAAAAATTTTAAATGATAAAGTGTAATGTTACACTTTAATTGTCATTTATAATTTTGGTTTGTGGTCACCACATCTATTTATGAACAACATTTTAATGAGTTATTTTCAGTACTTAATTCCTAGGAAGAGGGTCGATCCTTACCTTTCGGGCCCATGGCAAAAAAAAAAATATTTTTATAGAGATAAGAAAATAAAAATATTACACATGCGATTTTTCATTTTTCACTATCCAAAGTATTACAACTTGAAAGAGTCTTGCACCAGCGACAAACTCCGTAAATTCTTAGTTTGAGCTATTTTCGAGCTATTGTTGTACGTAGATTAATCAGGCCACTAAATTCTCCTCTCAAACCCATATATTCCGTCAATTAAAATGTAACCTTAGAGTTAATTATCTTTAACGGTACATGTCTCAGTATTTTTTTGATGCTTTACAGAGCCGTCCTAGGGGCGGTCGAGCTAGCTCCGCCGCACAGGGCCCCCTCCGGCGAGGCCTCCCGCCTCGAATTTTTTAAAAAAAATTAATGCCTTAGAATATGAATATCAAGATTAAAGACTAAAACCTAGTATAAGAAAAGCTTGATAGTCTAGTGGTCTACGCTCTCCTCCTACCCCTTCAAGTCAAGGGTTCGACTTTGCGCAGCCACAATTCTTCTATTTTTTTCCTCTTCCAAATTTCAGGCCAAAAAAAGGGCTTGCCCCAAATTGTGGCCCAAAGCAAATAATTTTTTTGTACAAATTCTTTATTTTTAGTTCTCCTGTTTTCCCATTTATCAATATCTATTCTATTTTGCATAAAGGGATTCATTATATTTCAATGTCTATTTTATTCTACTTAGAGTTTCATTATTTTCTTAATATCTATTTTATTTTACTTAAAATTCTTTTATTGGTAAAGTAGATCATATGTAATGAAGGACTTGCATTTGATAATTACACTAAATTGAGTTTTTTTCAATAAAAAATTACAAATACCTCCTACTCGAAAATATCCATTGGGCATGAAAATCGTAAGAAAAGAAGACAAGTGTAGGAGTTCATTGAGTTTCAAAGAGTGGCGTGCTTGTCTCTTTTGTAGCACAATTTTATGATATTGAAAACACTGAAATTGAAATATATTTTTCATTATTTTATGTTTCGATCAATAAAAATTTTTAAGTAACAAGGTTAATTAAATATTTTTATTTTTTATTTATATGAGTAAAAAAGGGCCCTATTTTCTTTTTGCACGGACCATTTATAACATAGGAACGACCACATGCTTAACTCAACAATTATATTAGTAATTTTCTAGCCATGCTTATATAAGTAGCTCTTGAGGCTTCATAATCCACCATTGCGCTCTTGTTACTATTGTTTCGAGGTCTCTCTCTCTCAAAATGCTGCAATTCATTTTTTAGTATAATTAGAAATAGATCGTTCTGAAAAGCAATCAATTCCAACGAGAATAAAGATCGTTGGAATTTTTTAAATTTCAATAGAAATTCTAATACTAGTAGTCTAAAATGCACAGTCCCACCGTTGGACAATTTCAACAAAAAATATTTCTTCATTATTATAGAATAAATACTTTTTGAAATCTTGGTGAAATATTTTTCCGTTGAAATTTTTGTTGAAATTTTCCATTCCAATGACCACTTTGCTGCGGTACTTTTCCGTTGGAATCGTAAATCAGAATAGAAATTGGCGGAAATTAAACATATTTTTCCCGTTGGAATTTATCTATTTTCTTGTAGTGGATCTGATGCAAAAGACTTCATTTTTCTCTCCTCTATAACACTAACAACTTTTTGTGTGACCTTATTAATCATATTAAGATTCTCTATTAATGTCACAGTGGCAAACAAGGAAATTAATAAGCATGAAGGTCAAGAGCTGATAAAACCAAGTTTCTACTCATTTGTCATATGCTTTTTCCTATTGATCGTCATAGGCGCTGATGCGACTTTACCACCCAAAAATGTAAAGTGCCCATTTCAATATATATACGAATTGGGAGATGGCGCCTCAGACACTGGCAACTCAATTCGAGTTCCCCCTTTCGGCCCATTTCTTCCTGCCGCACGTTTACCTTATGGTAGAACTTATCCGGTCAACCTACTGGTCGTTGGTCCGATGGTCTGATCGAATTTGACTATGCAGGTATGATAATATAATGTTTTATTATAAGGTATAATTCAAAAATATCTTGATATTTGGTACTCGATTCAAATAAAGTCTCAATATCTTTTAGAATTATAAAAAAGAGTCGCTAAAGTCCTATTGGCCATTATTAATGCACTAATGAAATAGAAACATATATCATAAGTATTTGTAATTTTGAAACATAATGGATTTTTTTATACGTAATTAGACTAAACCTCAAGAAGTTTTTGGGGAAAATGCAATTTTGGTCTTGTAACTAATAGAGTGTCAAAAATAATCATTTTTGAATTCAAATAAAATCGATTTAGTTCTGTAACTAGTTAAAAGGCTCGATTTGAGTCCAAATTTACCCTAAATTTTTAACTGGATGTTACCATGTGAAACGCACATTACTTGAAATAATTAGAGTTTTTGGATTTTCAAATGATTGCTTATTTAATTTGGATTTTCATATATGATCGATTTAGCGCGCACATGGATGAAGCGAATGTTGATGAAATTGAATAAAAATAGTCATTTACCTTAACTAAGTGGCAACTTAAATGACATTTTAATCGAATTATGAGCATTCTATCTCTCCGTGGGGGAAAAATAAGTCGAAAAATTAAAAATCCTAAATCATATATGGAAAAATAAGTCCGAAAAATTAAAAATCCCTAATATTTTCAAGTCAATGCCTTTCATGTGACAATATTTTGAAAATTAAGTTTCTCGAACATTTGGACTTAATTCGAGCTTTGTTATTATTATTTTTTAATTTGAGCAGAATTTGAGCTTTCTTATTAGTTACAATTTGAATTTTTAATTTGAACATGACTATTAATTTTGACACACTCCATTAGTTACAGGACCAATTTTGCATTTTTCGAAAAGAATCTGTAGTTCACCCTAATTATAATTGTATCTAACACTATTCAGATCATTAATGAAATTCGTACCTGTGATTTGCAGCTTCTAATTTGGTCTATTAAAATAATGTACCCTATTTGGCACTGAATGCTTCTAACGGAAATGCTGGAGTCGTCTTTGCAGTGGCCAGAAGCCCAATACTAGATTCTTCATTCTTCAAAACAAGGGCATTCAAATTCCACCTTCTGTTGTTCCTCTTAGCGGTCGATTTACTTGGTTTAAGACGTATCTTCAATCCGTTTGCTCAACACCAAGAGGTATCTAATTGACAAAACTTGTGTAACTACTGCGCGTGCGACAAGAAAAAAACGTAATACTTATTATTAGGGTAAAAAAGCGAATATCTTGTGCTGGACATACCTTTTTAGTTGTTCGGAATAATGTATTAATTTTATCTTAAAAGTATTTTTAAATCGGACGTCTGTGGAGTGTCTCATAGGATCTCACTCACTCTAATTTCCTAGGTGTATATATGGAAAAATTACAATTTTGGTCCCATAACTTTGGGGGTGTCAAACTAGTCTCACTCGATTTTACTTTTTCAAAAACACCTGTAATTTACAAATTGTATCAAAACTAGTCCCACTCGATTTTAATTTTTCAAAAACACGTAATTTACAAATTGTATCGAATTTGAAGACAAATCCATCGCCGATTGAAATTTTAGCCGAATTCGATCACGTGATAAGCCGTGGCCTGCAATTAATGATTTCTCACCCTCTTTGACACGGTGGAAATAAAATGCTAACATGGAAAAGAGATTTGGGGAAAAAAACCCTCGTCACCACCATTTTCCCCCAAAAATATGCCCCCATTACGAGTGTTGACAAAGTTTTCCCCTCCAAATCTCGGTGACGAGTTTTTCCCCCTCAAATCTCTTTCCATCTGCATTTTATTTCCACCGTGTGTCAAGGAGGGTGAGAAATCCTAAAATTTCGGAGTCACGTGACGAATTCGCGAAAATTACTAATCGGCGGTGGGATTTGTCCTCAAATTGATACAATTTGTAAATTAGAGTGTTTTTGAAAAAGTAAAATCGAGTGGAAGCCCAGTTTTTTATTTTGAAAGCTATGGGACCAAAATTGCAATTTTCCCTGTATGTATAAAATCTTCGGGCTTTTCATATAAATGATCTTTATAGGCCTACTACTTAGTGTATTCAATTTTCTTTATGTTAGATTGTGCCAATAGGCTTGGAAACTCTCTAATTTTCCTTGGCGATAATGAAGCCAATGACATCGGTTATGCATTGACCCAGGGCAAGTCCATTGAAGAAGTGAGCACTTACGTGCCGCTAGTGACACAGGCCTTGGTTGATGCTACAAGAGTGACTTAATTAAATTTTCTTTTACTTATATGAACTTTTATTTAAACTTATTTGAATTTCTCTTGATAGAGTATGAATCTTTTATTAATGTATTATGACTAAATTGCAATTTTAGTCCTATAACAATAGGGGGTTGTTAGTAAGAGTTCTACAAAAATACATACGTTTTGCATAATAATCTTGTAAAAAATCTCGATTTTAGTTCCACAGAAATACATACATTTCCGGCCAAACCCATTGGCATGAAAACTAATTTTCTTATATGCGACATCCTTCCGGTGAGTTCTTTCTTTCTTGGATTTGTCAAGTCATCAACATATCAACTCACTTGTAGGATGTTAACATAAATAACATAAATAACATATCGAGAGTTTTTTTCCTGTAACTGACTTTTTAGCAAATCTTAATTTTGAAGGACTATTATAACGAACCCTCTATATAACCCATAGTCGCAGGACTAAAATTGCAATTTCTCCGTTTACATTATTACACTAAATCGATCAAATAACAACTAATTCTGTTGAAAAAAACAGGAGTTGATCAAAATGGGAGCCACACGAATAGCACTTACTGGAAGTGCTCCTTGATGCTACCCATACATTCTTACAGCGTTGCAAACTAATGATCGCTTAGCCTATGATAATCTAGGGTGTTTGAAAAGGGTGAATAATCTTATCTTGTCCAAAAATGCAGCCCTTCAAGCAGCAATTCTAAAACTCAAACTTGAATTCCCCTTTATCAACATATTATATGCTGACATATACGGAAGTGTGCGAACAATTATCCAACAAGCATCTACTCCAGGCAAGTATTCTTGAGATTTAGCCTAATTTAAAAAAATATCAAAGTTATCTTTCAAAATTATAAATTAACTACTCTTTATTCATTTGTTTCTATTAATTTTACAAATTGCACAATATGCACCTTCAAGAGGGGTGTATTTGTTACGTAATTACAGACGTCAAGTGGGTATTTGCAAGGTGGAACTAGACATATAGTTTAATATGGGGGCTAAATAATTTTTGGGGGTGGGGGGTGGGAGGGGATAGCTAATTAATATAAAAACAAATACTCAAATGCTAAAACTACTGTTTAAAAGTAAAAATATATATGGATTAATTAAGTTTTTGAAAAGTTTGGAGTCCCCACGTGGCTCCCGAAGAAAATGTCATGATTGTAACACTTTAAATAGACCTGACAAAATGAAGCCACGACTTGTATTAATCTACGATCGAACCAGGGTTTGGGATGGGTCAATATGCTATGCTGAAAAATTCGAAACTATTTAGTGCAGCCCAATTGTGCACACATGAGTTGGATTGAGCCGAGTATTTTCCGCTACGAGCAAATCGGTCCTTCTCGGTCCATTTTTTTTTTTCAAAAGCCCGGCGGGCTCGGGTACGGCTAGCCTAATACATTGCTACCTCTAACTTTAAAGGGGATATTTGTAATTATGAAAGATAAATGATTTTTTTTTGTAGTTAAGCTAAATTTCGGGGTAGTTTTAGAAATTATTCATTCTTTTTTGGTTTCATCGATTGATGACTATTCACTGCTTACATAAATTGTAATAATAGAGATGCAGGAACATCACTGCGCAAGCTTGTTGTGGAATTGGAGGAAAAATATAACTCACGACAGAGAGGTTTGTGGTAGTCCCTGAGTGCCTGTTTGCGCTAACCTGCACGATACATATCTTGGGATGGCATACACTATACCCAGCAGACTTACTCGCGATATCTTCAACTTCTCGTTCAATGACTCTTTTTGGCGCTCGGTCGGCGTTGTAATTTGATTAAGTGGTTTTATGTGAAACTATTAAGATAGTGACTATGATATTTCTATTGACTCAGCTTATTCCACTCCATTCCATTATATCGAATGAATGACATGTGTATAAAATGATGTCATATTGTATACGTGTCATTTTTTTTCAATATATGAAATAATGAGTGGAATAGGGAAAGTGAAATAATGTAGTGAGCTATCGGCAATAAATATTGAAACCTTGTGGATCGGTAGATAAATAAGAATAAGTCACTTGTTGTAATGATTTGCTATTAATATCAACTTTGGAAAAGTCGATCAGAGACATTTTTTTCATAATTAGATATATATGTATATATCCTACATTTAGGGGTGGCCAAATGGAATCGAAATTGAGTTCAAAACCTAAACTCTGAATCGTATTCAACTAATTTCAAGATTTATTCGGTATTTTAGATTTGTATTTCCATTTTAATTTATCTATATATATATATTAATTGTTAATTTGTAAATTCTTAAGAATATTGTCACATTTAATTTTTTATATATTTAGGCTCTACTTGTTAATTTGTAAATTTTTAACGTGATTTTAATATTTTCTTTTTTTTTGTTTTGTAAATTTTTTAAAATAATTTTAGACTTGTTTATGAGACATAATCAATTATTTTTGCACATAAGCAATTAGCATAAATTTGGGCTATTCGGGCTCGAAATTGAGGTTGGGTGGCTATTAGCCCGAATTGGTCAATTTGGCCTCAATTTGTAAAATTTTAAAGTTATTATCCTAAATTGAAACCCTAAACTTAATGTCCTTCTTTCCCACTTTGGGTATGACGTATAGTTAGTGTCCTCGTTTTTACAGTCAATATATATACACAACTTACGTTTTACAAGGCACAATTGAACAAAAGTTAAGAAAAAATAATAATTAGGCATTTTTTTTGTAGGTTATCTAATTTAAAGTTCCTCAAACTGTTTCCACTTTTGCACTTTTCTGTGTCATATCAAACATAATCTATAGAAAATCTAGAGAAAGAAATTGAGAAGGCAAATTTGTTAAAATGGTGTGAATCTCTTCAATTACCAAAAATGAGATTAAATATCTAGAGTTACAAGCGAGTCGGGTAAGGCGTTTAGGCCATTCGGCGGTCACTTAGGAGTCCGCTTTTGCTAATCACTCCAAATGAATATTGAACTTAATAGTATTATTAATTTATTATATATAAAGTATATGTGTGTATATTTAGCATTGAATTTTAAAATATAAAATTAATGTTTGACACAAAATTGAAAAGTTTTTCCACAACAAAAGTGATTTCATGTTATTAAGAATAAAGAAAAAGCAAGCTTATGACAACAGACTTGACTTAATTTTGGAAAGATCATGCTAAATTATTAATTTAGATCGATTTTGGTGGATGATAATTATACCAAACTAACAAATATATCATTCTAGGAGAACATTTTTTTAATTTAAGAATCCATACAAAGTAGAAGACTAGTGAAATTGAATCATTCTTTCTTAACACTAGAAAACATGTATATTGACAAAACATAAAATTTCATTATTAGCTTACATTCTTCATATTATTTATTGAGAGTGAAATGTCGAACCGCTAATTATAGAACTTGATAGTGATTTTGCAGCTCAAAAAGTTAGAAAATTAAAATTAGGACTGTTAATATATTAAACTAGGCCTCTCCTAAATTTTGCCTAAGGCCTCTAAATCTCTCCGCACAGCTCTGGTCACAAGTAATATATAGAAAGATAATAATACCCTTAGTAACATAAGATCGAAAGTAACAATAAAAAAACATTTTCAACACACACAAAACAATTTTCCGCAGCTCCTGATTAGTGTGATCATCCTCTGATTAGCATGGTTATCTCCTTCATCAATGGTGGTGCTTGTGGCGTCCACTAAAGAATCCAACAACAACGTAACACAGTTTTGTCCACAATTTGATTGTCAACTCACACCAATTTTCATAGGTAAATAATGCCTAAACAACTGAGTTGGCTTCTAGGTAGTGAAAAATAACTGATCACGCAACGGATGTTCATATATAGATGTAGTGACCACTAGTTATTAGCAGGGCCAGCCGCTCCTTTTTTTTAGGCCAAGGAGTCACGACTCGGCCCAAAAAAGAGTGAGCAAAACCCCAATTCTCAGTCATCCGTCGGGTCATCACCATATTAGTAGGCCACTATCCGACCACATCGAAAGTCGACAGGCATAAATTTGAATGATGACAGACATAAATTTGAATGATGTTTTATCCTGACGAGGACGTTCGATTCGCGAGTTATCAAGAATCATCGCAATGGATAAACAGAGCCCGTGTCGACCTTTTATCTAATGATCAAACAATATACTTGCACTATAAAAGTGTAATTTGTTAAAAATAAATACAAACTTAATGTCTCTACACATCCTATTAAATGCAAGGTTTTAGTTTTCATAAATGGTCAAAAAGAAAAACAAATTAGAATCATCATCTATTCATTCTAACACTTATATCATAATAAATAACCATATTTATTAAATTTTGATTTATTAGTGAGGATAGTATTAAACCAACACTTCGCCAAACAATAGCCTCAAAGAGTTGACCTTTAACTTCAGTTGCAAAGCTAAATGCATAGGCAGCATAGCATTATATATATATATATATATATATATATATATATATAGAGATCAGTGAGACCCAGTCTCTAAGCGGTAGACACAACTGGACTAATCTCAAATCCATCCCCCACTATTAATCAATGGGTATGATTTACTGGATAAAAAATATATTAAAATATTAATTTAATCAATATATAAGGGTAGTAAGGGTAAAATAACATAACAAGTTAGTTGCAAAAATGGAATCAAATCTCTTTCTCTCTCTCATAAAATTTTCTCAATCTCACGCCTCTCTCTCTCTCTATCTCTCCACTCATTCCATTAATTCAAAGAAAAAAAATGTGTAGAACTCAAAATTACAAGCTCATGAAAATTACGTAAAAAAACAAGAAAAATCTCCAATATTGACATAGAGAAAAAATAAACAAGAGTTCGAAACTTAATATGCAACAAAACTCAACTAAATATACATTATCTCAAAACTATCTATGCAAACAGAAAAAACTAATACAGAAGACAAAGATATCCAACTATGCAAGACGTCATAAACTATGCAACAAAATCAACTAACTAAGGACATTCAACTATCTATGCATTGTGGAATAACTAAATATGCAAGACATTATGTAACATCCTATTTTTATAATTTCCAAAGCAACATCCCATTTTCATAACTAAATATACATTATATTGAACCTATTTACGCAAAGGTAGTATAAACTTACATATGCAAGACGCTATATTCAATAACGCCTTGTTTTCGTAAAATAAAGGCCAACAAAATAACTAAATATGCATTGTTTGATGTCTAATTATGCGGTGAAGAAGTACTGTATCAGCATAAATACGAATACTGGAAAGCGAGTTCATTAAATTAGTCACAAAATCGTGGTGTCAATTCCATTATAAAATCATTTGGACCACTAATTTGAACCATAAAAATCGTGGACCACTAATTTGAATTACAAAATTATAATCTTACCCCGCCCAAATCAGCGAAAATTAGGAAATAATTAAAAAAACAAGATTAATCACATCATTCATTTTAAGATCAATAGGTAAGATGAGTCCATATTGTCTCACAGGAAGGGTGGTCTCCTTGAACCAAATCTATATATATATATATATTGATATCACGAGTGCAATAGGAATTATATGTCAATACATGTAGTAAAGCCCAAATATATGTGTGTCAGTCTTATTCCACCTGCTTTCCTCTAATAAAAATAATAATATATTTTTTCCAAACCCACCATGCCCAGCGCACGTAACTGAACGAATACATCG